>CM068477.1:22844574-22919574 GCA_034769265.1 Remorina albescens | reverse complement strand
GTTTTAATTCATCTAACCATTTTTAAATCTCTTAAGCCGGCAGAGCTGCACAAACAACCTTGACCCATTTTCTCTCTCACACAAACAAAATGGGGCTCGCTTCAGTTGTTTTTTTATTTAGCCAATTATAACAATTCAATTATGACAGCAGAGTCGAACCACGAAGGAACTGAGAGCCAGTGGAGGGAAATGCCTGCAGAGAGGTGGAGGTACAGAAGAGGAAGGTGGCAGGTTTACGTGGAGTTCACTGATTTATCAGCAGGAGGAAGAGGAGGCAGCTGCTCAGGCCTGAGCCCGGAGCAGAGGCGGTTCAAAGACCTGGACTCTGGCTGATCGGATCAGGAGTTCTGCTCATTCAGCTCCAAACCTCTAATGCTCTAAATATCTGGCTGTCTTCATTCTGTCAACACAATAAACTCAGAAACATTCAGGACTGGTCCAGAGACTCTGATCGGCTGTGACATCACCCACCGGAGCCAATAGGAGCGTCCGATGGAGAGACGTGACTCTAGGCGTCAGTATCAAAGATGGAGGATGATCAGATCGGCTCCACGTTGGCCGAGCCGTCTCATAAACATCATCTCCGGAGGTCAGATCCACCTGAAGGGACGGAGATCTGAACCCTGCAGACTCTCCGGACTAAATCCGCCTTTAACTGGACCAGGACCGGGAGATCTGGTGCAGGTTCAGGCTGAGAGCTGTTGGGGCTGCTGCTTCTTTTTATAACCTCGTCTGTCATGTTTGACTTTAACACACAAAACAGTTTCCTCCGATGTGGGAACTAAAATATATCGATAAGATGAATGTGTGTTTGTAGTTTCCAATAAAAACTTTAGATTTTTTCTGAATTTAAACGCCTCAGGTCAGAGCTTCTCCTGCAGGAGAACCACAGAAAGCTTTTTAAAGCCTCCGAACAGCTCGAGGGTTTTTCATTTAGAGTTAAAAGTCCGTATTGTTTCTTAAAAGGCCTGAAGATATTTGTGCTTTTGAAAACCTTCTCAGGCTTCTCTCTGCAGCTGTAGTAGCAACAGTCGGTCAGCCAATCAGAGCAGAGAATCTGCTCCAATCAGAGGAGGCGCTCTGACCCTCACAGTGAGCCAAATGTTAATTTCCTGAACCTCAAAGTTATCAGCGACTCGTCTCAGAGGATCGCACAAGTGAAGTCCACAGGAGACGGGGTGAGATTTTTACACACACAACGCACAAATAAGAAAACAAATACCCCCCCCCCGCCCGTGTCTGTTGCCCCTCCCCCTTCTGTCCTCCTTCCTGTTGTCTCCTCCAGTCAGGAGGACTCAGAAGGCTCCTTATGTATGTATGCAGGAACACACACACACACACACACACACACACACAGGGAGATATGGAAACAAACATTCGCCTCAGCAGTTCCTTGTGTGTGTCTGTTCCTGTGGATGTGTTGTGCGTCCTAATCTTGTGTCTTCCTTGTGGTGAACACGGTGTGATGGGCAGTCAGTGTTGCGTTACCATGACGACAGATGGGTCAACATCAGCATCCTGACATCTGTTATAATTCATTAAGGCGCTCAAACCTGCTGGTGACGTTGTAGAGACTCCATCGGGGTGTTAAGAGCTCAGACTGTACTGAAGTCTATGGGAAAATGTCCCTCCTCCTCCTTTATATTGAAGTCTATGGGAAAATGTCCCTCCTCCTCCTTTATATTGAAGTCTATGGGAAAATGTCCCTCCTCCTCCTCTCTTATATTGAAGTCTATGGGAAAGTGTCCCTCCTCCTCCTTTATATTGAAGTCTATGGGAAAATGTCCCTCCTCCTCCTCTCTTATATTGAAGTCTATGGGAAAATGTCCCTCCTCCTCCCTTAAATTGAAGTCTATGGGAAAATGTCCCTCCTCCTCCTTTATATTGAAGTCTATGGGAAAATGTCCCTCCTCCTCCTCTCTTATATTGAAGTCTATGGGAAAATGTCCCTCCTCCTCCTTTATATTGAAGTCTATGGGAAAATGTCCCTCCTCCTCCCTTAAATTGAAGTCTATGGGAAAATGTCCCTCCTCCTCCTTTATATTGAAGTCTATGGGAAAATGTCCCTCCTCCTCTCTGATGAGTTTATGGTCTCAGTCTCTAGTTTACAGTCTTCAACACAACATGATGTTCTGATTTAAGATCAGCTGACTTCTGATGTCACGGAGGGTCTGCGTCTGGATTTTTGTGACCTTTTCTCTAACTATGACTGTTCCCTGCATCCTGACCAATTGGTTGCCATGGTTACAAAGAACGAAGACAGCTCCTTCAGCTCCGTCCAACCTGTTGGAGCTTCAGCCACACGATGCTGCTCAGTCTGAGAGAGCTTCCACGGACACTTTAATATGAATTAAAGCAGGACGTGTGGTCGTGTGGTGAACTTCCTGCTCAGACCGTTATCAGCAGCTCACACAGGCGGCGCCTCGTCTCATGGTGGTTTATTCTCCAGCTCCTTTATCACCTCATGATGGGAAACAGTCACTTGGCATTTCTGACCGTTGTCATTATGTGCCGTCCTTCCTGATCCCGTCACTGATTAGCGCTTGTGTCCACATCAGTTCAGGACTGTCTGACCCAGCCGCCCCCCCCCCCCCCCCCCCCGCCTTTTCTAACACTCTGCACTCGGCGTTCCCGTCCTGCTTTCCTACTTGAAATCCCGGCCAGCCTGTAATCATCCCTGTCAGGTACAGAATGTCACACAGTGTGAGGTGCAGATGAAACACAGGTGTCAGCTGGCAGAAATGGCAGCCATCATTTTGATAACCCAACTCAGCCAGACACAATCCCTGCTGCCTCGCTCTCTCAGGAAACTTATTTGCTGTCTCTCTGTGTCGTTTTCGGCTGTTTCTGAGGGACGTGGACGTGATATTTAGACACAGTGTTGTCGCAGGTCAACACAGCAATGCTGATTATTGTTGCTGTGAGTGTGTGTGTGTGTGTGCGCGTCGAATCGTGAGACTGACTCCAAACAAAGTCTTCACTCCGCAGAGAAACTAGCTGCCTGTTGTCGAGGAAGACTTCCTGCCAGGAAGTGACGCTTCAGAGCGAGCGGGAAGTCATGACGTCACCACGTCTCATTTGGCATCACTTAAGTGTCCTGATGTGTGCTGGTCTCTGATTCTGGTCTCAGAGTCCTCCTCTGAGTCGAGGTCTGCCTGAGGCTCATACATGAGTCTGATGAATCTCATTTATTATGTGCAAAAACATTTAAAGGAAACATGAATTTAAAACACGTCTGGAGGAAGTTTAAACGTTGGAAAATGTCCAACTCGCTCCTGGATCTGAATCTTGATGAGCTGAATCTTTCTGCAAAGATAATCTGGAGGAAAATGCAGCGCAGCATTTCACTCAAATCAAAGTAAATATTGCTGATAGATCAAATTCAATGCTCGAGGCACAGAGATGGTCGCGTCAAAGGGCGAATGGTGGGAACAACACACGAGCATTCAGCTGGACGGCTGCGTGGTGACGAGGACCAGGAGTCCCAGAGAGTCACCGATAGCCGAGGTGTTGACACAGCTGCCATCTTGTGAAAGTTTGTCCAGAACAGGAACGGTTCATCTTAATGTTGTTCAACGAGCTCAGTGTTTGTGTTGTTGTTGTTGTTATTGTGTTATTGTGTTGTGTTAAGGTTTTTAAACTTTGGCTGCTTTATGCCAAAGTAAAAACGACGACATGCAGAGTTAACACTTTGTACACACAAACGCACTTTTAGGTGGAAAACACAACGGCATGAATGGAGGGTTTCTGTGGGACTGAACTGGTCCAGGACTGGACTCCCTGGACCATCATTTGTGTGTCTGTTCCAGAACTGGTTCAGATGGGAACTCCAACCTCACAGTGTCATATCTCGTTTTCCTTCTGACCTTTTGAACCTTTTTAAAGGTTTTTTACTGGACTCGGTATAAAAACATGTGGGGGGGTGTAAAACATGCTAACACACCTGTGTGCTCACTGGAGGCCTCTACCAGTCGTATCTTATTAAAACACATTACCTGAACGATCCCCGTCTCCCAAAACCTATTTAATTCAGCAGTGCTCTGAATTCCTGATCCGCAATCTCTTCTCATTACACTTATTCTCACACACTCCGTCTTTATCAGCCCCCCCCCCCTCAGGTGGATAGTGTAATTGCTGTGGTTTAACCGGTTCTGTGTTTGATCTCACGCTCATCTTCTGAAGCTTCTCGCTCATGAAAGAGATGAAGGGAGGAACGCATCTCCCAAGGAAAGACTGTGTGTGTGTGTGTCTGTGCGTGTCTGTGTGTGTGTGTGTGTGTGGAGGGAATTGCTTCAGACCGGTCTGATTTCTGCAGTAATTCAATTATTGCAGCAGTGGTGGTGGAACTGCGGACTAAAACATACAAATCACTTCAATCTGCAGCCAATTCCTTCCCGTTTAACCTCCATGTATTACAGAGACGTGAAGCCATTTTCTCTGCTGCCTTTTATTAGATTCTCATCTGCAGCCGTCGGCGAGAAGAGGAAGTGGACTGTGCAGCCGTTTCCTCCGTAATAGAGACGATGAAGATGATTTAAAGATGCATCATTGATGTGAGCGCTCACCTCCACCATCCTGATGGAGCTTTAGGAATTCCCAGATAGACGTGCAGGACGATTAAACCTGCAGATCCACCAGAGACCGCCAGGAGCAGTCCCCGTAGACTTCGGTTTAAAATGTCCAATTCACAGCAATCCTCGTCAGTTTATCTGGAATAAAACAGCTCCGCCTCCTTTCCCATTTTTGGGAGTTGGAGGCGGAGTCAAGCCGGCGATGTAGCAGCTCACTGAAACCTGCATTTGTTTGTCTAAAAGATTCTGTTCAGGTCGCTCAGTGAGGAAAGATAATTTGATAATGAGTTACTATATGAAAATATACTGCTGTTGGCCTGCCGTTCTTTTTATTATGAGACAAACATGCAGCTCAGTAACATCAGACGTGATCAGGAAGTCAAAGGTTTTAATCATAATGTTGTAATGTTTGTTTGTGTCGAATGAGTTTATTTAAACAGAAAACATCAATTCAGAGGAGAAGTTAAGCTAACAGGCGCCCTCTGAGGAACTCACTGAGAGCTAGAGACGACGTTGTTTCTGTAAGTCATCACAGATAAAAAAAAAAAAAAAATGAAATGATGTTTTCTGCCTTTTACTAATGAACCGTCTCCGAGGCCACAGCAGCTGAAACGTTTTCTCATCTCTAATTCAAATCATGACGTTTGGAAATAAATGAAAACACTTTAAATGTCAATATTTGACCGTTTAATTGGTCTTAATTAGCTCGTGGAAACACAGATTTATGAATTTCCTCGTCGTGCCGCTCGGTAGGTGGATGATAATTAATCACCTGGGCAGATGTTGGGTTTTACTCAGACTTTTCAGATAAGATGAGATAAACAGGAAAGTGCAGACTGAGCTCTGTTAACTGGGGACGTTAAACTAAGAGACACTTGTTAGTGGAAACTGGATGACCACACATCTGCTCTCGTCTCTGGTGGTTATATTTAACAGTTTACAGATCGAGCTGTAATTAAATCGGATATAGAGCCGCCGGGTCTGTTCATGTGCAGCTCAGCCTGCTGACCTGCTGATCACCTCCGACGGACCAACATGTCCACTAAGAGCTGTCTTTGTGTATAAAGACAAGAAGGACCTCAGAGCTGGAGGTGCAGTAATAATAATCGCTGTCCACTGTTCATCAGCAGGTTATAATAACGCAGCAATTAGCTCATTTTATGCAAACGTCAGCAGATGGAGTTCAACTTTGGGGTAACACAGCTCATTAACAGTCAGTCAGTCTGTCACTGCAGCTTCACAATGCTGTCCTCCCCCATTACTGCAGCTGCAGGCTGCTGCCACATGTAACAGTCAATCTTTTCAAACTGCTAAACTGAAATATGATTGCATCCTGTGACAGTGGAGATTTCGTTTAACTCCCGCAGAGCGGCTCAATAAATGGCTCGACAACAATTTCATACCTGTGGAATACATTTTCTAAAAGAAGGTAAAAATAAAATAATAATAACAATTATAATAATTATAATAATAATAAACGGAAATGCTGTCTTCCTCAGGATCTGGTCCCATCTGGTCCAGGTTTAGGGATCTGTTCCCCAGCAGGAAAATAATTCCATCTCACTGTGATTCAGGAGACTCCACCTGATGATTAGTTGCTTCCTTTGGTGCTTTTCTGCTTTTATTTTGAAATAAGAGTTTACTGACAGCATTAAGATGTTGTCAGATTTGGTCCGATCGATCGACCACTCCAACCAGTCAGACTTCAGACCTCAGACTAAGGAAGTAGCTGCTTCATGACCAAAATGAATTTATGTATTGACTGATTAATTGACATTATAACAGGGAGTCTATTGGTCGGACTCACTGCTGGATCTGGACTCTGCAGGATGACGTCAAACTTTAATGAGCTGAAGTTTATCTGAAGCTAAGAGGACTATCAGCAGTTTGAGTTTTTGAAGTGAATTTCTCACTTTATGTTTCTTTGAACGGGGTCCGTTCTGCAGTGTGTGAAATAAATGTGTGACTCCCTCCATTCAAAAGGATAATTTCCACTTGAGATTACTGAAGACTCTGTGAACAGGCTCTTCTTCCTGTCCAGCAGATGAGAGGAGTTCTGACTTGATAAATGTGTTGACTCATTCGTCTGAGTGCCCATAAATTATTACTGTGGCGTCGCAGCGAGGATGTGAGGCAGCGGCTGCAGAAACGGTGCAGCCGCCGTCTTCCAAACGCTTTGCCCTGAATTTCACCTCATTTCCCCACATCCCTTCTCTATCATTCTCCAATAAAGGCATAAAAATGTGAGTCACAGAGGTGAGAAGGATGAGAGACGGTGAGGGAACCAACTTCCTGATATTCAGAGAGCTTGTTCATGATGTGTAACGGATACATTCATACAAAAACTGAACACAACGCTTTACTTCCTTATATACAGTCTGAAGGTTTAAAGGTCCATCCGGTCTAAAGGTAGACCTCCATCTGGTCTCTGATCCTAAATCAGGTTCAGGTTCTGTATGAATCCTGTAAAAGTCTGAAAGGTCTCAGTCCTCAGAGAAATGATCCCAGTCTGGATTCAGAACCTGAGCCGTAAAGCCAGCCGTCAGGACTTCTGGCACTTTGTGATGTCACAACAAAACAGTCCCTCGGCCCTGAGCCGACGAGCATGATGTAAAATGTTGTAAAGATGTAAAAAAAAAACACAAAAGCTCAGATTTTTTTTTGCTCCTTAAAACCAAAAATATGTCTTCTGATTGATCAACCCTTCAGAATAAAAGACCTTTAAACAAACCAGAGCCAGGCAGGCTGTTTCTCCTCCTCTGCTATGCTAAGCTAGGCTAACAACATCTCTTATTCTCCTGTCAGGAGAGCAGGAGAAGACAAATATTTGCCTTTGATTTGAAGCTCTGACTTCTGTCCTTCATCGGCAGCAGACATCACGTTTGTCCAACACAGGTGAGAATGCGGTTAATAGGAGGAGACGGTTGCCACGGATACCATATATTTGTAATGGGTTTGGGAAAAAAAAGGCAAATTAATGGCTATCTCAGGCTTCGCTGCAGGGCCGCTGCTTTTCTTGTCAAACTGCTGTTTTCTTCCAACTCGGTAAAATAAATCTGAGTCTTTCAAATCCACAATAACATTGTTTGTTATTGCACTTCAGGTCGGCAGGTAGCCTCTCAGCCTGTGGAGGTCATTTCTCTGTTTCTCTGCTCAGTTTGACAGTTTAACGTCCAGAAGACGCTGATGGATTCAAAAAACTCTCCACTTACTTCTATTCACATGAAAGTCGCTGTGTGCACGTTTTTGCTCCTTCTGTGTAGCTAACGTTAGCCTGAGCAGCTGAACTTCGTCTTTGGCCTCCGTTTATATCACTGAGCTAATCAGCATGTTAAACAGCTAAATTATAACTTCCAATGCTTTAAATACAGTCATGGCTGAAGCTGCTAATGCTAATGTTTGCAGTGTAGCAGTAGACGGGTCCTTTAAATAGACTTTATTCAGCGTACACGGCGTGTTTAATGAGCCCACATTCCTGAAATCAAACCAGCTTTTGTTTTAGTGGGCAGATTAGACAGCTAGAAGGAAGGAAGGGGGTAAAAGTCGAGCTATAAAAGACCCAGAAATGGAGCGGGGGACACCACAGAAGAAGACTCTCCTTCAGGTTCCGTTGAGCCACCCGCCCCTTCCTTTAAATAGCACTTCATTAGTCGTGGTAGTGAAACTTCCAGCAGGAGGTCTCGACACCGAAAACAACACGTGACCTCGTCACTTTAATTATCCGTTCAATGACGCTCGGCGTCACTCGACTCCGCTCTGTTCTGCCTTTGAAGGGGAGAGTGGAGGTGAATTAGGAAGCAGGTACGGGTTTAAAGACAATGACAGCGGGGGACACATTGTGTCTGTGGGGGGGGGCAGAAACAGGTTGGAGGGGTGAAAGCGATTAGACACACAATCCTGTTTGACTGAGATGGGACGCAGAACAAAGACGGGACAGACGGGCCTCAGAGCAGGGACGATCCCACAGCAGCTTCCAGCCGCCGATAAGGACGACAGGTGGGACGACGGGGGACGGACGGGGGACAGACGGGGGGGGGGGGACTCTGATACTGAGGAGCTGCCTCATGCCACGCAACTACTGCACACATTTTCACACAGACACAACTGAGAAACCCTCCCAAATCAAAAACCTCCTGCAGACTCAGGACACGAAGGATTAGTTCACTTCTCCGAGTTTACTCAGCTCACGCAGAGAGAGTTACTTCATACTTTGGGACTGAGACGCTCAAACACACACAAAGACACACAATGAAGTTGTTACGCTGGCTGATAATAAAAGTCCACCACAGAAGAAACTTAGAAAAATTTCTGCAAACGTCTCAACACACAAAAAATGCTCGTATTAACCCTTTTAGAGCCACATCCAGACTTTTACATTTACATCAAGTTCCTCTCATGTGTTTGTGTTGTTCTAGAGCTGATCTGAAGTTTCTATCTTTATCTGATCAGGAGTTCTGCTCATTCTTTGGAGCTGTAATGAAGAATAGTTTTTAAAAAAGGGAAGCTGTTCATGTGTCTTTTTAAATAAAGTTTGAGAGACTGACCAAACGTTTTATCTCATCAACATCAGCCGTGTCTTTCACCTCCTTTTTTTGTGAGCTCATTGTGTTTGTTTATCAATCGCCTGTTGTTGTTGTTGTGTGTTACAGTTACACTTACAGCAGCAGAACTTGTTTTCATGTTAAAATGCAATAATAACGTTTCATTTTATTATAAAAGGCACAACTTGTCTTCATGCGCTCAACTTGCTGCTGACAAAACGAAACACTTTGAGGTGAAACTGTTTTTCATCGAAACAGGAAATGAAAACTAAAAGTCTCACTGGAGATAAGAACGTCCTCCACTCAGAATTCATTGAAACAATAATCATAATAATATTAAAAGTGATTTATTTTTTAAATAGCAGGTCGACACACTCACATCAAGTTTCAAATGTGTTTACACTCAAGTGAAGTGACTAAATGTTGTTATTACTGGGACACTTTTAGACAGATCCATTAGCAGCAAAGAAAAAGTGCACACACAATCACAGAGCGCACAAATATTGTGTTGTTCTGTTCTGTGAGTGCTGACAGGACTGGTCCACCTTAAATCTGTCACATTTTGTGGTCAAAACAAACACATTGTGATTTAGTGGAAAAGAGCAGCACACAGTGGAAGTTATTTTTTCAAAACTGAAATTGTTGGTTTAAAAAAAAACAAAAAAAAAAAACGACACACGCATTCCAAAATATTTTGAAAATAAAGTCGCACCTAACTTCAGAAAACAGATAAAATAACAGTAATCTGTGAGGTCGAAATGGGCTCCGCTGTGTGACAGGAACACAAGAGTTTCACTCCGACGACAACATTCAAGAAAGAAAACGACACAAAGAATAAAGTGACACAAAACTGAGAGACAACACGTTTGATATTAACACATCATTAATATTTCACTCATTTCATACGACTTCAGGCTGCGCGTCAACTAAAGTGTCCTGATTGTATAATAAAGTTCAAGTTCTATACACAACCAGCTAAAATAGCCGTCGTAGTCAGTTTGTAGCCATCGAGATATTGATGTGTGAACTTCTAATGGATGTCAGAAAAATGTGATTGAACGATTAAACGTTAGTGAGAAACAGCTCGGCGTAAATATTCTGATAATTTCAGCCCAATGAGGAAGGAAAATGTATTCAGAGCGTTTGGTGTAGCTCGAGGACAAACACAAAGTGCTTTGATGAGAAAACACTGAATGAAAACCTGAATTTGTTCTATGAAGAAGAAAACTTTGCAAGGCACCTTTGAAGCTTTCACTCAGATAGAAAGATATTTTCTCCGCATGAAACATGTCTGATGAACCAACATCTTTGTTATTCAATTTATTATCCAGCAAAACTAAATGAGACATTAAAATCGAGTCATGAGAGGAAGTGAAGATAAATGAGACTCTTCAGTTCAGTCTCCTCACTTCAAATCACATATTAATATTCATTCAACTTCAGTTTCTCTTTTTATTCAAACGTCAATTTTAATGTTAAAGACAAATGGAAATATGAACATCTGCTTCTGACAAAACAAAGAGCCTTGTGAGGAAAAGAAAAACTCTTCCTGTCGTCCTGTTAAGGAAGTTTAAATGAAATGGTCGTATCACTGCTATGCTGACGACACTCCGCTCTACCATTAGATCCACCTGAGTCGTTAGGATTAAACCTCCTGAGGACCGGACCTCAGCATCTGAATATTAATCTGACCTGTACGCTCTTAAAATTCTTAGATATTGTATACATAAAACATTAGAAATACTATTTGGAGCAAAGAATAAAAGTCTTCCCACCTGTATTCAAAATCTTTTTAAATTAAGAGGAGAAAAATTAGAATTTAAGGGTGTTGGGTGGTGAGAACTAATGTTAAATATAGATGTTAATGGACTTGGTGATGATATGAAATGGTGTAGAGCTTTATTGAGTTTCAAAAAAAACATTGAAATGTAAAATAATGAAGGATTACAATGTAAAATGACTGAAATGTGGAATGATTAAGAAGAATAATTTAGAGCAAATCTTGTTATGTTTTTTTTTTTTTTCTTTTTTGTATTACTGATGTTCTGAGTTATTTTATGGATGGTACAGGATAGGCAAAAATAAGCCTCAGCTTCGGCCTGTTCCTTTTTCGGTTACAGAGTGTGTTAAAAAGAATTTTGTGAGAAAATGTTTAGTGCAAGCATGTATAAAAATGTTTGTAAGCTGATTGCACATAATTTAAGTTCTGTACTGTAGATTGTAACCGAAATAAAATATTCATTCATCCATTCACTCTTTATTATTGTTACCGTGACAACGGAGGCGAGTTCAGGTGGACGTGCAGTGGTTCGTATCGGAGCGTAGAGACGAAGCTGCTCAGAAACTCCTGTTCACTCCTCACTAACCCTTCCAACCCAAACCGAGCATCGTCACCGGCGGCTACCGCACCTGAAACTACCAATGCAATGCCAGCAGCTTCTGAAAGCTGATTTCACAGCCAATATCGGGTCATTTCGGTAATTCTTCCTTCGCTGTTAACCGTTCTTTCTTTAGACACGCTGTAACCTGCCGGATATCGACGGTTCGGATTGTTCTGGAAAAATGAACAAGAGCACTGACGGGACACTTTTGGACCGTCTGTGGTGGAAATAAGCAAAAGGTGGACAATAGGAATCTTTGGTCATGTCCTGTGGTGGAAACCAGAATCCACAACCTCCTGCAGGTTTAACTGCAGTAACCAAACGCACAACCACACACACAACCCAGAATGCACCTCTCGCTGCAGAAGGCTGAGTTACGCTGGTACAGACTGCTGCAGCTGCAAAGGACACCTGACGCTTTAACCAAATGTCTCACCCTCCAAAATAACACATCACAGGTCACTAACAGTTCATTATAATTGTTTTAGGGGAATGTAATGATCACGCTTTAAAAGGTTTCAAAATAAAAGCATGATGCTGTTTGTTTCTCTGAAGTTTGTCGTCCGTCCTGAGAACTTGTGCAGCCGGAGTCAGGACTCTCTCTGAATTCTGAGGACGGCCCCTCCGTCTCCTGAGGGATTTGTGTGTCTCAGACGTGTGTCTCAGCTGAATCAGATCCAGCTCACAGTGGACTCCGAATCAGGCTGGAGTCCACCTGAGACGTTCAAGGACGCTGGGAGGACGCAGTGACTCATTGTCTGAGACACAGTCCATGTTTCTGTGCAGCGAGCAGCTTAATCTTCAGCCAGAAACACCGACATCGAAGAGCACAGCATGGGTGTGTGTGTGTGTGTGTGTCTGTGTGTGTGATCATCAGATCACATTTTAATTTGTCTTTTATTTTGGTTCAGGACCAAACAGACTTTCCCATCAGCCTCGGCTGTGATGTATATTTAGTGCTAATTAGCTGGTTAACAACACGTGACTGAGAGTCACGTGTTGTTAGCCTAGCTTAGCATAAAGACTGGAAGTAGGTGGAACAGAGTTTGTCATTGTGAGTTTGACCTTTAAGTCATCTTAACTTCTTGTGTTTATTTTGTTCTTTGTGTGTGTTCATATTTTTCATTTAGAATGAAATGACTGTAACTTTGTGATGTCACAACTAAACAGCTGGACACACCCTCAGCAACGTCTCCAAGCCCCGCCCACCTGGATAAAGCCTTGCTGGAGTGTTTACCTGAAAACATTATTTTTCTTTTATAAATATTAACTCTTCAAAATAAAAGACTGGATAAGTTACGATGTGGGCCTTTAATAGAAGACATTTGGTCTTACACAGTGAGTGAAACAATGGTTGCCATGGTAACCCTCCCCCTGCAGGTAACACTCACCTGTTCAGTTCAGAAGCACTTTCCTCAAACTCGAGCGTTTGGTGGTGAAAACAAACTGCGGCTCTTCGTAACACGCAGCTGTATCACTTCTCTCAGCTGAATCTTTGATATTGTACCTCAGGCGAAGCATAGATCACGGCGTTATCTCAGATAAGAACGGGACAGAAAATGAATACACAGCCGGGAGAAAAATGAGAGAGCAGAAAAAGGGCCGTGAGAAAGATTTCATATCTTCCCTCTCCTGAGCCGGAGTGCACCCTGCTAGAAAAGAACTATATTTATTCTAAAATTAACACAATGATCTATTCAGAAACTCAATTTTAACTCAATTAAAGCTTCTCTCCCTGTCGGTCATGCCTTTGTTGCTGTAATTGTCAGTCTCTGCTTCTCAGACTGGAGTTTCTTTGAACATGAATCACGCTGAAGCACAAACCTTCAGCAGAGCGAAGGGGAACATTTTAATTCAACCGCACAAGAGGGAAGAGAAACCATGACAGAGTAGCAGGTAGGAGAGGGTTTGAGTGCCTGCAGCGAGTGCTGCCAAACACACATAGAGCAGGAGAGCAGGTGCACACACACACACACACACACACACACACACACGGAGGAAAGTGAGACTATGCAAATCGTCGAGCTAATGAATTTCTGAATTCCAGCCTTGGCTCCTGTGATGGTAATGAGCTTATTTTGGCATGAGCTCATAGAGGAGAGAGGAAATGAACAAAATCATATGTGCGCACACACACATGGTGATCTAAGCCAAACACAATCTCCTGCTGACAGTAGCTCATCACACCTCCTCAATCTTCCTCTCCCTTGTTGTCGGCCGTCTTTTCAACCTGTTTTTCTGCGTGATGTCACCCGTGTAAACCTGTTAGCACCTGTGTGCACCAAACAAAACAGCAGATAACGGCGGCCTCGTTTATCGCCACGCACACAATCAGATTGGTTCATTTCCTCTGCAGATTGGGAGCGCGAGGACACCGCTGACCAGCAGCTGGTTCACTCCTGAAGGGAGCAAACATGGCCGACACAACACTCTCCTCTTTTAAATGAACAACCAACTTTCACTTCATCTGTAGAAGACCTCAGATAAGGTCACCTCATGCTGTCAGTGATCGTCCAATCAGAGGTGAGACCCTGATTTGCCTGTTTTTTCTCTATTTATTATTTACACTCAGATCAGAGAAGCCTAATTTGTCCTGTTCAGGAATAAACTGGACTAAAATGGACGTAGACTCTGTTGGCTGTAGTTCAGAGTTAGGCTGGCTGTTAGTGCTGAGCTAGTAAGCTCCTTGTAATGGCCCATTCATAACACAGTGGTGAAACATGGCATGAAATAAAAAACGTTTACCGAGCTAATAAATCAGGGTGAACCAAGGACATTTTCCCATAGACTTCAATACGGTCTGACTTCTCTTTCCAGCCCGCTGATGGTCAGTGGGTGGACCGAGGGCCACGTTAATATTCAGTGTGTGTTTGAAAGCACCGTTTGTTTAAACAGACAGCGAAACACAGATTATGGAGTCACCGTTGTCATGGAAACGGAAGATGCTGCTGAAGAAGAGAGAGACGGACGTGAGAAGTGAAACCAACGAAGCCGACAGAGAATCACACGACGGAGCCGAACATTAAAAGAAACATTGCAATTTCTGTGGCGACTAATGTTTATTGATATTTTATCATTTTTCCATCAGAAAGTGTTTTTATTCAATCAGCAGATAAAATATGAACACATTGTTTTATATTATAATAAAATCCAGACTTTAGCAGGTTTTATTCCGTCGCTGCTGTGACGTGACGTCTGATCAGGGCTGTTTGGGATCAACGTCCTGCTCCTCCAACACGGATCAGAATCAGACTGTGTTAAGTTTCACAAGCAGGTTATTTACAGAACAGAACGACAATGTGTGCACCTATGACATGAACACACACACACACAGTTTGTGCCTCACAACAATAGAAAAGTGAGCACATTGAAATGCCTGCAGGAGAAGGGGAGAAGTGCCTATTATGAGCCATTATAGACAATTTGAAGTCATTATGAGCACTCCTCTGTGTAAATGGGTATCATTGTGAGAAATGCTCTGGCATCTTACAGACCTGTCCAACTGTCAGGAATAAGTAGAGAGGAGGAGGAAGGAAGGAGAGAGAAAGAAAAGGATTTAAAGTTGTGTTATTATGGTCAATAGGCGCCCTGATGGGTTATTGTGTGTAACTGATCAATCTGAGGTAAATCTCTGAGGTAGGTCAATCTCTGCCTCTCCAACACGAAAACACCGGAGCTGGATCGGACGGATGGAGCCGCAAACTGTATCGACCGAGAACAGAAGCAGGAAAAGTTTTCTCTTGTCCTGGATTTAATGGTTGTTCCGAGGTCAGACGGACGGAGGGGGTTTCTGTCCGAGCAGACCGGAGACAGGAAGTTAAACTGGGCAGGAGCGGCGGGGGATTAACCTGATGGCTCCCTCTCTTCCATAGTCTGACCTCACCACTTCACCTCCACGTTAACCTGTTCATCTCAAGGAGCAGAACTCCTGATCAGATAAAGATAGAAACTTCAGATCAGCTCTAGAACAACACAAACACATGAGAGGAACTTTTCTTTGGAAAAGAAGGAAACACTCAGAGTGAGTTTCAGCCTTGTTCTATGATTCTCCGTGTTTATCTGACACCTGATTCACTCTGACGGTCCTGCTCATGGTTTCAGTCACATGACTCGTCCTTTTCTGACACATCCGTCCCTCCGTCCCCCCCAGGAGCTTTCAGAGCGTGGCCCTGTTCCCTCCTGCTTTTCTCCAGAGACGCTGAGACACATTCTCTTCCCATCAGCTGTGACACCTTCCTGTTGAATGTCCACGCTCCGTCGTTCAGGCGGCGCTTCCTGTCAGGATTATCCGTGGATGGAGCCTCATATCACAGCGATCAGCAGCTGCCACCCGTCGACCCGAGGGACCGCGTCAGAGCGACAGGAAGGACTCTGAGAGGTGACCTCCCGCCTTCACACCGGCCGCCATCCACGTCCTCAATACGAGCGGCGTCTCGTACGGAGACACTTAAAGAAAAAGATCAACCTGCAGAGCCGCCGTTTGTCAGCTCGGAGGATGTGTTTGGTATTTTTAGTGCTGATGAGTGAAAATGTCACCAGCTCTCTGTATCTGAACAATTACCTGCAGCTCTATTATCTGAGTGGACGTCGGGCTGCAAGCTTCAAACCCAAATACAGGAATTACAACGGAAGCCCCTTTATCTGTGTTTACAGCAGCTCTCACCATCTCACCTCAACCACAATCTGAGTGCAACCCCGTCTGCAGGAATTACATTTCCATACAAATAAACTGCAGCAGGAAGTTCGTTCTGTACGAGCCCAGATTAGATTAAAGTCCTGACGATAACTGTTTCCAGCTCTGAGCCTCGGGCTTCAGAACACTCTGCAGTCTGAAGCCATAAAATCATTTTATCTCCTTCAGTGTGATGAGCAGAAGAAAGTTGGACACCAGCTGATGTTTGCTATCTAATGTGACGAACATTAGCTGGCTACTTTTCCCTCAGTGTTTTTTAGTTTTGTGTTTCAAATCAACACATTAAAAACTTTATGTTATTAATTTTGGGATGCTTTCAGCTCAGGTTCTTTCTTTGCTGTCGCTGACGTCTTCTAATGAAACTATTTCCTCTTCCCTCCGTCACTTCTTGCTCATAATGACCAACACTTTTTAATTTGAACCTAATTACGTCGGTTTTTCTTTAATATTCTTTGAATTATCAGCTAAATGCAGGAAAATCTTCAGGAAATTATGTGCAAAGTTTGTGGAGAATGGTGGACTAACTGATCCTGTTTCATTTTTTCAGTCCTGCCTCTGTTACACACACACACACACACACACACAGGCCGTGTCCCTGAATGCTGAAAACCAGAAATAGACGAGTCAAATCAGACACCAGGCTGCCTGGAGGTAGGAGACTGCAAAGTCAACCAAATGCAAAACTTCTTCCTGCAGTCTGAGCCGCCGCCGTGGAGGAAGAAGAGAAGAAGAAGAAGAAGAAGAGGCTCAGCTGGCCTCGGCGTAAGAGAGAGAAATCATCAGATTCAATCCGTCGGTGTACAGGAAGACGATTCTGCATCCGAAAATGGGATCAAATATGAACCGTGTCACCTTCCACTCGGAGCAGGAAGACATTACGGATTCTGCACAGTCATGCCCACAGGAAGTCCTCACAGCAGAGTCCTGCAGATGTGGACTAACGGAGGCCGATGTAGGTCACATCCCCGGAGAAGCGGCCTGATCCGACTGTCATGAATCCTCCTGTGTCAAAGGGAGAGGCGGTCTCCAACCAGAATTCGGTCTCTGCGGTCCCCGATGTGGACAGATCAGTCTGACACATACTGCAGCTTTCAGTCTGAGTCTGAGTCAAAATTCATCAGCTGCAGACGGCAGTTCAAATTCTTCTTCTTCTTCTTCAGCGGTTTAAAGGCAGCGGCTGGAGGATCGGCTCCGCCAGCTGGAGGGAACCGGAGGGGGACGACTTTTTTTGATAGTCGGCTCCAGTCGTGGAAACAGCTTTGATATTATTCGATGGCGTGACGCCGTTTCCCATGATGCATATCACCATTCCCACGGGAGCGGCACCTCACTTTTCTGTTTTAATCTCTTCACTCTCTTCACTTTAATCTTCCCTCCTCTCCTCAGCTCTCGGTGCTAAACCTGATCCCACCTCTCTTTTTTCAGACGATCTTAGCATCGCCCTGTTAGCTCAGCACCAAACTGCCACCTGACGGAGCATCCGTCTGAGTGATGCTGCACAAAAGACCAAAAGCTATTTTAACCTTCATGACTGTTCAGTTATTAAGACTCAACGAGTCAAGATTCAGTCACTCAGCTCAGAAACCATATCAGGATCAGGTGGGGCTGAGGAGGCCTGAGGGGTGGAGCTGGTCAGACAGTAGCCACGCCCCCCGATAAATGGCACAATCTGGGGGTGATGTGACGTAACCGACAGGTTTCTGAAGCGCAGAGTGAGCTGCCATCTTGACTGACTCCGCCCCCTAAGTCTCACAGAGGTGGAGTGTGGGTGGAGCCAAGATTTATGTGCATGCTGGTTTGTGGGAAGGAGGTGCTCACTGTGTTGTAGAAACATTTTCCCGTAGACTTCAACACGATCTGACTTCGGATTCAGCACGGGCTGACTTTACAGACCCAGAGTCCAGGTCCAGGTTTAGAGACAGTCCTGGTCTGGCCTCCAACAAATAATTGCAGACAAAGGAAGCAGGCTGGTTGGAGGCGGAGCCAGCAGTTTGTTAATTTCATGAAGTTGCAGCACCTGTTGACTTTCTGTCACCAGATCCTGTAATTAGCTGCTGTATCTGCTTTGACACACAAATTAGTGCGTCGTGTGTTGACAGACTTGTGTTTTTGTTCGTGCTGACAGAGGACCGTCCGCGGCGCCGCAGCTCCCAGCATGCTCCCTGCTTCACACTGAAGCTGATTGCGGGCTGTCAGCTCAGCTCGCATCTGTTTCCCTTCGTCTCTCTCTGATCTCCCCCCAGCTGTCAGACACACTAATGTCTCCGCCCCCCCGACTCACATTCACAGTCAATGAACTTCCTCTTCATCAGACGCACAATCAATAAAATCAGTCGGTCTTGACAGTTTCATTTGTTGTTAAATGGTGTGCGGCCCCGGGGCCTGCTCCCCCCACACACTGAGAGGCCTCTCCGTGGATCCCTCAGCGGCGGCGGCGGCGTCCTCCGGAGCTCATGACATTGAAAGTTTAGTAGCAGGAAAATCATCAGATAAATATTCAGCTCATTATAAATACAGCGCTGCGTCGGCGTCAGGCCGAAGATGATGATTGAATGGCCGCTCATCAACTTGACACGGTCATCAATTACCTAAAGAGATAGCGAGAAGACGGCGATCCTCCGAAGAACCCGACGGCTCCGATACTCTGCTGCTGATGGAGGCTTAAAATCACAGTCCTGCAGACCAGGACTGATCCAGACTGAGACAGATCTGCTCACTCACACCAAAATCTGTTTGTCAGAGATAACTGACATTAAACTTGAGTGAAGGCCACATCTGGAGTCGGGTGTATGAAGTCCTGATTCTGGCCCTCAGTCTTTCTCCGGAACCTGAATGCTGTTTTGTGTTGAAGAAAAGTTGTTGAGTCGGATCAGTGACTCTCTCATTGGTCGGACGGTGGAGCCAACATGGTGGTGGAGTTGCGGTGATGCATTGTGGCGTTGTGCGTTTGGCTGTCATGGCGGTTCATATCACTTCCTGGGCTCCGATCCAACAACAGAAAACACTGCAGCCAATAAACACACACACACATACAACGCACACTAATTGCGGGTGACGCGCACACAAACTTTTTCCAGATTCGGTGCCGTGGTGACGCTGACTTGTGTGGCCAGAGTTATAAATGTCACACAGCTTCTCCTTGATTCACCTTCTGTGTTCGAGACGGCGAAGAAGAAAACCTGCTGCACTCCAGGTGAGGCCGAGCTCGGTCCGGCCGCCACAGCCACAATAAATCATCTCAAAGAGCTCCGGGCAGCCGGTTCTTCTTCTACAGCTTCCTTCAACTCCGTCTGCTGATCTGAGGTCACGACCTCTGAATGCACCGTCATTAATTCATCTGCAGCGTCACATGACCTTCTCCGGAGCAGCTCCACGGGCTAACTGCTGAACTGATGGAGCTCCGTCTGTTTTGAGATTAACCGTCACAGTCTGAGTAAACACAAATACAAAGAACATCTAAACACATCGTCTACTAACGTAAACAGACACGTTGTTTCTGAATCGATTTAATGGAATCACAAAGTGTTTCCTGTCATGAATCAGTTTGTTGTTCCACTTTACGTTTGTGCTTTTATTGACATGGATACAATAGTCTAGTTAGCATCTAATTAGCATTAAATACAAACTCCCATCATCCTCAGCTGAACTTTGTGTTTACTGCTAATTAGCAGACTGAGATGATGAACATGGCGTGTGTTGGAATAGACGGCTGTCAGCAGAGGAATTCAGGATGAGAAGTTTTATTTCTGCGGAGCAGCAACAGCAGGAAGCCCGAAGACGAGAGTGAAACAGCATGACACACTTCGGTCCCATGATGCAACAGCAGTGTCCTCTTTATAGCCCCGGTCTGAGTCGGCGGAGTGAAGTGTGGTCTTCAGTGAACTCACACACATCTTCATGTCCTCCATTTGAACCTCACTCATCTTCTACCTCTTATCTGTTTCCGGGTCACGGGGGGTTCTGGAGCCAATCCCAGGGCGGGGTCACCCTGGACAGGTCTCCAGTCCATCACAGAGACAGACAGACCTACGGACAGTTTAGAGTCACCAATGAACCCAAACATGATGTCTTTGGACACGTACACAATGCAAAACACTATTATTTCATCGTGTACATATTAACATTGTCATTGTTAACTTTAAAACAATCACAACTGATTGAACAGTTTTTATCATCAGCATCAAAAAGTTTAGTTAGTTGATGATAAAAACAGGACACGGAGTGAATTTTCACAACCTGAAGTTATTAACAGCTCATAAATGATTTATACAACATTGGTGAATTATTTATTTATCATTAAAAGAGAACTGATGTGTGCCATTTCATTCATTATAACTTCATAATTAAAACATTCGGCAATTAATTTAAATTAAATAGTACATTAAAAAAAGCTACATATATATTTTTTAAAAAGATCCTTTCTGATCTACTGAATATTATTTAGATTTACATGATGAAATGGATGAATCAGTCTATAAATGTGATATAATTGAAGAGTGAAAACAATTTCCTTTTCTAAAGTGTGCTTTATTACATCAGCGTTCACAGCGTCTTAGCAATAAAGATATTTACTGCCCTTCTATACTGTTTCTCATGTAATTAAAGATCTAACTCTGGATTACTTTTGCTGCTGACAGGATGACTGGCAAACTGACAAACACACTTTTGTTGTGGATTTATATGCAGTGACAGTAAAGTATCTGTGACGAGTCGGTCGGGACTAAAGGGAGCAGAGGAAGTGTCAGGGATCCGTCATCCTTCTCTTTATTTCCAGTATCTTCTGATCAGTGACCCTGATAAACTTCATGCATCTGCAAACACTCAAACTTCAACACAAACGTAACACAAAGCGCAGATGCCACATCAGTGGATTTGCTTGTGTGTTCCTGACTGTATCTGTCGTCTGTGTTACAGCCCACGTGCTGTCACCGCCGGTGTTCCCTGCAGGATGAGATAACATGAAACAAATGTCAGTACAAAAAACTGCCACATCAAAACCTCCTCAGTTATTTATCAGTCTGAGGCGGCTCCCGGTCTCATCCCCGTACAGTAAATCCCAGAGTTCAACCCCTCACACGTGGATTTAAAGCACACCGCAGATTCAGGTTTTAACAGGACTCAGGAGCCGACCAGATGTCCGGCTCATATCAGTCCTCCAGCAGGAGGGGAAGTTTCCTTCAGCTGCTGAGGTGCATTCAGGTAAAGAGCTGAAAGACTCCTCCTTGTGGATTTAAGACAGGTTTGTAAAACATTGGTTAAAATGGAAGTTACCAAATTCGGAGTTAAGCTCGTACATCTCGAAGGATGTAACATCACCCCCCTCTTTCAAACACCTCCAGGTCCTGATCCTACATCTCTCATCCTCAGCTCCGTTTCCTCGGGAGCAAAAGAAAATATTACTTAAACGTTCTCAACTTTTCAGACAGTCTGAGTTCCTTTTTCCGATTCTGGGTTGAGGAATGTGAAAAACAAGTTTGGGATTGAACGTTAAGGGCGGGAAGCTGACCGTCTCATTTCAGTTCAGCCTCCGCGGTTTGGAAGGACCGTTGTGTCCTGGTTCAGGAAGAGACGGTGATTTGGGTTAAAATGTGTTTGGGTTCATGAACTCTGAGGTCAGACGGCCTCTGGGCCCGTTTGTCCTCCAGATTCCCTTGAAGAAACTCCAAGCAGCTCCGTTTGAATCAGCTCTTCCTCCGACATCCCTCCAGGGACACCAAACTTCCAGCAGCGTCACTCTGCTGTCCTGCTGAAGTTCAAGCTCTCTGTGATGTAACCTGACAGCAATCCATGACGGACAAAAAGGACTCAGTGCGCCAAACGTCTTCCGTTGTGATTCATTATTCACCTGAAGGCAGAAACTATTCAATCAACCACTGACAGCGTCTGAACTCTTCATCTGCTCCTTGGATAATTTTATACCTTCGACATTAATAAGGAGGAATTTTTCTTTCCATAGATGGTGCAGTTCAGCACATTGAAGCCTCAGAAGTTGATCCTAGAGCGTCGTGAAGAAGATCAAACACGAGATGTCGTTTCTTCAGCAACTACGACGACGAAGCAGACAAACAACGTCGGGTCTCATGTGGACGTTTTACACATTTGAGGAATCCGAAGAAAACTCCGGGAGGAGCTGGAGGTCAGGGAAGTCCTGACCTCGCTCTACTTGTGTGTTTCCTGCTCTGGATTTGTGTAACTGTGGAAGCACAAACAGGCAGATTCAGATAAAATGAAGGTTAAAGAGCTGAATCCTGCAGAGTATCGAGGATCAGACAAACCGCTTCACAGAGCTGAAGCTTCAGATCACAACATCAGAGTCTGATCAGGAACGACGGAGGACATCTGCCCACCGCACGAGCCGCAGATTCAGAAAACACCAGGTCCTTGATCCTGGGCAGCTGACCAACACTGTGAGACCGTCAGGACCAGCAGATCTGGATGGAGTCCAGGACTCAGGTAAAGTAAAAGCCCTGATGGTTCTGTGGAGGTTCTGGTCTTAGCTGGTCACAGATCCAGATCACACAGACACGATCAGGGTCTAAAAAAAGGTTGAAAAACATTTAACACCCCCCCCCCACACACACACACACACACCCCTCATAATCCCAGGCCCATTTTTAGTTTCTGCTTTCATTATGAGCACACACTCCCACAGCCTGACCTGCCACGGTGCAGCTATTAAAGAGAAAACACACCACCGACACCAGAATACGTCCAGATCTGCATATTACAACACAAAACAGCCAAATCAGCAGCCCTGGAGTGGAGGCGCACACACAAACACACACAAGGAGACACACACTCAGCCAATTCAGCAGCTCTGGCCTCGTGCCTCTCATCAGCGTGAAGTAGAGGAGGAGGTCGAGGGAGGATCATCAACACAGAGAGAGAGAGAGAGAGAGATGGACGAGGGAACGGCAAAAGGAAGGTGTGTGTGTGTGGGGGGGGGGGCACATTAGTCATTCTGTCGATGTTAATTTGACTGCAATTACATGGCTGTTGGCCTCCTATAGATAGACCATCAGACACATCCATCACAGCACAGAGTCAGGACGGAGCTGCAGACCAACCAGGAGGATTTATTTTATATCTCCTCCATCTGATGACCAGTTATTATTTATTATGATAACAGTAATCATAACCTTCTCCTCACATTATCATTAATGATTGAAATAAATTTATATTCAAGTTGTTTAACTCAGTAAATAAACGTGAATGTAGCTGTCGCCATCTTGGTAGCACCTGACCCCGCCCCCTAACTCCCAGCTAATCCAGGATTGGTCAAAGAGGTGGTGTGCGGGCGGAGCTGAGCGGTTCTGTGATGTGCTCTCCTTCATCATGTGTCACCTCTCCGTGTCTGGATTCTCTTTATCTCTGTCCGAGGTGAGACGTGTCAGCTCTGATCTGCTCCGTCACATCAGCGTGTGATCTTATCGCAGGTCGGCCATCTTCTTTAGCATTCAGGCCGCGATCCCGGCTTTGAATGACTCGGATGGGAATGAGATGTCAGTGTATGTGTGAGGGCAACAACACCTGCCAGCATCAATCGCCAACTCAGCTCTGAGAGCAGCACACACACACACACACACACACACAACATCACGCTCTGCCTCAGTGGAAACAGTGATTTGGTGTTTGTCCAGTGAGACATTTGTACACAAACACAGTCGCACATTTACAGATATGGATTCGATTGAGACGCGCACACGCTTAGCTCTCAGAGTGTCACCAGGCTTTGACAGAGTGTGCTCTCCATGTTTTATTCAGAGTTTGGTCATCTTGAAAGCGACAGCAGAAAACAAACACTTTAGGGAGCCCGAGCTGAGAGCGGAATAGTTTTCAGTAAACACAGGCTTTACCGTCGCTCAGCGCCTCGTCAGATGGCCTGAGCTCCAGGAGCCGCCAGCAGAATGTCGATGGGAGCGCCAGGGGCCCCGAACCCCCGCTGTACAAATAAAAAGGCTTCAGATTAACTCAGCAGGTCCTTCGTTATGACCTCACGTCCTCGTTATGACCTCATGTCCCTTCTTATGACCTAGTGTCCTTCGTTATGACTTCATGTCCTTCGTTATGACCTCACGTCCTTCGTTATGACCTCATGTCCCTTCTTATGACCTCACTTCCTTCGTTATGACCTCACATCCCTTGTTATGACATCATGTCACTTGTTATGACCTCACGTCCTTCGTTATGACCTCACGTCCTTTGTTATGACCTCATGTCCCTTCTTATGACCTAGTGTCCTTCGTTATGACCTCACGCCCTTCGTTATGACCTCATGTCCCTTCGTTATGACCTCATGTCCCTTCTTATGACCTAGTGTCCTTCGTTATGACTTCATGTCCTTCGTTATGACTTCATGTCCTTCGTTATGACCTCACGTCCTTCGTTATGACCTCATGTCCCTTCTTATGACCTCATGTCCTTCGTTATGACCTCACGTCCTTCGTTATGACCTCATGTCCTTCGTTATGACCTCACGTCCTTCGTTATGACCTCATGTCCCTTCTTATGACCTCACGTCCTCCGTTATGACCTCATGTCCTTCGTTATAACCTCATCTCCCTTCTTATGACCTCACTTCCTTCGTTATGACCTCACATCCCTTGTTATGACATCATGTCCCTTGTTATGACCTCACGTCCTTCGTTATGACATCATGTCCCTTGTTATGACCTCACGTCCTTCGTTATGACATCATGTCCTTTATTATCCTTTATTTATTGACACAGTGGTGTTGTCCTTAGTGGGCTTCCGTAGTTTGCCTTGTGATTTGTGTGTGTATGTAGTTGATTTAATCAACCCAACGAGCTCTCTCTCTCCTCCGGCTGCTGTTTGTTTCTGTGGACGATCGATCGATGATGACTGATTCTTAGAACTCGCTCTGCTCCGACTGGTGCACGAAGCAGACACACAAGTGTGTGTTTGACAGTGACAGTGAGGTGATGACATCTAGACAAACCTCCTCAATCAACCACACACATTCTAACTGTGTGTTTGTGTGTGTGTGAGAAAAGAGACCAATAAACAGAATCTGTAATTTCAGAAAGAATGTTTGTTCACGTCTGTTTTCTCTCCGTAAGAAAAACAAATGACAGACTCACACAGACACACACACAGACACACACACACACACACACACAGCTGTCTCATGAATTAAAAACATGACACATTTTATTTCATGTATAATCCAGTAAAACTTTTCCTTCTGGTTGTTTACAGTCTGATCAGATCTTCTGTTATTTAATTAGTCAAGCAAACAAAAACTGAGATTTAATATCAATATTGTTTATCAGCTCAGTTCGACCAATCAGCAACCAGCCTGTAACCACGGAGGTGTCAGAACAGGACGTTCACGCTGACGGGGGTTTGTGGTCCAGCCTGGAGGTCTCTGTGTGAGCAGACCTTCAGTCCTGTTTCCAGTTCAGGTGTTGCGACACTTCGTCTCTATCCTTCGTTCACCTGCTCTGAAACAGGTCCGTTATTGTGTCGACACTGCTTCTTCCCATCGACCTAATAAAAGCAGCACAAACACGTTTATTGCGTTGAGACCTTGAGGCTCGTTTGTTGTGTGTTTCAACAAGGATGTGTACTACGTGCTGATGGCGGGAAGCGTTAACACCAAATGGATCCCAGGACACACATCATGATCCGGACCTGTCTGGGCAGGAAACTGTTCGCGCGTAAGATCAAATAGAAGTCGACAGAGAGATCGCTCTGCCAAGGTTACACAATTATGTACTGCAGACAACAACGTCCTAATGACAAACTGTTTGAAGTTTGTCATTAGGATGCTTCCATCTTCACTTCATTTCCCTCCAAATGGAGCTTCATTTAAAGGAATGAACATCATGTTGTATTGAAGACTGTAAACTAGAGATGAGACTATAAACTCATCAGAGAGGAGGAGGGACATTTTCCCATAGACTTCAGTATAAAGGAGGAGGAGGGACATTTTCCCATAGACTTCAATATAAAGGAGGAGGAGGGACAATTTCCCATAGACTTCAGTATAAAGGAGGAGGAGAGACATTTTCCCATAGACTTCAATATAAAGGAGGAGGAGGGACATTTTCCCATAGACTTCAGTATAAAGGAGGAGGAGGGACAATTTCCCATAGACTTCAGTATAAAGGAGGAGGAGGGACATTTTCCCATAGACTTCAGTATAAAGGAGGAGGAGGGACATTTTCCCATAGACTTCAGTATAAGGGAAATTGGTCTCCCTTGTCCTGTAAAGATCAGAGACCTGGTCTACACCTCTGACCTGACGTCTCCGTCCTCTTGGCCCCGCCCCGTCTCTGTCCTCTGAACCGTCGTCTCCGTCCTCTTGGCCCCACCCCGTCTCTGTCCTCTGACCTGGCGTCTCCGTCCTCCGTCTCTGTTCTCTTGGCCCCCGCCCCATCTCTGTCCTCTGACCTGACGTCTCCGTCCTCCTGGCCCCGCCCTGTCTCTGTCCTCTGAACCGTCGTCTCCGTCCTCTTGGCCCTGCCCAATCTCTGTCCTCTTGACCTGACGTCTCCGTCCTCTTGGCCCCACCCCGTCTCTGTCCTCTGACCTGGCGTCTCCGTCCTCCGTCTCTGTTCTCTTGGCCCCGCCCCATCTCTGTCCTCTGACCTGACGTCTCCGTCCTCCTGGCCCCGCCCCGTCTCTGTCCTCTGAACCGTCGTCTCCGTCCTCTTGGCCCTGCCCAATCTCTGTCCTCTGACCTGACGTCTCCGTCCTCCTGGCCCCACCCCGTCTCTCCTCTTGGCCCCGCCCCGTCTCCGTCCTCTTGGCCCTGCCCAATCTCTGTCCTCTGACCTGACGTCTCCGTCCTCTTGGCCCCCACCCCGTCTCTGTCCTCTGACCTGGCGTCTCCGTCCTCCGTCTCTGTTCTCTTGGCCCCGCCCCATCTCTGTCCTCTGACCTGACGTCTCCGTCCTCCTGGCCCCCGCCCCGTCTCTGTCCTCTGACCTGGCGTCTCCGTGCTCCGTCTCTGTTCTCTTGGCCCCGCCCCCTCTCTGTCCTCTGACCTGACGTCTCCGTCCTCCTGGCCCCACCCCATCTCTGTCCTCTGACCTGTCGTCTCCATCCTCTTGGCCCCGCCCCGTCTCTCTCGCTCCTCCACTCGTCTCCAATCTGCTCGTCCCTGCTGGTTTGTTGTCCTAACGAGGCCTCGTTTGCTGCAGCGTCCTCGGGGACGGCAGCAGCTCATGTTTGAATAATGACAGAATAAGGTTGATAATGACCTCCAACACACACAGCTGTGTGTGTTTATTCACGCTCAGCCGCACACACACACACGCGGGCTGAGAAATGTATGCCTACGCACACACTGTTTATTTTGCAGTCTCACGGTCTGGTTTCATCATGTTGCCGGAGCTGTAACCAGATCAGGTCGTCTGTGACACGACCTCTGGGCTTCACGCTGCTCCAGGAAATACACCGGTCCGGAAGGAACGGGCTGGAATGTGGCTGTTCGACCGTGACGTGACGCTGGAGGAGGAGAAGGTGTTTCCTCCTTCAGAGCTGCCTCACTGATGAAAAACACTTCATGGAGACACAAAAGAAGAGAGGCCGACGCCGAGACAGTTTGTCCTCATTCGGGTTAAAAAATGTCTCCACATATTCAGAATCAGCTGCTTCTATCAGTTCTCTGGAAATTAAAAGACAGAGAAACACTGATAATTATTATTATTTTTGGTACTTCGGGTCAATAACACCAACTTTCTCTTTGTGTGTCACCAATTATATGTTGTTGTGTTTGTGTTCATGCTCATCCTGTGTGTGTTGTCATGTGTGGCGGTCTAAATGAAGGACGAGTGAACCATGATTGTGTTTCCTGCTGGTTCAGACTGTGACAGCGACAATAACAGCTTGTTAGCTGCTGCTGTGTGTGTGTGTGTGTGTGTGTGTGTGTGTGTGTGTGTGTGGGGGGGGGGGGGGGGGGGGGGGGGGGGTCTCTGGAGGGTCGTCAGGAGTCACAGGTCCAAGACACTTGGAGAAGACACTGACATCAGGCTCTCTTCTGGGGATGAGAGTCAGAGAAGTTTTAGTTTATTAGGAACAAAGAGCTCGATGAACTATAATAATAATAATAATAATAATAAAGTTTATTTATTTAGCACCTTTCTCAGAACAAAACAGCAGATGACAATGAAAACACACACAGAGGTCGAATCATTCAGTGATTATTATCAAGTGTGTGCAAATACATGAAGACATTCAGACATCTGCATCATGGTATTATTATTATTATTATTATTATTATTAGTTCTCAGTCTGACTGATGATCCTTCAGGCCTTTTCTGGACTTCAGGGTCAGATATGAATTAATGATCAATAAAACTAAACTTTGCAGAGCATCAGATTGCTCATTTTTTTCAGAGGGATGCAGAACACAATGAGACCAGAGCAGACGATCGACCACATCATCCACTACGTACTGCTGTAGTACTTGATTGTGTGTGTCTGTGTGTGTCTGTGTGTGTGAGAGAGAGCATGCATGAGTATTTTAACGTTGTTATTTCAATTATTTGTGTTTCGTGTGCTGGAGAATAAATTGTGACAGCTCATGAATAATTCCAGTGCTGCGCAAGAAGCGTGTGTTTATCTTCCTTTAGACTCTTCATTGATGAAACACACACACACACAGACACACACAGACACACACACTCTGCTCCGCTGGACTGATAACACCACAGATAATTAAGAGTGATACTGGATACAGACTGGATGAGATAACGCTGGTTTGAGTCTAATTAAAGGCTCCTCAGTCTCTTCGGCAGAAAATTAATTTGAATGCACACAGATAAATAAGTTCATGTATGTCGGCATTGTTTGCCCTGCGCTCGCACACAGACACACACAGACCAGGACAGAAGATCCCGGTCCAGGCAGAGTGTGTATTCCTGACCCACAAACACAAACATTTATCAGCGGATGACAAAGACAACACACAGCAGCTGCTCCTTCGTGCTCCGACTCACAACATCATTTTATTTCATATAACACCAACATTAAAAGTCTCATTTCACTGAACAATAAACAGAGAAAACTAATCATTTTGTTTGTGAGGATGAACACTGTTAATCCAACAGGAAGACTCTCCTTAAACAGAGTCAGCTGATCTGTCCAGTCTGAAACCGACTTCAGTGATAAACTGATCAGATCAGTTTATCTTTGACGGTGACGTCAGAGTCACGTCTCCAAATGAGCTCTTCGTGTTAAAGTTCAGCTTTTCTTCTGGTTGGATCTTCTCTGCTGAGCTCAGGTGACTCAGGTGAATCTGATTGGCTCGTTAAGTGGAGCTCAGTCAGCTGGTATAAATGAGGCTGCTCTGAGTTCAGCAGCCAGCATGGAGGGCTGTATGTGGGGGGGGGGGGGGCGCGGTCAGACTGGGGGTGTTATAGATCCCTGATTCTGAATATGTGGAGACTTTTTCTTTTAAATAACACAAAGAGATGAAATAAGGGGCTGATCAATGAATTGGACAGCAGCTGCGGCTCAGATCGTTTCATTGACAGCAGGAAGGCCGACACGTGAGGAACTAACAGAAACAACAGATTCAGTGTTTATGGCTCACAAAGGAAAAAGTTTGAGCTCCTGCAGCGACGCTGAATCCTCCAACACTGACTGCCTGCTGCACAGACACACACAGACACACACTCTGCTCCACTGTGGCAGAGCACCAGTCACTGTGAGCAATCAGAGCAGTGTAGAGAGACAGAGATTCCACAAACCTGCCACCACAAATCAACATCACTGTCGCACACTCGTCCACTCAGATTCATGTCAACTGGAGGAGAGGCGGCAAAGTGGAGGGGGGGGGGGCAAGACAAGGAGGGATTGTGTCTCCTTTGGTGTGTTAGCTTATCGTTAGCTGTCAGATTCAGATTTGTCCATCTTCTGCTCCCTGATTGGTCCGTTATTGGTTGGCTGGTCTGTTAGCTATTCAATGTGCTAATCTAGGAATGTTGAGTGCAAAACACTAAAATTTCACTCAACCAACTGTTATGGCGTCACCTGTCACTCAAAGAGGCCACGCCCCCCCCCCCCCCCCTGTCTCTAGCTTTATATAAATAAAATCAATAAAACAGAGCGGACATTTTTGACCTGAAAAGGCTGCTGATGGAATTCGCTCAGGTGTGACAGTCGAGCTGAAGGTTCGAGGCGAAGGAATAAATTATGTTGACGAGAGAGACAGAGAGAGAGAGAGTGTGTTAGAATAAAATGTTTCTTCAGGACAGAATATGATTATTTCTGTCTTTAAAATATAGTGAAGTTAATGAAATATGTTGGCTAATGCATCATGGGAAATGTACATGTTAAAAACTTCCACCTCCCCATGAGGCGTTTGAAGGACGTGGGATTTAATATTACGCGTCTTCATTGGCAGTAAAATGACAACAGGACCCAGATCGAAATGAATTCAGGAGACGTTTTAAATATTCCACTGATCCTGTTAACATCTTTTCATAAAGCCTTTTTAATCCAAAACCACACATGAACCTGCAGATCTCAACCCCAGATGCTCAAAAAAAACTCTTCATTAATTTGAAGGAGTCTCCAATTTAGCAAATATTCCTCAACATCCAGGAGGAGAGAAAAAATACTACGAAAGGACCGCTGAAGGTTTAAAGGTCCACATGATCCAAAGGTCGGTGTTCATTTTTATTGTAGATATATTTGATCATTTATGCAGATATATTCCATCTGCACAGAATATCTGAGGTAAAAGGTTCAGTCACTGAAAAGTCGTCTCCGTCTGTCCTTCTCTGGCGGCCATGTTGGTCATGGAAACATAACTTTGGCACAAAGACACGAGATCGTTGTTTTTTCATCGAAACAACTTATTTTAAGCAAATATCTGAAATGACGTGGAAGTAAAGGGGGTGAGGAGGAGCTGAAGGGCCGCTCGCTCCCAGCAGTGAATGGTGGTGTAGTTTTCTCTCTGTGTCTTTATGGAGATATTTTATTCAGACGAGTTAAACAAAGACTCCGAGAGAATCCACAGCAGAAGCAGCTTTATCTCCGTGTCTCTGCGGCCTACGCTCAGCCGTCCGCTGAGTCTTGTGACCAGCGTTTGGCTTCGGAGCGTCGCTTTCATCTTCCCTAAAGCTGCTCTGAACAAACACTGGCCCGGATCAGACCCCCCCCGGCTACTCACCCACTTCCGCTCTCATCTTTAAGTTGAATTTTCACGCGTGACCTGGTGGCATTTTGGAAATGCAAACGTCTCATCTCCACTTAAATCTTCCAGCATTTAATTCAGTTATTGGAGCTCAGAGAGGAGATGAAACTCACCAGGAGACAAACTGCAGGACCAGCACATCAAAACTCACACAGGCAGACAGCGCCCCCCCGTGGGGGGCCACATGAATGAAACATCTCTTCAAATCTCTTTTGGTCGTTCACCTTCAGGACGGAGTGGCAAGTCAAATATTAAAAACATGGTCATGATCCAGCGATGACGTGTAATTTAATACTTTAACATGTTTTTATATTAGTGGTTTCATTCACACCAAAATATAGATTTTATTTATTTATTGATGTCGCTCATGAATCATAGATCAGTGGTGGAGCTTCTGTTTCTGAAGCATGTGAAAAACAAAATGATGAATCCGTTTTCATGAGTGTTTGCTGATATTAAACACAGTAACTGATCACAAATAATGAGATGGCAGCTTTTATTCCACACGAGGCACCGACAAGAAACATTCAACAGCGATGCATGCAAGCTGCTGCCACGAGGCACGCACAGCTCAAACAGAAATACAGCATTAAGAGATATCTAAAGGCTGATATGAACAGACAGCTAAAACACACACAACGACATCGTCGCTTCGAGCTTTTGGCACTACAATAAGTCGACAATAATGATCCAAAGAAAACCACAACAAACATCAAGAAAACATGTTGTTTAAACCTCACACACACCTTCATCATCATCATCATCATCATCTGGACTCCCAGCACTCTGTAAAATCATTACAGACGCGGCTTTCACGCAGAGCGTGCAGCACAGCTAATGTCACGGGTGGAAAACATCCGTCGTACCGCACGGCAGGAACATGACGACTCTGTCAAAGTGTCACAATCGCACAAGAGCAGCAGTGTGAAGTGGCTGAAGCCGGGAGAGCACGAGAACTCACTTCGTTTGGACACAGAACGATAATTCGACAGGAACCAACGAGGGAGATTCATTTCAGAACGCCGTCTAAGGTGAACTGCAGGACGCTGTGACATCACTGAGCACATGAACACTGTTTTTTTTTTGTTTTGTTTTGTTTTCCTTTAAGGTCCAAACATAAACATTCACAGTCTGGATTCAGAAACTGGGCCTTAAAACCAGCCAGTCAGGACTTCTGGAACTTTGTGATGTCACAATAACTGAACCAATCAGGAGAGAATTTGAGACATCAACCCTTCAAAATAAAATAACCTTTCATGTGTAATATGGAATTAAAATAAAATACGGGGCTTTAACAGGTGACCCTTAAAAACTGTCTAACAGGTCTGACTTATTTAACGACATTTTTTTTGTCAGGAAGGAAATAAACATTTCAGCTAGCTGATCTAATTTATCTTATTTTATAGATACAACGTACGAAGGTCTGGAAACCTGAGAATGTTTGTCGTTAAAAAAAACTGTGACAATAATTTAATTCATCCTCCGACAATAAACACGATTTCTTTCCCTCCACTCTGAGTGTGTCTGCTTCTGTTCAACCATTTGTTGGTTTGTTTTTGTTGTTTTTGTTGTTTGCTGTCAAGCTGCACGAAAGCCACAAACGTCAGGACGTCACAGCACCAACACAACACTGAAGGTGGAGCAGATGGAGGCAGCGGGGGGGGGGGGCAGTTTAGTGTTTGGCCTCTCGGGGGTAAAACTCAGCCAAGGTGCTCTGAGGGATCCTCTTCAGCATCTCTTTGGGGAAGATCCTCATCAGCTGCCATCCGATGTCCAAAGTCTCAAACACGCTCCGGTTCTCATAGGCACCTGGACATGGAGACATCAGGGGACAACAGGGGACATCAAGAGACATCAGGAGACATCAGGAGACATCAGGGGACAACAGGAAACAAAGGGAGACATCAGGAGACATCAGGGGACAACAGGAAACAAAGGGAGACATCAGGGGACATCAGGGGACATCAGGGGACAACAGGGGACATCAGGGGACATCAGGGGACAAAGGGAGACAACAGGGGACATCAGGGGACATCAGGGGACATCAGGAGACATCAGGGGACAACAGGAGACATCAGGGGACATCAGGGGACAACAGGAGACATCAGGAGACATCAGGGGACATCAGGGGACAACAGGAGACATCAGGGGACATCAGGGGACAACAGGAGACATCAGGAGACATCAGGGGACAAAGGGAGACAACAGGAGACATCAGGGGACATCAGGAGACATCAGGGGACAAAGGGAGACAACAGGAGACATCAGGGGACATCAGGAGACATCAGGGGACAAAGGGAGACAACAAAAGACATCGGGAGACAACGGGAGACAACAGGGGACATCAGGGGACATCAGGAGACAAAGGGAGACAACAGGAGACAACAGGAGATCTCAGTGGACATCAGGACACATCAGGGGACATCAGGAGCCCCAGTGTACCTTGGGAGATGAAGTTCTTCTCAAACTTGGTGAGGAACTCCAGGTAAAGCAGATCGTCAGCTGTCAGAGCTTCCTCTCCCACCACGGCCTTCATGGCCTGGACGTCCTTCCCTATGGCATAACAGGCGTACTACAAACAGACACACAAACAGACACAGTTAACACAATTTCAGAGCGGGAGCGTGTGTGTATGTGTGTGTGTGTCCTCACCAGCTGGTTGGACACATCAGAGTGGTCTCTGCGGGTCATTCCCTCCCCGATGGCGGATTTCATCAGTCGAGACAGAGACGGCAGGACGTTGATCGGCGGGTAAATCTGACAACAGATGACCACGTGACATCACTTCCTGTCCCGCCTTAAATGAACCCAGTGGTTTTTGTTTTGTTGGCTCTGGACCGACAGTCCAGAATAAAACAGCAGATTCAAGGCCTAACTCAAGACCAACAAGTCCCCTTTAAGGTCTCAAGTCCAGATCTCCATCATCAGTCAGAACCAGGAAGTCCTGTCGCAGGTGTCTCAAGTCAAGAGCACCCAGTCCTGAGTCCAGTCCAAGTCAGGACAGGATGTCCCACACGAGAGTCAGCAGGCATCGAGTCAAGTCCCGGATGAAGACAAATTTGGGGTCCCAAGATTCATCAGTCTGGACCTGAGACCTCTGAGTCCTTCTGGACTGAACTGCACGCCTTACCTGCCTGTTGTGGAGCTGTCTGTCCACATAGATCTGCCCCTCAGTGATGTAACCGGTGAGGTCAGGAATAGGATGAGTGATGTCTGAGAGACACAAGGACACAAAGAACGCACAATAAACCCTGCACCAATGTGTGTGTGTGTCTGTGCGTGTCTGTGTGTGTGTACCGTCGTTGGGCATGGTGAGGATGGGGATCTGGGTGATGGATCCATTGCGTCCTTCGACCCGTCCCGCTCTCTCGTAGATGGTGGCGAGGTCGGTGTACATGTATCCGGGGAAACCTCGTCGTCCCGGCACTTCCTCTCTGGCTGCCGACACCTGACGCACAGTTCGGATCAGTCGCACACTGACCAGCACACACAACCATTTATTTCCAATTTCCTGCAACAGTTTCAGAATAAAAGCGCAGAAGACGCGTCTGACCTCTCGGAGAGCTTCGGCGTAGGAGCTCATGTCGGTGAGGATGACGAGGACGTGCTTCTCGCACTGATAGGCCAGGTACTCTGCTGATGTCAGAGCCAAACGGGGCGTGATGATTCGCTCGATGCTGCGAGAAACGAGCAAGGTGAGAGATGAACATTTCAACCTGCTTCAGAATCTAAAATCACTGAATTTGATAAACCTCCCGAAAACAGTCGACTTCTGAACGCACAAAAAAACTTCTCACTCACATTTGTGCTCCACAAATGAACCAAATCTGAAGTTGATATATTAAAGTTCTCTGGTTTTAAAAGGAGGTAAATAAAAACAAACAGAAGGCTCTGCGTTCAAAGGTCAAAGGTCATACGTGGGGTCGTTGGCCAGGTTGAGGAACAGACACACGTTGTCCATGGAACCGTTCTCCTCGAAGTCTGACTTGAAGAACCTGGCGGTCTCCATGTTGACCTGGAGGAGAGAAACCAGACTGATGACATCACAGCTACTGTGACATCACCCATCGGGGCTGAGAGGGCGGGACCTCACCCCCATGGCGGCGAACACGATGGCGAAGTTGTCCTCACTGTAATCCATCACGTCCTTGGACTTCTTCACCAGACCGGCCTGCCGGCAGATCTGAGCGGCGATCTGATGGGAGGAGGGAAAAGAGCGGAAGAGGAACGTGGAGAACGTCACCTGTCGTCATGACAACCGACCAAAGTCATTCAAACAGGGAAAATATCGCAGAGTGAGACGTTTAATTAAGACTCAGGCCGAGACACAGAGGACAGAGCAGACACGGCGTTGACAGGCTGTGTGTGTCGGTGTGTGTCTGTGTGTGTCTGCACCTCATTGTGTGGCAGCCCCGCAGCGGAGAAGATGGGTATTTTCTGGCCCCTGGCGATGCTGTTCATGCCGTCGATGGCAGATATGCCGGTCTGGATCATCTCTTCAGGGTAAATACGACACTGAGGGTTTATGGGCTGACCTGCAACATCAACATGTCAACACACAGATTAAAGTCGACACAAACACCGTGTGTTGTGTGTTGATGAGGCGTTTGAAGTCTCCATGTCAGTCACGATTCAACGGACGCTTTTCTTTATTGATGTTGAACTAAAGACTTAAATCTGTCGTCCTTTATCTGATTATTTTCAGGTCGACTGTCTGATAATGAAAATGTCGTGTGTTCCTGTTCCCGCGCTTCGTACCCATGATGTCCAGGAAGTCCTCAGCCAGGACGGCTGGTCCTCTGTCGATGGGTTTCCCTGATCCATTAAACACACGACCTTCAAACAACAAACACACTCAGTCAGTCGTCAGGTTGCGTCTCCTCTGCGACGAATGGGACGTTCATTTACTGCGTTGTGCGTCGTACCCAACATGTCCTCGGAGACAGGTGTCCTCAGGATGTCTCCTGTAAACTCACAGCTCGTCTTCTTGGCATCGATACCTGAAGTTCCCTCGAACACCTGCGGAAGGTCACAGACCGGACGCACACATTTAAGAGTTTAAAGCATTTGTTGTGTTTACTGAAGAAAGAAAACGGACAAAAGTCTGCATCCAAATATAAATCTACAATCTGCAGTTCATCCTCTGGAGAGAAAGATTACAGCACCTGAACCACGGCTTTGGAGCCGGTGACCTCCAGAACCTGGCCGCTCCTCTTGGTGCCATCAGGCAGCGTCAGGTGGACGATCTCAGCGTACCTGGGGAACTGAGCAGACAGGTGACCTCAGGTCAAAGGTCAAAGACGACCAAACACACCAAGTCACACCGTCGGCCATTTTACATCCAGTGTCAGTGACGTCCTCCCCAGTGAGACCCCGAGCTCATGAACAACCTGATTTTCAGATAAATTCAGATTTAACATCAGAACGCCCGTTCTTCTGATTTATGGTCCTGAAAACAGGAAGCTGTCTGAGGTCTTACCTTCACCTGGTCCAGGATCACCAGCGGTCCGTTGACTCCAGACACTGTTTTATAGGCTGAGGACACACAAAACAGTTTTTATGTCCAAACTGGATTTAAAAATCCATCAGCAGTAAATACGGACGATAAAAATAAGAAGAAGCTGATGATTGATAACTGATCTGTACAGTTAATATCAGAAAAAGATCATGATGTTATTGAACCTGACTCATCCTGTCCTCCGCAGGACCACCAGGGCCAGATCAGGACCAGACCAGGACCAGATCAGGACCACCAGGGCCAGATCAGGACCAGACCAGGACCAGATCAGGACCACCAGGGCCAGATCAGGACCAGACCAGGACCTTGTCTGGCCCCGGTCTGGCCCCGGTCTGGACCCAGTCTGGACCCAGTCCGGACCGGACCAGGACCCGATCTGGCCCCGGTCTGGCCCCGGTCTGGACCCGGTCTGGACCTGATCTCGAACTGATCTGGACCCGGTTTTGCCCCGGTCTGGCCCCGGTCTGGCCCCAGTCTGGACCTGGTCTGGACCTGATCTGGCCCCGGTCTGGCCCCGGTCTGGACCTGGTCTGGACCTGATCTGGACCTGATCTGGACCCGGTTTTGCCCCGGTCTGGACCTGATCTGGCCCCGGTCTGGCCCCGGTCTGGCCCCGGTCTGGACCTGGTCTGGCCCCAGTCTGGACCTGGTCTGGACCTGATCTGGACCTGATCTGGCCCTGGTTTGGCCCCGGTCTGGACCTGATCTGGCTCCAGTCTGGCCCCGATCTGGCCCCAGTCTGGCCCCGGTCTGGACCTGATCTGGACCTGATCTGGACCTGATCTGGCCCCGGTCTGGCCCCGGTCTGGACCTGGTCTGGACCTGATCTCGACCTGATCTGGCCCTGGTCTGGCCCCGGTCTGGACCTGATCTGGCCCCAGTCTGGCCCCGGTCTGGACCTGATCTGGCCCCGGTCTGGCCCCGGTCTGGCCCCGGTCTGGCCCCAGTCTGGACCCGGTCTGGACCTGGTCTGGACCTGATCTCGACCTGATCTGGCCCCGGTCTGGCCCTGGTCTGGACCGGATCAGTCCTACCTCAGCTGCTGCAGGCTCACAGGGACTCACTGAGGCGGGGTTGGGAGATGTAATCCCGGCTCACGGCCATCACGTGCTCCCGGGAGGCGGCGGCGGCTGCCGGCGCGGCGGCCGGAGGTCTGGTCCCGCTGACGGCCGAGGACAGCTCGCTCATGGCCCCGTTCACCATCCCCCTGAGCGCCTTCATCGCCATCTTTCCTCCTCCTCCAACTGCAGCATCCGAGTCGTGACGGCCTCCGCGCATGCGCAGCAGACACACTAGCTGTGCGCAAGAAATCCTGGATGATGTGATAAAATCTAACAAACATATAATAAAGAGAAAAAAACTCCCCGTGTTTGTTTTATGTTCTTTATAAAGGCCATATTTATAATCTTTGCCCCCCATCTGGACTGATGACAGAGTCAGAACAGCAAACACACACTGAAGTTAGTTCGTTTTTAATTTGTTGCCTGGTTTCATTTTTGAAAATTACAAACAGTTGGTTTGACAGACTGATGAAGATTTATGGACACCAAAAACAAAATCACTGAACTGACCGTATCTGTTTATTACAGAAGGAACTTCCTGCAGCCTGAAGTCCAAGTTCTGAGGCCTCACCTTCATATTCAAGTTTTCATTTCTGTTTTATTCAAGTCTCTGTGATTCTTTATTTATTTTGTGCCTTCCTTTTCCTTTGACGCCTTTTCATAAGTCACACTGTCCCATCATCTGTACAAAACATTTAGCTGCACCTTCAGAATATTAGTGTTTATCACGGCATCAATGATTTATTAATGTGTATTAACAAACGGACACTTTGTGAGTCTGACGTTCCACACCGACACACCAACAAGTTTATTCCTGAGAAACGTGGGGGCACTTCCTGTCTGTCAGCTGATTGGATGCTGTGATGAAAGTCAAAGCAGCTCCACATAATTGGCAGGAAACATGCCGTAGTGTCCGTCTGGTCCGTAGCCTCTCCACCAGCCTTCATCCAGCATGTCTATCCCTGTGATGATGTCATCGGGGTCAAAGGTGATCTCTGTGTCGTCCACTGTGGAGGAAGGAAAAGAGCCGAGTGAATAGAAACTGGAACAGGAATATAAACATCTGCACATAAAAACCTGTGAAGGGAAACGATAGCTGAATTATAGTGAAGTGTTTTTATGATTTTCCTTTAAATTTCCTGTTTTCATCCGGTTCTCTCCGACATCCTTCATCGCAGCAGCATGTAGGAATTCAAAGACAATTATTGAGCTCATATTTTTGTGATCGTCGGAGCTCTTTGGTTCCTCCTGAAGATGTGACTCTTTAAAATCACCTCACAAATCTTTCGATCTCCAGGAGTCACAGCAGCAGAGTTGTACTGAGCTCCACCTGTGAGCTGGGACCTGGACCAGGTGAGGAACTTCCTGTGTACCAGCAGAGGGCGCCGGTCACAAACTGTTCCTGCTCTGTGAGCGTCCATCTTCAGCAAAATATGAGGATTTCTAATCTTTTCTAATTAGGTGGAAAGCTTTTCAGGATGAACTGTGTGAAACAGGTGAACATGAAGCAGAAGTTGTTGGCTGTTGTTGTGGATGAGGTGAAATGTCCCGAGCTGTCGGAGGTCAAAGGTTAAAACAGTCGACCTGCAGCAGGAAGCTGTTTGATTTCAGTCCCTTTAGACCGGTGAGCTGTTGTGTTTGTGTGTTTGTTGTTTGTCTGTGTGTACGTACCAGCCTGATAGTCGTATATGGCTTTGGCACAGATGTTCTCTCCGTTGTTTTTGTGTTCTTTAGCTTCCTGTTGGAGACAAAACATTTCACATGTTCACATTGGAGACAGTAAACGCACCTCCAGACTTACTGTGTGCTGCTCTTTGTAGACATTTACATAAAGCTCCTCCTGCGCTCCCCCCACCGGGGTCTCTGCCTCGTACAGATCAGTGTGAGCTGGAAACTCTGCTGGAGATCAGGAGAGACAAAACCATGAAGGAATCAGTAAGTCCTTCACTGTCAGGAAACGAGTCCAGGACATGTTTGAATAATGACTGAAACAATTAAAGGTCCGAGGATGATACAGAAGGTAGAATTTATTGGCTGATCAGGTGTCATACCTGAAATCGCTTCACCTGTGTCGTCATCAAACTCATCAGACCACGCCTCCTCCTCTTCTTCTGTGGACGGTTGGACAGGTTAGCTTCAGATTCACCACATTTACACATTAAGACACAGAGACTCAGGACTGGTGGTGTGTTTATCTCAGAGGGAGGCAGATCTGTTGTGTGTCTGACCTGCAGGCTGGACAGGTGACTCTGTGTTCTCCGGGGGTGCAGCAGGTGAGTGAGACAGCACAGGTGAGACAGGTGAGACAGGAGACAGGGGGGTGGAAGAGAAGGACACAGCCGGAGCGGGTGGATGTTGAGGCAGCTCTGAGGTTTCTCTCTGGGAGATAAACGGACTCTGCAGCTTCCCTGAGAAACACGGAGAAAAAATCTGAGTGGGATTCACTTCCTGGCTGGTCAGGTGTTATTTGTGGGATTCACTTCCTGGTCGGTCAGGTGTTATTTGTGGGATTCACTTCCTGGCTGGTCAGGTGTTATTTGTGGGATTCACTTCCTGGTTGGTCAGGTGTTATTTGTGGGATTCACTTCCTGGTCGGTCAGGTGTTATTTGTGGGATTCACTTCCTGGTTGGTCAGGTGTTATTTGTGGGATTCACTTCCTGGTCGGTCAGGTGTTATTTGTGGGATTCACTTCCTGGTCGGTCAGGTGTTATTTGGGTTTACCTGGTCTGGGTGCAGGAGGTGCTGCTCTGTCACCGGCCTCAAAGCTCTGCTCTTTCTGCTTGAATATGTCTCTGGGATTAAAGGATCTCTGGGAAATGAGCGATTTGGCCTCCTGTCAACGACAGACACTTTAAAGCCAGGAAACGTGTTAACGTGATGACATCACTTCCTTCAGGTAAAACTTCGCTCTTCCTCACGTTAGCTTTCTGCACAGACGCAGCAGAGTTGATGCCTGTTCTCCGGTTTTCTTTTTCCTGCTGGTTCTGAAACAGATAAATGTGAAAAATATCACACAGGAAGTAGTGCGTTTGTTGGGGGACTATTTCCTGTGGCGTATTAATCCACATGTGAACCAGAGTAAAGGACATCTGTCCTCTCACCAGCCGCTGCTGCTCCCGCTCTCGTTCTTCTTCTTCTTCTCTCTGCTTCTGATCAATCCTGCCACACAACACAAACACACAACATACAAATCAGTGGCTTCTGTTGTTGGTGTTGTGTGTCTGAGGTGATGTAACTTGCAGACAGATGATCTGTGGGCTTGTTGGTCTGTTCTAAATCTTCTTTAGAAGCTATTTGTTCATTCTTTCTGTTGGATGGATGTTGAAGCAGATTTTTTTAGATGATACAACAGATCTGTCAATCATCCTGCCCCCCCCCCCCGACCTGTTCTGTTCGATCTGCTTGGCTCTCTCCTTGGCCTTCCTCTCCCTCTCCTGGGCTTGTCTCTCGTCCAGCTCCCTCCTCTCCCTGTCTGCTCTCTGTCTCTCCTGTTCTGCTTGTCTCTGCTCCTCCTGCCGACGGATCTTCTCGTCCCTCTGAGGAGCAGAAGTCCTGTTAGTGTCAGAGAATCTTGAGGCCTTCAGGCTGCTCACGTGTGGGATGAGTCCAGACCTGAGTCTGGTCCCAGAAGTCGTCCTTGTTGGTTTGTTGAATCTCCTCCACAGCGTTGACTTTACGGTAAACTGAACCCTGAGGAAGCAGCAGAGGGTGAATACTGAAGCAGTGAATGAAGTTTGTCCCCCCCCCCCACCACCACCACCCTAAGTGCCCCCTCACCACAGGTCCTCGGGGGGCGTCTCTGTATTCTGTCTGCTGGTGGAAGTTAAAGTTCGCTCCAGACGCTTTGGCCACTTTGGCCCGGATGGTCTCCGGCTCCACGTCCTCCTCTGCTCGGGCGTTTATGGTCACATGGGCCCCCTGCAGCGACACCCATCTACGATCAGCACAGGCGGCGCCTACAGGCCCGCCCCCTCCAGTCCCCCCAAAGACCCCAAAGAGTCAGACTGACCTTCAGGAAATTGGCCATGGAGCTCACGTGGTTCGCACACATTCCTTTACGAGAGTCCTTCACACCTTCACCTGTCTGTGTGGACATGAATGATCACACAAAAGGTCGCACACAGGTGAAGCGTGTGTGTGTGTGTGTGTCTGTCAGTCTCACCCAGTTTATGAGGACATATTTGGACAGACCAGAGTTTGGATCTGGGACACGACAGAAAGCGTACATCACTTTCCCGCTGCTGAGCTCGTCCACCATCTCCTCTAGTCCACCATCTACACACACAGACACACACAGTACTTTCAGGGATCACTGACCTTTGACCCTTCAGAGAGGTCTGAGCAGCTATAACAGTAAAACACAGGAGGTTTTTTCAGTCCAAGTCTGACTGTGGACCCAGTCCGGGTCTTTACTGGGCCAGAAAGCCCTACAAGCTGCTTCATAGTCCAGCTGGACTCAGACCTGCTAACATGGACTCGTGTTTCTGGTTCTTCTGTTGAAGTGAAGTTTGAAGTTTGGCTGAGTAGGTTTATTTTAATCTGAAATGATTTCGGTCTGGGAGAAGAACTGATCATCTAAAGAACCTGAAAGTGTTCCACTGATGATTAAAACAACCTGAATAGAAAAAGATGAAATGCACAAACATGAGTTGCTTTAACTTTGAGTGAAGTGGAAGTTGTGAGCTCTGAATGTGAGAAAGTGCTGATTTAACATTCGATTGAAGCGTCAGTCAGATCTTACCTCCCTTTTCTGCCAGCCGGATATCATTACTGTTCCCTTCATAGGTGAACAACACCCTGCAGAGAGAATCACACAAGTGTTGTCGAGGTGTGGTTCAGGCTTCAGTCAACCAGGAAGTGAAGTTTCTAACTCAAACGCTAAAAGGTTAAACTCACCAGTTTGTGTCCGACTTGCCGTCCACCACCTCTTTGTACGCGGCCATGAGTGCGGCGCCGTTCTTGCTCAGATTCACTGCCATGTTGGTTCAGGTTTCACAGTCCAGACAGGCCGCCAACAATCCCACGCAGACCGGCTGGCCTCAGGAGCTGGGACAAATCCAGAGGAGGAACTCCAGCAGATCTCACAGAGGACAGTCCTCAGTGTCGGAGCAGAGACGCAGAGACGCAGAGACTCTGATTTATTCTGATTCTCAGAGCAGATTCTCCTTCAAGTGTCAAACAGGTTGGGGAAGAACGATCCAAACCTGATGGACCACATTCCACCAGACGTCACTCAGCTCTGAGCTGCTCTCGCCTTCATCAGCAGCAGAGAAAGGCACCTGAATCTGTGGAGCAGGAAAACAGTCAACCAAAACTGGTGACCTCCCAGCTCACTCTCAGAAAAAAGCAATAAGTTCACCCCAGAACCAGAACCAGAACCAGAACCAGAACCAGACACATCCGGCTGATACTTGTGAATCTTCAGGCCCAGCATTGGCTCCATCCTACGGCCCAGATCTGGTCCAAATCTGGCCCGTATTTAGGATCAGATTCTGCTTTAACATCTGGACCGATTCTGGTGGAGATACAGAAAATGTTCCACCAAAGGAGAACAGCTGGAGTCGGACCAGATGTGGAAGGATAAGAGCCAGACTCGGGCTGAGGAACCGAACTGGATGGATGGTTTCTTTCAGAAAACCCCATCATTCTCCTGTTTCCCACAGTCATGGATCCAACCAACAGAATCCAGACCAGACCAGATCACCACCTGAGCTCTCCTTTCTCCACCAGGGGGAGTTTTAACACAGGAAATAAACCGAAACAAACAGCCACCTCAGTTCAGCATGAAAACTACATTTCCCATGAGGCCTCTGGGCATTTCCCCCTCACATGAAGAAGTTTCTCTGCTCTGAGTGAAATGACCTATCAGTGACCTTTGACCCCAGGACTTGGAGCAGCTTCCTGTCAGACTCTGTTTATCTTCACAAAACAACTTCCCTCTTTTATTGTGAAGATCTGAGTTCACTTCCTGGAGGGACAGTGGAAATTAGCTCCCTCTCACACACACAAGCACACTCATGCGCAAAGATAGACACACACACACACAGTGTGATCCCAACAAACAGGTTGTTAACAGTGTGTGTCTCATTAAAAACACACATTGCGTTGGTCTTTGTGTCAACTGGTTCGGTGGATCAGCCCCTGGAGCACTGATAGTGATAACATTGTGTGTGTGTGTGTGATTTGTTAGTCTCTGGGGTAAATAACAAACCAGAACGAAAAGTGTGATTGTCATCACCTCAGCCCTCAGGTCTGCTGTGTGTCTGTTTGTGTGAATTTTTCACACTGCAGTGTCTCAGCCTGTCTCAGATTCAGACTCCAGGGACCTGAACCAGCTGCCTCGGTTCAACTTCCTGGATTAGTTTGGGCCAGATGGTGCAGCGGTTAATACTGATGGAGGCCCCGTTCGAACCCCGGGCCGTTCTGTGCCAGAGTGGCTGTGATTGGTTGTTTGTCTCCACGTCACCCTGATTGATGGCTCTGCCCAGTTTAAGCCTTATAGATAATCTGGATCCAGGGTGGACCAGCACCAAACCTGGGATGGATCAGGGTCAGGTCTCAGTGGAAGGAGGTCCAGCATGGTTTTCAGAAATGACTATTGACCTCTGAAAAGGAAATCCAGGCCAGACCTGGGACGGGACCAGGACCATGGACCCATTGGACCTGGTGGATTCAGCCTCGCTGTGAACCCTCCAGGTGACCAAAGTTCCTGCAGAACCTGAAGATGACACAGAAGAAGAACACTGACAGTGAATTTATTTGTCTGCTCAGGACTCGACCACAAACACACTGGAGTGTTTTCAGATTCTGTAAAACTAACTACAAACAAATATCTGAAGGGACCACCCACTTTAACTCTGCTAGCTCCTCGGGCTTAATCCAATTTTCCACTGTTACTCTACTTGTTTACATAAATTTAATTACACAGTGTTTTCCTTCTCTCACACACACACACACACACACACACATACACACAGGGCTTGCAGACGATCCTGTTGGTAAATGAATGGGTGATTGATGGACTGAGGCACATGAGCAAATTGCCCCCTGGGGCAACAAACCTACCCCCCATCCCCTATTCTCCCACTTGTCAACTCTTTAGCAACAGCTCCCCCGCCCATCCTCCTCCCCCCTTATCTGCTCAGCTGTCACAGGTAACATTAACAGGCTCTTTTACACCTCTGCTCTGTGTGTGTCTGTGTGTATTTATGTGTTTAAATAGTGACACAGTCTCCAGTTAACAGGGTTCTCGTGGGTTCCTTCAGTTCTGCGGAGAACAGCCGTGTGTTTCATTGGAAATAAAAGAATGAAAACAGCTGTGCCTTTTACTTTTTTTGCTGTGTAATTAAAGAGTGAGGGGAAAAGTCGGTGTGATCCGTGACGGCCGACATCTCGGAGGACGTTCCTGCAGAGCTCCAGGTGCAGGTCCAGCTGTCTCCCTGCAGCAGAGACCTGTCAATGACCTCAGCCCTGAACCATCTCACGTTCACGTTCAATGACACTGACGTCAGGACGTCCTCCAACGAGCCGTTTCTGACGGAGTTTATAAATCAGCTGCAGGTCTCCTCCAGCGGGGGTGTTACACAGTGAGTTTGGCTTTTATGGTGTCTCATTTCCTCTCTGTTTCTGGGCTGTAATGAGCTGTGTAAACACACACCACACACACAGAAACCACTACATTGTTCTCCTCACGCAGGATGAAGCCAAATGTCATCATCATCATGATCTTGTCTCTGCTGAAGTTTCTGCTCTGACATGTTGGTGACTGTGGGGCGTTCAGGCTCTGGGTTTAAAGTCAAGTGAACGTGCTGCTGGAAGGCGACTCCACCTGCTGCATGTAATCTGATAGCATGAAAACCAGGACCAGTCGGACCAGCTTGGCTTGATACAGACCGTATCTGCGAAAACATTTAAACATTCTAAAACTGTTCCGTGTTTTTCAGGGACCAAAGATCAGACTCTCTGAGAAGAAATGACTCCACCAGGAGTTAAAGAAAACACTGAATCAAAAAATACAGACAAATGAAACTTCTTTTAAGACCAAACAGAAACTAAGAAACTGTTAAAAACTCAGCAGAACAAACGGGACAGAACAAGAAACAAGAAACCATCAAGATGTCCCTGAGTCCAAGAAACTAGAGACTGAGACCATAAACTCATCACTGAGCTGATAAATCAGGGAGGAGGACGGACATTTTCCCATAGACTTCAATACAATCTGACCTGTAGGTCATTAGATAGAATTAAGGTTTAGACTACAGTCCAGGTCCACTTTTATAGATAGTTTATGTTTGATGCCATAAACTGAAACGATTAGTCGACAGACAGAAAATTAATAAGTGATTATTTTGATTTTTTTTTTTTTTTGGTTTTCAATCTGTGTCAGTCAACAACAACCTTAAAGATGTCGTCTCTGGTTGTTGGGCTGTACAATGATAATTTATTATGTATATTATTGTTAAGACAGGAGCATTGGTAAATCATCTTAAATAGACTGCAGCTTTGAGGCTCTTCTCAAACAGTCTATGGTTCAGATTCTGGATCTGCTACATTTCCCAAAATGTTCATTTTAATATCATCTCCATCTAAAGCACATTTCATTTTATTGTACCTGCAGCTAAAATCCGACTCAGGACTTTGTGAGTTCTTTGTCTCCGCTCAGACTCAGACGGAGGCAGAACGAGCACATCTGCTGTGAGGAATACGCCCAGGTCTCCAGTTTCATTTCCACCATTACGAGCAGGAAAAGGGGCGACGAACCTGAAACCTACAAGTGTTCGCAGTTGATTTCTGTCAGACGAGGTTTCAGCTGAAAGAATCCATCAGCTCCGTCAGAGCGCTGCAGGCCTGTCAGGGTGATTGAGAGTAATGAAATATAACTGTGGCTGGACTCTGAAACAGCCATTGTACTCTGAACACAGCAGCAGCTGTGCAGATCAGCAGGAGGGGATCACAGAGAGGGCTCAGTCTGTGGCTTAGGTCCAGACTGTGAAGATCCTGAACCCCCCCCCGACAAAGCTTGGTGGGACTTGGGGAGAAGCTGCATACAGTTTCAGCTGTAACCTCCTGTGTGTGATGTGTAGCTGACCCTGCTTGGTCTGGTTCAGTCTGGGTGTGTGTTAAAGGTTCGAGGGGTCTGTGGACGTGGAGGAAATCCCTCTTTTGTTTCCAAGGAAGTCAAGTGTGCGCTTTGTGTGTTTAATGGAGGAAACTCAAATACGGTCAAAGTGGAAGGATGAATATGTGACAGCTGGAGGGAACCAGGCCTCATGTTGAACCACCTTCATGCTCCTGACTTGTTTAAATAAACGTTTGCAGAGAAACTCGATTGTCGTTGAATTCTGTTTGTTCTGTTGGGTGAAGGAAGTGTTGCTGTTTGAAACGTGGAGTCTGATGGTGGAAGTTCACAGGTTCAGTCCTGAGACCACGTCAGCATGATGCTGTTTCAGATTTCATCAACACAACAACTGTTAATGTTAATACAACCTGAACAACAACAACAACACAGGTCTATTTCTTCTACCCGTCCCCCCCTCCACCATACGCTCCAATTGGACTGTCTCCTGAAACGACGCCCCCGCGGCGGCAGCACACTGACCCCTCATTATGTCAACTCAGCTTGTTTACACCAAAGTTACTTTTCCAAACTTTTCCACAAGTTTGTTGATAAAAAAATGGCGACTGTCTCCGCAGTGGAATATAAACAGGCTGTTTTAGGAGGCCGTGCTGAACAAAGACGACTCCGGACCAACACAAAGACTCAGAGGGAGGCTGATGAGGCCTCGGGTACTAATGACCTCCAGGTTCTCCTCCACAGGGAATTTATTATTCAGTTGCAAGTGGAAGCAATGGTGTGCATGTGTGTGTGTGTGTGTGTGTGTGTGTGTGCTGTTGTTGTACTACTTTGTGCAAATCGAAAAAACTTTTATTTATTTATCAGTGACTTCCTCCTGAGCAGATCACCCGACTCATCAGATAATGACGAAACAATCAGAGATCAAGATCAAGCCGACATCTAACACAGTGATTTTTTTATATGAGAACATAAAACAAATCCTCACAGTCACATATTTATATAATGTTTAAGTTTTATTACATTTATCAAACTAATAAACAGGAAGAACTCAAAGTAACTTTAATGAAATATGTTCAGTGAATCAAATCATTTGTGATGACACAAACAGGTTGTTGTTGTTGTTGTTGTTGTTGTTGTCGGACAGAAAACAGCAGAACTCTAAACAAACTTGTAGACTTTTAGTCTGAACACATTTTTCTTTTTTCTTTCAGTTGTTTTTTTTTTTTTACTTTATTTGTCAGAAAAGTGTCGGACTGCTCCTTTAAGCTCTGAGCTCGCCCCCTTGTTTCCATCTAACTCCTCCTTCCTTCCTTCCTTCCTTCCTTCCTTTCCTCCCTCCTCGGCAGACGAATGGGACCAACCTGTTGTGGGCTGGTCGGGGATCAGTCCATCAGGAGGCGGCTCCGTCGGAGAAGAGCGGTGTGATCTGACCGGGGATCGGTGCCGGTCCCCCCGGGTGTCCGTGCCCCGCCGCTCCGCTCCTTCCAGTCCACTTGAGCAGCCCGTCGGTTTCCCACGCCTCCGCCTCCACCTCCGCCTCCACCTCCAGAGAAGCGGCTCACGGCTCGACATGCGGAAACGGCCACTTTAGAGCAGCGTCCGATGGGGGATTATGATCGTTTTAATCCGGAATAAGGATGTAGGGATTAACCCGCAGCGGCAGCCTGCACTTCTCCTCCGGCGGACCAACTGCTCCGAGCGGGACGGAAACTTTTCAGTCGGTGCGGACGGACACGACGCCCCTCGGTCCCCCCCCGCCCGTCAGCGGCACCCAGCGGGTCCGGAGCGGGTTTTACGGACCTTTTCTGACCGTCCGGAGCTTTAATCCTAAATGTACGGACTCCTGTTCGGGTGGGATCGGGCTGAAGGAGGACTTCCACACCGCAAGAAATTCGACGCCAGAAGCCGAAAGCGTCCGTGAACGCAGCAGGCAGCTAGCTAGCTTAGCTCGTTAGCTGGTTTTTTTTTTGTTTGTTTGGGGTTTTTTTTTTGTTTGTTTTGTTTTTTTGGGTGTTTTTTCGGCAAAAAAGGCCAAAAACGTCGCTCCACTTACCGTCAACGCGTCCTGCGGTGTGCCGGGGACACGGCTAACGGTAGCCCGGGGCTTTTTTTTTGAGAGGTTTCCCGGAGCTGTTGGCTGGTTTTTCTGCTTTAAACACAAACTGTAAGTTCGCGCTGAAGTGAAGCTGTAACGTTAGCCGCTGCAGCTAACGGCCGAACATGCCGCAGCTAAACGGCAGAGACGGAGACGACCTGGGGGCCAACGATGAGCTGATCGCCTTTAAGGACGAAGGGGAGCAGGAGGAGAAGAGGAACGTGTCCTCCGACAGGGACCTGGACGAGGTCAAGTCCTCCCTGGTCAACGAGTCCGAGACCAACAGCGGCTCCGACTCGGAGGTGAGTTTTCCAGCAGCCGGGGCCAGAAACCAACTTTTCTCCGGCGTCCCGTCGGCGGAGCCCGTTTCGGGTTGTGTCGGTGTGAGTGCACAATCTCGCACGATGCTGTCGTCTGAGTTTTGTTTACATTTGTGTGTTTGTGTTTATTTACATGCATGCATGCAGGCAGACAGACGGCCGAAGCCCAATCCGGATCAGGAGAGCCGGATCAGACACAGTCAGCTGTTCGAAGAAGGTCTGTGGTTTGTCTCGTTAAGGGTCCAGAACTCCTGAACTTTGACCTCCATCAGGAGACGTGTTTGTGGTTTTTACAGTCAAAATCCAGCACGGTGGACTTTTATACCTCCGACAGCCAATCAGGTGGGATGATCTGAGCCTCTGATTGGCTGATTGCAATAATTAATATACAGCAGAGTTCAGGTAAACGGTCTGATAAACCAAATCCTGGATAGTTGGGTGGGCGGAGTTTGGACTTAACATGTTGTGACATCACCAAGTCCCAGAAATCCTGGCCGTTCGTTTGAACACTCAATTTCTAGTCGGTGAACCGAGACCTTTGATACTTTCCCTGTATTAATACCGGACTTAGACCTGGCTCATAATCAGAGACCACATGAAGGTCTACCTTTAGATCGTACAGGCCTTCAAATGATCCCTCATAGACCTGACTGCACACGCGGAGCTCTTCATATTTGTCTAAAGGGTTGTTTAAGTCCTGCTGGCTGTTTTGTTTTTCAGGGTTCCTCTGAAAAACAAATGTTTTAAAATGTTCAAGGTAAGAAAATCAAATCCAGCCCTACAGCAAGCACATTAAAATGAGCCTTTGCTCAGACCTTAATGCTCTGTTACTTTTGATTTCATGAAAAAGTTAAACAGTAATTGCCGTCTGTTCAGTGTGTGGGTGTGAATAAATATTCTGGGGGTGTGTGGCAGCCAGTGGCTCAGGAAAGGCGGCACAGACAGAGGGGAGAGTGGATTCCACCAAATCCGAGGAAAGTGAGAGTGAAAAGAGGCTGGTTCAAGGTCCAAAGAAAAACCAGCTGAAGCTTCTGGAACAGCTGGAGTTTATTGTGGTGACAAAATAGAGATGGAATGACGTTGACAATGAAACATTTAGAGCATTGGAGGCTTTAGAGTTGATTTTTCACGATTATGTAAAGAGATGAAAAAACAGAAAAGCCTTAATGGGGCTCTAAAATGGTTATAATCACACGTGACCGTACCAAATCGGAAGTGAAGATTTATTGATGATGGAAAAATAAGAGATGAGGTCAAAATCAGGATTGAAAACAACCCAGATGACATCATCTGGCCTCCAGCCAATCAAAGAGAGCTGATGTTCATGTGTGAGGTCAGTCAGTATTATCCTCTCTCTCTCTCTCAGATGTGACGGGCTCTGATGTTGATGCTCTGATGTCTTTCAGCACTCAGGCGGCAGCAGGATGGCGCCCTCTTTCAGCCCTCGCCGTACGTTGGATATCCGTTCTTCATGATCCCAGACCTCGGGAATCTCTGTAGTCCCTACCTCACCAACGGCGCCCTCACGCCAAGTGCACGCACGGTAAGACACGCACACATATTAGCAGACCACCATGGGGGGCAATTGATCTGGATTCACTCAGATTTATTGGCCTTGTGGTTGCATCTATCTTGGTGTAACTTGTCAGTGGTGATTGCACCACCCGCTGGGGAGGTTAAATGACTGTAATGGAGTCAGTGGGACAGAGGAGGGGAGGACATGCAGCTGGGAGTCGAACCGGCACTCAGCAGCTTTCAGCTACCACGTCGCTCCAGACAGGAAACTCTATTAAGTCTCTTTGTGGTGTCTGTTTCTGCTGTGAAGTGAATATTTTTGTCTTGAATCGGGACCTTTTTAACAGCCAGGCGTGATCAGAGTTTTTGAAGGTGAAAATAATTACAAGTTCCATCAAAAGAACAAAACAACGGTTCAGCCAGGAGGAAACAGTGTGTTGCATCGTTGTCTGTGAAGATGCTGAAGCAGCAGAGCAGAGGAGGTGACGCTTTAATGAAATAAAAACAAAAAAGTGAAGCAACACTTGAAATGTCAGAGTCAAAGTTGTTTCCAGATGATCACAAATGGAGCAGGAAGAGGAGAGGGGGTCAAAAACTGCTCGCCTGGCACATGGTGCTCAGGAAGTCAACAGCCAGAGCAATAAAAGACCTCCTGTACCTGTTGGTGTCTACAAACAACAGGTGATAATAATGCGATAATAAAGCGACTCGGTTCAAGTGGAGATCAGCAGCTTTGTGTTGCCTGAGCAGGGTTGGTCTGTTTGACGTCAAGTAGATGAATCCCTCGAACCCTGACTCACAGCAGACGGCAACAGGTAAGAGCTGCTTCACACTGAGGATATTATTGTTTTTCACGTGGAGACCTGGATCCCTGACTCATCACCATCTTGAAAGCTGCCTTTTGTGCATTTGCATTTGATTAGCTGTGTGTGTGGGCCGCAGCAGCCTGTTGTTATAAGGCGGTGTGCGATGGGACAGGGTGAGACAGGCCTGGACATAGCCTGTCTCCTGCTGCAGGAATGAGTTCACATCATGGCCGCCGCTCTGCAGCAGATAAGCTGCTGCAGTTGGAAGTTGCACAGCAGGGACTGACGGCGTGTTGCTCAATTTACCAGGACCCGCAGCTTTATGGAGCTCAGTGTGGATTACAGGGATCCTGGTGATGGTTCATGCAGCAGCTCATTTAAAAACTGCCCTGTTGGCAGAGTGAGGAGCTGAGGAGTGTTTCAAGAGAAATGTTTTTAGAAAAGAAGTTGGAGGATGTGTTGCTTAAGGTGTTATCACAAGCTGCCTACGGAGCCGGACCTGAACCTTAAACCTAGACCTGGATTCTGGGTCTGTAAAGCAGGCCTACTGACCATCAGGGGGCGACTCCGCTGGTTGTGGTCATAAGTCAGGTTGAATTATAATCTATGGGAAAATTTATGGTCTCAGTCAACATGATGTTCATTTTTTTAAATGATCGGAGCATCTCTGCAGCACCACAACCCAGTGGAAGCTAACAATGTACAACAACATTGTGGCATATTTTACCTTAATCATAAATGAGAGCAGTCGTTTAGATTATATTCCAATCAATTGTGCAGCTCTAATATAAAAGAAATCTTTAAAAGTCTTACTCTAACTTAAGGCAGTCACAGGTCTGTGACTTCTGTAGATATATTTAACACAAACACCTGCATTCCTCAGCTTTGTGAAGGCCGCCCCCCCCCACACACACACACACTTTGTGTTTGTGGGTCATTGTTGTCATTAGCAGCGTCTGGATGTGTCCTAATGCACAACTACTGTGTATGTTTGTGTTACATCTCATTATACCTAACAAACTGCTGTGACTTCACACACTCCACTGTGTCTGACTGACTGCTTGTTGCCTTGAGACAACACATTTACTCCCCCCGCCCCCCCCAGCGCTCCTCCTTCACATTTCTCTTTACACAGTGGAGACCTTGTGTCCTGCTCAGTGAGAGTGTGAGGTGTGTTTATAGGAGGGGGGGGGATGAGCCTGCCAGTCTGAAGTCAAGTCAAAGTAAACAAGCCAACGTTAGCTGGACACTACCTGAACCCTAACACAGGTACTTTACTGTCCTGGTATACCTGAGGCAGAGACAACCTGTCTGATCACCCCCACCCCATCGTTCCCCTTTTAATGTGCAGTTACTGCTGTATACTGCAGTCATGCTGTGATGTTCACCTTCTGGTTGTTAAAGCTGCAAGAAAAAATACAACACAGAGTCAGAAAACCTAACAAAACTCAGATATCCTGACATAATTCAGATAATACCAACAAATGTGGACATGCTTCTAGTTCCTAATTGAGGAAGATGTGTTTTCTTTAACTGTCGTGAGTTAAACTTATGGAGGCAGAGCAGTAGAGCGGCGGGACCACTAATCTGAAGGTTGGAGGTTTGAGCCCTGGCTCCTCCAGTTGGTGTATCTCTATGTAGTCTGAAACTCTTTGAGTGGTCGATTTAAAGCCCTCTTACCATAAAATTCCAGTTAATGAGCATCATTACAGTACAGATCAATCTTTTACTAATGACTGTTAAAGTTTATTCCAACAAGGCCTCAGTAATCACTGAGCTTGGTACAGTTTAAAACTGATCGACAGTCAACCTGCAAACAGACGATCACAGCAGCTTCGCAAAAACATGACCTCTACATAAACTCATTAAAGCTGATCCAACAGGTGTGTGTCGACTGAGAGCTGAAGAGTCTGTACCTACCCCCCACCCCCAACTGCCACAAACACACAATTACCCTCATACCAGAGTCACACCTGAGCAGCAGTGAATGGTAAGAGGAAGACAGAGCCTGTTGTGCTGTGTGAGTGAACGTGGCAGCTCTTGTTTAGGTAAAGCTGGTTCCTTTCAGCAGGCTGGACAATCCCAGAATTCCCCTGTTTACTTGACATTGTCTCCACAGTCTTAAAATACCAGGAAGATGACCCGTCTGAAGCAGCACACACAGACACACACGTTTGTGTGTCATCAGGATGTGTATAGTATCTGTACATAGTTTTGTTTAGCTGTTACACAGGAGCATACAGACACCATACAGCAGTGTTCCCTGCAGATCCAGCTAGAATTTAAACTCTGAAAATCCATCATGTGAACTTCAGATGCAGAAAATGACGAGCACTAAATCCCCCGTCGCACTTTCAGTATTTAAGAGGAAACTGCGGTTTCGTGGGAGCAAAGAAAAGAAGCCACAAAGGATCATAACAATGTAAATCAGATATTAAATTTATCTGTTTAAATCATTTAGAGTCGGTCAAGTCAAAACTTCACTCCATTGTTTTGGCTTTTTTTTTTTTTTTACATCTGTTACCATGTAGAAGAATATGAGCTGTGTGTGTGTTTTCCTGGTATTTCCAACAGCTGGATCCAGTTAGCACTCTCAGCCAGAGCTTCCTCTGGCCTCTAATGGGATGGGGGAGCGTGATGCTGTATTTGTATTTCTAGAGAGCACAATTTTGGAGTGTGTGTGTGTGTGTGTGTGTGTGTGTCCTCTTGTATATGGACACTGCTGTGCTTGTGTGTACGTCCTGACGGGGTCCACACATGTCACTGGGCTTTGAGCAGCAGAAGGGGGAGGTGTGTGTGTGTGGGTTGGTGTGTTTGCATGCACGTCTGCAGCAGAGTAAGATGAGCTGAAGATAAGAGGGGAAAATGTGATTAGCTTCACATTCAACTTGGCGGCTGCCTGGTTCCTGGTTGTGCTGCCTGAGGACGTTTGTCAGAAAATTTTCACTCTTAACTTACACATTAAGTTTTAAAAACCTGTTCAGGCTCAACATCCAGAATCATCTGATTCTGTCTGACTCAGTTTTCTCTCAGAAAACCAGAACTATCTAAAATCACGTTGAATTTTTCCTTATTTTCTAGATAAAAACTTTGTAAAGCAGAATAACCAAAGAAAAGTTGAGCACAGGAAGTTCCAAAAAGGCAAAAGTGAAACTTAATCTCTGAGCTGTTTCTGACTCTGATTGGACCAGCCTGGGTCAGAACTCTGTCTCCGTTCAGGCGCCCTTCGGCAGCTCCGTTCAATCAGTGTCTCCACCACAACATCAGAATCTAAACCGCCTCCTCATCTCAAACCCCAACCAAGGTCACCAGAAACCTGGTCCTCATGTTTCTGACCACACTGCTTCAGTGTCTGTCAGGTCACTTTTCTCTGTACAACATCAAGAAAATAACATCTCTCCTGACTCAGTCCTCTGCCCAACTCTTGGTCCAGGTCCAAGTCCTGGTCCAGGTCTTATATATCTGTCAGCTTGACTCTTGCGGTTTTCGTCTAACAGGTCTTCCTGTGTGCTCAGTGAAACCATCACAGATGGTTCAGAGGATCCTCCTTGGATCCTCTCCCCTGGTTCGGGGTCAGGGGTCACAGTAGTGAATCTCTTGACGTTCCTCACAGATGAATGGGCACCAAAGGGCTCTTTTTTTTTTCTCCTCCTTTTTGTGTGTGTCTGTTTGTGTGAGAGATGAGGGGGTTCCCTGTTTCCAACCAGTGTGGTCAGCACTGGGACTCTGGTGGTTTGGGGTGTACGTGGGGTGGCCAAGGGAAACTTTCTGGACTTTACTCTTTGTGCGACTCAAAATCCAGAGCCTACACACACACACACACAGACCAGCACTCATTCTGTTTTCCTTCAGCTCCGTATCATTTTATCTTTATACAAAACTTACCGTTCTCCTGTGTGTGTGTGACGCTGCCGCCTTTTCAGCAGGAAGAATGTAAACATGAAAGAGATGAACAACACTGGACAGGACCGTCTTGTCTCACCTGTATAAGATTTCAATCAGCAGAAACCGCAACATCCTGCTCCCTCGGATGTTTCCAGGTCTTCAGAGTTCACTGATGACGTCGGACTGAGATCAGGCTCCTTTAAAAAAAAAAAAAAAAAAAATGTTGAGAACGGCTAATAAAGATGTATATCTGCTGACAGGCCGTCATCATGATGGACGTTAAACACTGATCTGCAGATCCACACCAAGCAGGGAGCAGAGTCAGATTCAGGATGCAGCTGCTGTGATGAAATCAATTTATCAGACTGTTTCTTAAACACTCTGATCACAACATGAGCTCATAGCAGCACTGTCTGACCCCCCCCCCCCCTCCTCTCTCCACAGTACCTGCAGTTTCAGTGGCCTCTGCTCGATGTCCCTGGAAGATCAGGGATGAGAGACTCTGCTACTCCTACACACCTGGTAAGACCCCCCCACACACACACACACACACAATACAATGAATCCCTCTTAAAGACTGACAGCTTTCTGACAGCATTAAAATCCTGAGACATCTTCAGGCTGATCATCTTCTGACAGATCAAAACAAACCTGATCTGCCAAATCTAAGCTGTGATGATTTGTCCAGATGTTTAAAATGTTGAGAAGGATCAGGAGCTCCTGTCAATAATCTGTTCTTCCATCAGTCAAAGAGGATGATAGCCTGAAGCTTTACCCAGTATTTCTTCTTTGTGTTGAAATAAGCAGATTCGCTGTCATTAGACAGAAGTGAGAGAGTCCTGACACCTGGTGGACGACGACATCACTGCAGCTCAACTAATCACCTGTTCTGTGTGTGTTCAGTCCAATAGTGTCCCTGTGGTGCAGCACCCCCACATGACCCACCTCCACCCCCTGTTGTCCTACAGTCCAGAGGCCTTCTCCCCCCAGAGAGCCTCCCCTGGTTTCTCACCTGACGCAGGTAAGAAGACTGCTCTCACCTGTCGTCCAATCAGATCCTCTAAACATCCTTCATTCTTCTTCAGTCACCTGAACACACACACACACACACACACACACACTGATAAAGTGTGTGAGGCTGATCCGTCTCTGTCTGTCTGTCTGTCTGGACCAGGTGTGTCGAGGACCCCCCATGCTGCCTGTTACCCCGTCTCTCCTGGGAGCATGGCTCAGATCTCACACCCCCTCGGATGGTTGTGAGTAGAACGTGCACAACAAACACAAACAAACACACAATGTCTTGGAGCTGTAGGAGCTGAGTGTGTTTGTGCTCTTTCTGCAGGCAGGGGCAGCCCATGTACCCCATCGCTGGCGGCTTCACACCTGCTGCTCTGTCCAGGTGAGTCTGAGCCCCCTCAGATTATTATATCTGACTCACACTAACAGATCCCTCCCTCCAAAAACTGCTGCTTTGGTCCAAATACATCTGTCGGATTAAATCTTAATAATATTGATGTGTTCAGCCTGGTGTCCAGTAGTTTCTCTCCACGGTTGGTGCCGACCCCCCAGTCGTCCATCCCCCACCCGGCCATCGTCCCCACAGCAGTGAAGCAGGAGCCGGGCTGCAGCAGTCAGCCGGGGTAACCGTCGGCCGCTGAAATCCTGATTCCTGTTTCTAATAAACCACAGTTTGACCCACGCCCTGTTTTAAACTCCGCCCCTCGCTGTTTCTGCAGGAAGTCGATGCCCGACGCTCAGCAGGAGAAGGAGGACGAGAAGAAGCCTCACATTAAGAAACCACTGAACGCCTTCATGCTGTACATGAGGGAGGAGAGGCCCAAAGTGGTGGCTCAGTGCAAAGTGAAGGAGAGCGCCACCATCAACCAGATCCTGGGACAGAGGGTCAGTGTTCGATTCCCTGATGTTCACTGATCAGCACTGGATCAGGAACCAGGAAATCAGAAGAGACGGACCAATATTACTTTAATAATAATTAAATTAATTAAAAGTTATAATTAAGTCTTTTTTTTTATTTTTACTTTGTTGACAAGATGCATCATGTGATTCATGATAACGTTACTGTATACAGACAACAGATGTTTACTCCATTCTGATGATATGTGTATGTTTGTCATGTCAGTGTGTGTAACTGTGTGTTGCTGTGTGTCTCCACAGTGGCACTCTCTGTCCAAAGAGGAACAGGCCAAATATTATGAGCTGGCTCGTAAAGAGAGACTCCTCCACTCCAAGCTGTACCCGGGCTGGTCGGCCAGAGACAACTACGTGAGTCCATCCTGCAGACGCACAACTGAGGCTGTCGCACGTTTACATCTGAACAGCATGTGTGTGTGTGTGTGTGTGTGAACAGAGGACTAATGTGTTTGTTTCTGTTCAGGGTAAAAAGAAGAAGAGGAAGAGAACAAAGAGTGAAACTAAACTTGAAGGTGAGTGTGACTGTTTGGACCAAGACAGTGAAGCTCTGCAAGCAGACATCTGAGAACACACACAATATTTACCTCATAGGAACCACAACGGTAGCTTGAAGTCTATGGGAAAATGTCCCTAGTTCTTCCCTGTCGGTTTGTCCCAGCTCACTTAGTCATAAATGGACATGTTCGTGGCCACAACACCAGAAAACACACTGACCTGATTGTGTGTTTGTTTGTTTGTTCCTCAGTTCCTTCAGCAGCGGAGGATTTCTCTCCGCAGCTAAAACGACCTTGTGTCCCATCTGCCCCGGAGGAGACGTCGCACACACACCCCCTGCTCACACAGCCTCACACACAGACTGCACACACACACACCCGCCCTCCATTAACACAGACACACACCATGTCCCACCTGACACATACGCACCTCTCCCAGGCTAGCCCCGCCTCCTCCCTGGACTCCCCAGCGACGCCCACCACGGCACTGGCCTCGCCCGCCGCTCCGGCGCCGACGCACACCGAGCACACACACTCCTCCTACGGCGGACACACCTCACCATACGCCGAGCAGCTGCAGCCGCTGTCCCTCACCACCAAACCCCACCGGACGCCCCACCCCCTGAGCCGCAGCGCCATCAACCCAGGACCCTCCACGCCGTCCTCCACCTCTGACACCCCCACCTCCTCACCCCTCACCGCCTCCTCCAGGAGCTCACCTCTCCCTCCCCCGCTGCTCTCTCAGCCTTTCCTCGTCCCGCCTCCTACCTCCGCTCACCAATCAGCGGCGAGCTCTCACGGTGCCTCAACGCAGTCGCAGGCGTTCTCACTGAGAAGAACCAATCAGCTGTGAGCGGCTGCCACCACTGTGTGAATTAACAAATCAAATACAAACACAGTTAAGTGATTTGTACCCTTTTTTTTTTTCAGCTGTAAATAAGCCTCGTTTTTTTAAACTTTTTATAGATGTATCACATTTTATATTAGTTCGAAAATTGGTCAATATTTGACTACATCTCTTCATGAAACGCTGTATTTTTCGGAATCTGTCACTTTTTCTAAAACATTTTTATGAATGATTGACTTGTTGTAATGAAGGTGGGGTCTGTTTGTTTCACCGCTTAAGTCACTCTGTTTCCATCCGTTCTGATTCCTCTTCTGTTAATAAATATTCACTGAGTTCTGACCAGCCGCCTCTTTAATGTTCACACTGAGGAGCTGAAACCTGCAGGTCCTCCACAGACCACTACAGTCCAGATCCAGCAGGTCCTCCACAGACCACTACACTACCTGTAAAGGGGCTAACATAATAAAAAAATAACTCAGTCTTAGAAACCTGTCAGTCAAGTGACACGCAGCAAGAGAACAAACCACCGAACTCAGTAACTTTCCAGCTCCGGTTCTGGAGTCATTTGACTCAAATCAATTTGAATACAGAACATCTGCACTCAGATTTAAACTGAATGATAAACCTTTTTAATTAACAAATGAAAAAAACTCACAAACTGTAATCACACGACATTAACAAGGTCTGCCCTCTGCATATAAAGTGGGACATGTTGTTAATCAGTGGTAGAACTGATGCGGTTAAATTATATTTCACTGATAAAGTGACTACAATAAAAGACAAAACTTTACTAAACCAAAAGGTAATTCTTGTGCCAGACTGCTCTAATTAACAGAAACAATGTGAGATATAAAATTACAATACAATAACAAGTGTCCCCAAAATGTGAATAAAAATGGATTGCACATTATTTTAATTGGACATGAAGAGATGGAAGGTTTATGGGAAATACAAATAAGAAAATAAAAATAAAAAAATAAGTGAAAGTGATTATTTTTATGTGCTTCGTGATGATCAATGAATAAATCTATACATATATTTATAAACTATTAAAATTAGGTTTATTAAAGTCTGTTTCTTGTTTTTATTCAAATAACTGTTGAGATATTTAAGACTTTAATGAACTGATTGGATTAGAGTCGATTGATTGATCATAATAAATAAACCTCCTCTCTCTCTTTGCTGTATTGTCTTACACGGCCACCAGGGGGCGTATCGGCGCGTCGTTACGTCATCTTGATGCGACGGCAGCTGTTCCTGAATGAGAGTGGAAGAAGAGCGGCAGCCGCTTCACCGGGACGTGTTAACGGTGTTTCAGAGTACCGGGGGGGGGGGGGGGGGGGGTTTCCCGGTGTTCAACCGGAGGGGGGGGAGCGCTTCACTGGGACAGGAAGAGGAGGAGACCCGGGGACCGACGGACGGAGGCCGGATAACGGCGTCTGTGGCTGCACGTGGCGACCGACAGTCGGAGCGGTGGGGGGCGGGGGGGTAAAATAGTTTGTTAAAAGAAAAAAAAAAGAAAAAACAGACGACCCCCCAGAGAGAGAGAGAGAGAGATGTCCCGACACAGGGGGAGAGCCGGGATCCCGGACAGGTGAGCAGCGTCACAGTGACGTAGAGCTCCGGTGTGCTTTTTGTTGTGGCCGCTCAGTGACGTCATCACATTATTTCCTGAATGATGTTGAATTAATGAATTAACGTTTCCCTCCAACAGGTGGTTGGACTATAAGGCCGTTGGGAAGCGACTCCACGGGACTCGATTCGTCGCCTTCAAAGTTCCTCTGAACCAGGTCAGGAGCTCACAGGGAGTTTGTGTGTGGCTGTTGTTGTTGTTGTTGTGGACTCTTGTGACTTTAAATTGTGTGTCTTTTCTTGAAGTCTCTGAGCCGCAGTCTTCCGTGTTCGGAGGTGTTCGGGCCCTGGGAGCTGCTGGACGCCTTGAGGAGGGAAAACCAGGAGCTTGGTCTGATCATTGACCTGACCTTCACCAGCCGCTACTACAAACTACAGGTGAACAGAGTCTCTGGATCAGTCCTGAATGTTTCTGAGTTTATTTACAGAATAAAGACAATCAGATATTTAGAGCTGATGTTTCATCATTAATGAGCAGAACTCCTGATCAGATAAAGATAGAAACTTCAGATCAGCTCTAGAACAACACAAACACATGAGAGGAACTTTTCTTTGGAAAAGAAGGAAACATTCTGAGTGTGTTTTTAGTTAGTTCTTGTTTTCTGAGCTTCTACCCCAGTCAGACAGAATCAGATGAGTTTAAACATGAGGAGACTTTTTAAAAAATCACAGCTTTATAAGGAAAAACCTGAATGTGAGTATAAATTGGTTCATTTAAAGAGACATGAGGTGAAAGAAGAAATCATAATTTTGTGCAGGACCTCCCAGACTCACTGCTCTTTGTGAAGATCTTCACAGCCGGTCATCAGGTTCCTGCTGACGACAACATCCTGAGCTTCAAACGGGCCGTACGCAGGTTTCTACGAGACAATGCAGACAACGGTGAGGGGAAAAAAAAAACAACGTTAAAATTCAATTCAGTTTAACACGTCAATGTCATGTGTGTGTCTGCTCACAGCCCACATTCAGCTCCTCTCTGGTTTAACCAAATGTTCATTATGGAGGCTGTTCAGTGAACTTTGACGCTTTTGGATGGAGACATGTTTCATATTTACTGCACCAACCATCAGTAATGATCATCTTCTCGTGTTGGCTGTTGGTTCCTCCACAGATAAGCTGATCGGAGTCCACTGCACCCACGGCCTGAATCGGACCGGTTACCTGATCTGCAGGTACGTACACTGTGAACGCAGACGAAATGCTTTGAGCTGCAGGCGTGTTTATCAGCTGTTTGTGACCTGCAGGTACCTGATCGACGTGGATGGGACGGATCCTAAAGAGGCCGTGGAGTGTGAGTGTCTGTTTTAACGCCTTGGACGGTTTGCAGCTTGTGAGTGACCTTTAAACGTCTTCAACGCTCTTTGTTCTCAGTGTTCAATTCGGCCCGCGGCCACCAGATAGAGAGACAGAACTACCTGGACGACCTGCAGAGTGGACCAAAGAGGAGGTGATGCAGACTCAGACATGTTCACTGTAAATACTCAGTTTTATTCCATTTTATTCTTTTCTAAAGAAAGTTGAACTGTGGCAGCAGAAACAGACATGAAACCAGTTCAGTGTGTGTTAGAGCAAGGAAGCCTGAAAGGGCCAAAATCCAGACAAACAGTAAAATAACAACACACATCATCACATGGAAATCCTTTTTATTCATGTATTTATTTAATATTATCAGATGAGTGTTGTCCAGCAGGGGACAACACTGAGTTAGGTCTGTCAACTTTACTGCGTCCAGGTCTCAAGTCAGGGGTTTGTGTAAGCCTCATCCTGGTTATTAAACTCTCACAGTGTTAGGGAGTGCGTGTCTGTGTGTGTGCTCCTGTGTTTGGTTTCCTGCTGTCATCACGTGTGTCCAGGGTGTTGATAATTTTTCTCTGAGCAGTAACGATGGGATGGAGGAGTCTGAGCAGGAGCCAAGGAGGGGCCTCGCTTCCTGTCGGCCATGTTTCGCCTCTCAGGATGGCCAGCCGGAGAGACCATCGCACATTGATGTTTACAGGAACCGCAGGTAGGGAGGGAAACCATGCCACACCCTCGACGTTTCTGTGGATGCAGCGGTGGTGATCAGGATGTTCATTTCCTGGTCATTTTCTCTCTGCTCACCCGGTCTCTCCTCCCTCCTGCAGATCTTTCCCTCCCCAAGGAACCAACCATCGCTCACATCATCACAACCCAGACAGCAACTTCATCCAGAATCCACCGTTACTCCATCACCCTCCACCTGCAGCCCGCTTTAACCCGTATCGATGGACAGCCCCCCATCTTGAGGGTCAGGTGAGGAGACCCCATTACCAGGAGCAAACCGGGTTCAGGTACGCCCCTCCTGAGCCGACGTGGGGTCCAGCTCCCGGGCCATATGAGGACAGTTGGCGAGGTCATGTGCCTCCTCCTGTCCCCTCTTACCTCACACGTTACGAGTCCAGCTCATACGGGGGCGCTGAGGAAGAGTGGGGGGGTCCGAGGACCAGACTTCAACAGCACCGACACACAAACGCACACAGAGTGAATGGATACGACCGTGACTGGTAGAGACTCTGAAACACATCGGTGCTAAACAGCTGCAAAGGGGCGAGGTCGAAGGTCACTGCAGCCTGATCACAGCATAGATCAAACTCTGGTTTTAGTTCAGGTTGATTTCACGCTGCCTTTAAAATTTTTAGTGTTGGATTCGTTTCTCTTGGGGACAAAGTCCAAAGTACAGGTTCGGCAGAGATCCAGGACTTGAGGGCCAAGTTCACATGGTGGCTCTGCTGGTCTTGCTCTGAGGTGTGAGCACACAGGTGGACTCAGACAAACTCAGAGGTGAAGTGTCTTTTACATTTTTTTGCGTTCTTTTTATTTTTTTAATCTCTGGTTTGGTGATTTTTATCTTCAGTTGAACTAAAATCTTAGAAAATGACAAAATAAAACAGTAATTAAGTAATTTTAACAAATTACTCTGTTCTTAAATTGATATTTACGTAAACAGAGGCCGAAGCTTCATACAGTATAAATAAGTTGAGGTCAACAGGTAAGAGTCACTGTCGATGAATCTGATTGGTCGACAGAGCGAAGCCTGTGGATGGGAATTGAATTGATGTGTGTTTTATTTTGTCTTTTATATTGAATGTATACATTTTATTTTACCATGTTTTTCTCAGTGGCTACTTTTTATCTTTGATTGGCTCTGTAACTAAAAATAAACTTCATGGTTAAATCAGCGAGTTCCTTCAGCTTTAGAAAATTTTAAAACACGATGAGTACAAGAGTCCAAAGTGACGTCCTCAGTCTGCTTTAGTTGATTATTTAAAGACAGGAAGTCGAAGTTAACGCGGAACCAAAAAAAGAAAAAAAGTGACATTTTTGTTTGAGATTAACTTTTAACTGATCAGCAGACATCACCAATATCATCAATCTATCACTAATTAATGTGTGTTACTTTAAATGTGTGTGTGTGTGTTATCATGTATTTTTTGTTGGATTTTTGGACTTTATTTTGATAGAGAGAGGGAATGATAAAGTGCTGTGAGCTGGACTCGAACCCCGGCTGCTGCAGTCAGGGCGAAACCTTCGTGTTCATGTTCTACCCAAAAGTCTGAAGCGTGAATCCAAACCAGGAACAACAAGAGTCTGTAGAAAACAGATCTGCAGAAAACTACAGTTCCTGATTGGTTCTTATTACGGCAGTCAGGACTGACATCACAGCCCAGAGCCCCAGTGTCATAAAAACTCAAATAAAAATGTACCCCATAAAACTAAGTCACTGTGTGAATGATGTAAAGTATTTTATAATGAGTCTTAATACAATTCATTTGCTAGTTTCAATGATTTCATATTCATTATTCATCTTTGTATAAAATAATTAAAACACATATAAATATAGTATAAATGAAGCACAGACTAACAAAAACAGAAGGACAGTGAAGAACTCTTCTCCTTAGACAACCAAACATTTTAAATTGAACTTCTTCAATTACTTTTCATGTTAAGACGTCTTTAACTGGAAGTTTAAAAATAAAATGAATTCACAGTCTGACGCAAATCTACATGAAGTGAAATAAAAATGTGTCGTTATTATTAATACTGATCCGGTAATAGAAAAAAAATACAAATTTAAACGTATAAACGTTTTAAAAATTTATTCCTTTAGCGATATGACGTTCAAATCAAGCGACGAGACCAAACGACCTTAAATTCTAACGTCATCACGGGGCGCCCACAGTGAAGTGTCAGTGAAGAAGGAGAAATGGCTGCAAGGTTACTGCTCCGCACGGCTACCAGAGCCGCCACGACCTGCCGGGCCGCCCGCTCGGCTTCGGTCCCGGCTCTGACCCGCTGCATGTCGGGTCGAGGTGAGGAACAATCCGCTTCGGGGACCCCGAAGCCCGAAAAAACGGTGAAAACGGCGGGTTGTCTGCGACGAGCCCGGCCGGAAGACCTCCGTCCGCTAGCCGGGTAGCATTAGCAGCGTTAGCATCAGCAGCGCCCTGGCAGCGAAAGGTCAAACGTTATTTTTGATAAACGCAGTTAAATAACAGACTCGTTCGCTGCTACAAACATTCTAGTGTTTGGTTTGGTTTTTCCTGAAGAAGAACTAGAAGGAAAACTGCGCTAAATATGCTGCTATAGACGAAAACACGCTCTGCTAACGTTAGCCAAACTGTGCTAACGTTAGTGTTAAAGTTCATAACGTGACTTCAAATGTAAAAACTCAAAGCTGCCAGGTTTTCTGTGAGTTAGGTTGTTAGTTTAAGACAGTATGAGTTGTTATTGTGTTGAAGGCACACGGGACTCACAAAGAAACACAAAATAATGTTTTATTGGGAAACAATAATACAAAAGATATTAGAAGTCATTAGCTGATGCCAGATGAACAGTTTTCTGCGAACCTGTTGAAAAGATTCATATTTACATCTGCATCTACATCTGAAAATAAAAGTTATGGAATTAAACCTCTGCAGTAAATGCTCATCAATTTGAGCCTTGATAAATTGATTAAACCTTAAGATGACGTGCTGCTATTTTGTGATAACGGCAGATTGTGTCTCAACATTATTGTGCTTTGAGGAGGTCTGCAGAACATATTCTCCAGAAAGAAGGAAAGTTCTTGTTTGTTACGGGATTCAACTAAAAGCGTCTTTTTAAAAAGTTAAGTGTTGTAGCCACAGCTACTTCTAATAGGTTTTATTAAGACGGCGGAGTAAAAAAAGGACAGAATATTCATAAGTGGCTCATGTTAATGTGTGTTTTCTTCAGGGGTTGAATTCAGTTCTGCTGTTCACTTCGCAGTTTGTTGGAAATGTTTCATTTCCACCAAAGTCAGATTAATATTTGTAGTATCAGCTGATTATTTCTGTTTATGTGATGAACTAACACTCAGATTGTCAGACGTCTCTTTATCAGATGTGTTTTTATTTGTTGTGTTTCAGGGATTCCCACTGATGAGGAGCAGGCAACTGGACTGGAGAAGATCATCATGGAGACTATGAAGGAGGGAAAGGTACAGTCATGTGTCTGATTCAGCATCTGTCTGTCTGTCTGTCAGTCAGTTAATTAACCAAACTTTATTGTTGTTTCACTGTCTATTCAGAGTGTTGCGATATTACCAAGAAACAGAGAAAAGGTGAAATGTTGAAATTGAGTTAACAAAAAGGAGAAGGGATATATTACTACTCAAACGAAAGACAATCAATTAAACTGGAGCAGGAAGTAATATTTCTCTTCGTAATCAAATCATTCTCCGGGAGACACTTCTTGAAGGATTAAGAGGTTAAAAGAGAAGCAGGAAATCGTCACACTTTTGAGGAAGAAAGAAGAAATATTTAATGTGGCTCACATCGTTACTAAAACAGCTGCAGATTCTTTTTCAGTTAAATAGTTTTAGTTGTAAAATAAGTTGGTGAAAAAATAACAACCTTAAAATGTTCTTATCAATACGGAGGCTTTGGTCATCAGTGATGTGTCTTCTCCACCAGGGAGTCATTGATGAATGTTAACGAGGTTATTGGACGAAGTTCTGCTGATATTCACCCTTTTTCTGATTGAACATCAGCGTGAGCTCGCTGGGCGATAACGATGATCGATGTGTCTGGCAGCCTGGAACTGGATAAGCTGCAGTACCTGGATGTGAGGACTCCACACAGTCGCCTGTGGACACTTAGATAAGAATCTCTCGTCCTGCAGCTCAGTTACTTCACACGAGCCGTTCGGTTTTGAATAATTACACTTTTAGGAGATAAGAAATATCCGGGGCTGGTCATCGGGACTCTTGAGCCCGTTATCTGAGCCCAGCAGCTGAGCTCTGGGGCCGTGTGTGAAATGAACTTCATTTATCTCAGACATGAGTTATTTTACTTGTCGTTAGGATGTTTCCTCTCTGAGCAGCTGGACTAATGATCTTCAATCGCAGTAATTAATTTTCAGTTGGACCCCTCCCCCCTCTGTTTCAGGATCCCTACAACATGTTGAAGCCAAAGTCCTACAGCGGCACCAAGGAGGATCCCAACATTGTTCCCTCTATCACAAACAGGAGGATTGTGGGATGTATCTGTAAGTGTCTCTGACGTCTTTTATCTGGATGACACTTCTGATGAACCAATTCAGTCAAATGTTAAATCATTCTGAGTGAAAGCTGATCAGAGTTTTGGTGTTGGAGCTGAATCTCTGTTATTCTGACATTAAAGTCATCAGACTGGAGGATTTACAGTGACATTAAAACTGAAAGCAGCAGAGCTCCAGTCAAAGTCAGACTGGTCCAGACCTGAACTCACTTCGTTCATCAGTTTATCGCTGAAGTCAGAGGAGAAGAGTCTTATAATCTAATTTAAAATGATTTAGCGTCGGCTCCTCTTTGGGTTGCGTCTCTCACTTCGTCTCACTTCCTGTCTGCAGGTGAAGAAGACAACACGGCCATAGTCTGGTTCTGGATCCACGAAGGCGAGGCCCAGCGCTGCCCATCCTGCGGTTCCTACTATAAACTGGTCCACTATGACCTCCCCCACTAAGTTATACCAGAGCTCTGTTATTCTAGACGTGTGTCTCAGTCGTGTTTTCACGGCATCGTTACTTTCTTTGAAATATTCCTTCAGGACGAGACGAAGGAGGGTCAGATCAGACGTTTTCATTCTTCAGTCTCCAGGGAGTTAGTGACTCTGTACTTCCTGGTCTTAGTGTATGGGTCGTCGCCTGATTGGTCCTCGGCTTGTCCTGTCTCAGTACTTGATCACTTGCTAACCTCATCAGTCTTTGCTTTACATGTGACCTTTACGGAGGGATCAGATGTGGTTCGGGACACAACTGTTTTTAGCAAACATTTCCTTTCAGCTACAATTTACATTGGAACATGTGCTGTACAATATTAAACTCGGTCCATTTACTCCTTTTATTGAAACAATAAAGTCTTCAACTTGACTCTCGGTTTGTTTTCTTGCTCAGATCTGAGCTCAGACGGGGCTCGAAGGCTCCTACACGTCCTTTATCGCTGAAAGTCTCAAAATTTGAGGGGAAAAAGCTTTAAAGTTTCCGATAGTGCACAATAATCGATTATTAAGTGCTTAAGTGCTTTCCCCAATAAAAGTATTGTCTGACAGGTCTGAGGTTTAAGTCTTCAACTTAAACTTCAGCCAATCTTTAGATGACAACTACAGAGGAAAACATTTTCCTTTGAAAAGAAATCAAAATCCAAATAGCTCCAGTTTATGATCCATCACACTCCGCAGAATGAAACGTCCTCTGGTTCAGTTGGACCTTCAGCTGGAGAACTTCCTGTTTAAATCTGCCTGTACTGCTGCTGACCAGCAGAGAGCGACAGCCACAAACTGATTCATGGTGGACCGTCTCTAATGAATCCACAAAGCTACATGAACGCACCACAAATTAAAATGCGTGTCCAAGTTACAGAATAAATGTAATAAATTTACCAGTGCAATAACCATCCATGGAATATCTATATTTATATCTGTATATATGGAGGATGTATACAGTGTATTTATGTTGTCTTTTATATTTTATCTATTTCCTTTGCACTCTTTCATATCTGTCGTACTGTGGAGCTGCTGTGACAGTAAATTTCCCTGATGCGGGATTAATAAAGTTTATCTTATCTTAATAAAAAACAGTTAACAGATCAGTGAAAACTGTTGCTTCATTAAAGAGAGAGCTGCTCCAGCTGAGGCGGGAAAGTGAAGAGTTAACTAATATTAGCCATTAATTTCTGTGCCTGAACTGAACGTTCCGTAAACGGATCTCAGAGTTCTGGATGTTCTGAGGAAATAATGAACTGACAACCTTCAGCTTGGTTTAAAATCTCCATGTTAATGAGACTGCCGTGTTTAAATGTTATAAATGACTTTCCCTCTCTGAGGAGCTCATGTTCAGTCTCAGTCTGGGCTGATTCTGAATTCTGGACCACACAGTCTCGTCTTTGCCTCAGTAATGAAGCGGGCTAATTTCAGCTTGTTAGTTAAAGTTGACCCCAAATGGACTTAAAGTTACTTTATGACTTCTTGACCAGATCAGACTGAGCTGAATGTTAATTGGTCCACCTGAGAAGAAGCAGCAGCCAGAGTCGAGGTGATTTCCAACAGACCCTCTGATGTGACCCATGTGACTGTCCTGTGTCCCTATGGCAACAGGGCCGGACCTTGGTTGTCAAGGTTACAATGACAAATACTCCTGTACCTCCATCAGCTCGGTTACCATAGTAACGTTCATGTCTTGGTGAGGCTGAGGACAAGATGGTGATTTGGGTTAAAATAAGAACTTCTTCAACTGTAAATGATCTCTGTTGCCATGGTAACAACGACAGTGAAGCTGCTGCTGGCGCATCAGCCCTTTTAGTTTTTCAGTTCTTTCAGGACGTTGTGCTTTTTAAAATTTCATCCAAACACAAAAAACAAGATGGCTGCCGGCCAAATTACAAACCAGACGCTTCAAATCGGCAGATAAACCTAATTTTTGGCATCGAAGGCGGTTCAATGGTTGAAGCTGTTGGCGGTCCACGCTGTCATGCTTCCTGCTGAAGCTTCAGATCTTTAACCTTCACGTTCTCACCTCTTGTCTCCAACCTTCTTCTCTGTGGGGGCGGGGCAGGGGGTCTCAATGTGTGGAGCCAGCAGAGGCATTCTGGGTAGTTAAACATAATGTGCTTTAACAAGAAAAATAATTAGAAACTGAGACTTGTGCGGGGGGTAGGTGGGGGAGAAGGTGTGGGGGCGATGTGTAACTGAGCATCCCTGTCCTCTTGGTCGTCATGGAAACACAGCCTCAGAGGGAGTACAGTGTTTCAGCAGCTCGTCGCTCCTCAGAGAGGAGTCTGAGTCTACAGGAGCCGGGGATCAAACCAGGAACCACATTCTGGATCTTTGGGTCCTATGAATGGATGAACAGGGCTGTTATGTCTGGTCTTCTGGGGGTGGAGTTTACTGAGCTGATAAATCAGGGAGGAGGAGGGACATTTTCCCATAGACTTCAATATAAAGGAGGAGGAGGGACATTTTCCCATAGACTTGAAAGCAGTGTGACCTCCTTTCATCCAGGGGAGTGGCCCCCTGAAGGTTTCAGGCGTCTGACGTCTTGAAGTTTCCAAAACTGGTGAGGTGAGAGCGCCGCTGAAGGCGAGACGTGGAGGGACACTAATGAGGAGCTGCCGGTTAACGTCCTCCAGGACGATGAACACCTGAGTTCATTAAAGCCAGTTTCAGGTTCACATGGTGGTTTCATGTGAGGAGTGAAACCTCAGATGTTCTGGCTGACTGAGGAGGAGCAGAAAGTCATATCAGAATCGTTGACTCGTTGACTTATCGACTCGTCTCCCTGATGGACTTTGAGTCGTGGTGCCTTCAGGCGGAGACTTCTGGCTCTGAGTTCCTGTCTTGAGTTCCAGCCATCGAGTCAGTCCAGTCAGACGGGCTCTTCTGGGTCACAGCGCTGCAGACCTGGGGGGGCTAATGCTGATATATGTGACACATATAGTCACAGACTACACCTGAAGCTGATCTGAAGATGGAGGTGGATGTCTGACACATCAGTCAGTTTCCTACCAGATGAGAAATATAGATTTCTCATATCACTCTGATTTCTCATGAGTTGCTCCAGGCAAACTGGAGCGAATCAGAATTCAGAGCATATCGAAGAGCGGCGTGTTGAATCTTCAGAGATGTGAAATAGGATAAAAAACATGAACCTGGATGTTCATCAGTGGAAAAGAAAAGAGTTCCTGACTTCAGCTGGTGTCACAGCGATCTGACCTCCATGTTCATCTCTGAGCTGCTCAAACTGCTGAAAGGACGGGACGATCCACCAGAAGACCTGGACACTCATTCTGTTTCCTGAGGATTTGGAACCAAACGAATGCAGCTGAAGCTCGGTGGAGATGGAGGAGCTGCTCTCCACCATCATCTGTGCGGGTCCTTCTTCCTCCATCTGTTTACTGTTGTAACCCTGAAAACCGCCTTTTTCAGGAAACACTGAAATGAACACAAAGTTGTCAAATTAAAGTCTGACTGCTCGTGTTTGGACTCGATGGAGCGGTTTTTGGGTTTTTTTGTGCGTCTTTCAAATAAAAATACCTAACAAGCAAATTGCACCTTAAAGTTGAGTCATGAACACACTGAAGTGAAGTGTCATCTTCCCGGAGGCCTCCTCGGATCGATCAGCAGTCATTAGCAGCAATTACTGTTAAACCTCAGGAGGCAGATTTCATGTCTCTTCTCTGGAAGCTCATTATTTACACTTTACTGCTGAAACAGCCGTGAATCTGTGAGCCTTAAACGGCATTTATGTAACAAACCTGCTGGATTAAGTGCAGCACATGACTCTGGGACTGAGCCACAGATTTACAGGCTGCACAATAACCCTGCCAAGACACACAACACACAACACAACAGACACACAGTGCACCTGAGAAATAATACACAAACACACACACAGCTCCCATAAAGAGCTTGGAGAGCTGCGAAGAACCGTGGCGAGTTTTAATCTTTAATTCAGTTTGAAAGAAAAGAGAAGCAGCAGCAGCCCCCCCACTTTACTCTGCACGTCCTGCTTCAAGGATTTTCTCAAAGTTTACAGCTCCTCCTGGACTCAGACTCAGATGGAGGGCTGTGATAACACCAGCTGTTACTTCAGGTCTCCTGAACGATAAATGAATGTTTAGGCTGCTAACGAGCACAAAGAGACTCCAGGAAGCACTGCTCGTTCTCAGTGATAAAGAGGCCGGCAGCAGAGGATCATGGGAGTCTTATTGTCTGTGCAAAAGACTAGGACCTGGCCCAGCAGATCCTCAAGTCCTGGATCAGACTTGTTGGTCCAGCTCATCCCGCAGATGCTGGACTGGACTGAGGTCTGGAAAATTTGGAACCACAAAGACCTGGTTCAGATCTGAACCACCGTGGTCAGTTCTGAGGAAAGTCCACGATGGGGACCAACGAAGGAGCCGACGTCAGTTCTGTCAGTGAACACCATTGTTGGGCTCCTCAGCTGTCAGAAGCTGCAGTGTGCCGACGTTCTTCAGGTGGATCTTCTGCAGACATCTCAGAGAATTACAGAAGCTGTGTGTGTGTTTTGTTATGGAGGCGTCACAAAGAGACGATGTAGGAGCGAGTGGGAGAAGCAGAGAGGATGAGACGACTTGTTTCTGACAGAGAACCAACACTTTACCACGTCCTGCCCTTTCAGATCAGCCTGTTGGAGGCACATCTGGACAAAAGGATGTTTGTAGCTCAGTCTGCGTCCAGGGAGGATGTTCGGCGGAGCGGAGCGCCTTTTATTCCAGGTGGAGATGATCTGTTTGATGAAAGGCCTGAAGGGACGGCTGCTCTTTAACTCCCATCGTCCTCAGCGCCGTTTCTGTCGTCACATCAGAGACCACCAGCCACTTCAGTGCAGCTGCTCATCTGCTCAAAGTGAAGAAGATGATGACGTGATTTTATGTTTAAAAAGGCATCAATTTATGCAATTTTTCCTACAAATAGAATTATTTGACCATTAAATTGACCATTTCATGCAAATTGAACAAATTCTTCATATAAAGAACTAAATTCTGGCTCTAAAGTTAAAATTGTATCCAACACATTCAGATTAAAGCTCGATAATCTTCTTGAAGGGTTGATATCCATAAAAAGATCAATTTAAGGATTTAAACCTTCTCAGAGTATTTTACATCTCTCAGGTCGGTCAGTTCACCTTCAGACTCCTCTGTAGACACTTTACCACATCACAAAACCAAGTTGGTGATACACAAAACTGCACAAAGAGGTGAGGGGATTACGGGATTAACACACAGTGTGTGTGTGTGTGTGTGTCAAAAACCTCCTTCTTTACATTTCAGTGTGTTTCATTTCAATCTGTAGAATCGTTCTTCTCCAGCGACGGCTCTGTGAAATAACTCCTTACTTTGGAGATGACATAATGAAAAAGGCAACAATCAGCACCACACAAAGACACACAAACAAGCCTCAGCGTGTTGATGGTTAGAACAGGATGGAGGAGTCCGATCTGTTTTTCTGCAGTTCAGACAGAATGATCCAAAACAGAGAACCATCTCCAGCCGACGGCCCGACAATCGGCAGGAAGTCTGAGTTGGATTAGAGCGACGTCATGGAGGAGAGACGCAGAAACACGCAGCTTCTCTTCCTGTTTCCAGGTAACTCACATAATCACATTGTCTGTGTTTCTGTTTATCGTCCCAGCTGATCAGTCATGGAACCGTTTCTGTCCAGGACCAGGATCAGGACCAGGATCAGGATCAGGTTCAGGTCCTCAGAACTGTCAGCTGGTCAGGAAGTGGATGACAAATATCATCAGCATCTGCTGGAGTACTTGGCCTCTCCTTCAAGCTTCAAAGTGATGTCCTGCTGTCATGGTAACCATGGAGACGAGGAAGAGGAGGGTGGCACACACTGACCTGCTATTACTACACAATTACAACGCAACACCACAGCTACACAACTGTATGAATGAACAGACGCAGCCAACACGTACCGTCCATGTTGTGTTGTAACCATGACAACGAAGGTAATCTGAACACGACCTTGTCCCCGAATGAAGCCGAATAGTTTACGCCCAATGACCATTAGGGGGCTGGTTGAAGTCAGGTTTCATTGAAGTCTATGGGAAAATGTCCCTCCTCCTCCTCCTTTATATTGAAGTCTATGGGAAAATGTCCCTCCTCCCTTATATTGAAGTCTATGGGAAAATGTCCCTCCTCCTCCTTTATATTGAAGTCTATGGGAAAATGTCCCTCCTCCTCCTTTATATTGAAGTCTATGGGAAAATGTCCCTCCTCCTCCTTTATATTGAAGTCTATGGGAAAATGTCCCTCCTCCTCCTTTATATTGAAGTCTATGGGAAAATGTCCCTCCTCTTCCCTTATATTGAAGTCTATGGGAAAATGTCCCTCCTCCTCCTTTATATTGAAGTCTATGGGAAAATGTCCCTTTTCCTCCTCAGTAAACATTTTCCTGATGAGTTTATGGTCTCAGTCTCTAGTTTCAACATGATGTTCATTTTTCAAATGATGCTCCATTTAGAGGGAAACAGACCAGGAAGGGGCGGGGCTACTGGGTTATTGACAGACTGTACCACCCAATCAGGAGAGAGAACAGAGCAGTAGGGTGTATCAGTAGGTTGTTGGTTGATATCAGAGTCTGTGTTGTGTCTTTTAATCTAACAGCGACTCCTCCTCTTTGGAGCGGCTCGATAAAGTGATCCATCTTTCCTGTGGCTGGGCCTCGGTCCCTGATCCTGGACTGAAGGTCTCAGTACAGAGGAAGGACAAAGCTGGATATCTCTCCTAAAAGTGAGCGTGAAAAAAGACGGAGAATCATCAGTGACTGACCTGAAAGTCGGAGGCCTTCACTTTGAGCGGTAAAACATCTTAAAGCGTCCTTCGTCAGCCGGTGAAGTGTGAACCTGAGACGTCTCATCACTCACTCAGAATGTGGAGTGATTTATGTGGCCGACAGAGGCAGTCCGGTCTCAGAGGGATGAAGACTCTCAGCTCCTCAACAGGAAGTCCTGAACCTGCAGAAACATTAGAGGACAAAATGATGCTTCTGTTTGAATGAAGGACTTCATCTTTCCCCTCAGGTCTGGAACTCTAACCTGGACCACAGCTCAGGGTCCGGGGCCTGAAGGTCTGGACAGAACCAGATGGAGTCTGTCTGCTGTGCTTGGGCAGAGTGTCAGTCAGGTATCAGCGTGGACCAGCACTGAGCTCCTTCAGACCCCCCCAGACTCTGTGCCGGTCTGTGAGTCCAGCTGGCTGACAAACAGACCATATCGCCTCCTCCACGTCGCTCCAGATGGAACAGGCACAGAGCAGAGCTTCGACTGGTGAAGTGTGGAGAGGAACAGGACTGCGACGGACACGAAGAGCTGGAGATTCTTTCTTTCCATCTGATTCATTTCCTCCCGATCGCCGTCATCAGTTCATACAGAAGCTCCTTCATGTTAACGCTGAGAGTCACACGGCTGCATGAGGAG
>CM068477.1:22589574-22839574 GCA_034769265.1 Remorina albescens | reverse complement strand
GGAGATGGAGCCTGATGTGAAGACACGCCAACTCGTGTGAAATGAAGCGGTGAGATGATGATTGGAGGCCGATATGATTTATGACAGTTTGAAGAAACGAGCGCGAGACGTGAAATAAATCTGTGCTGAGATCAGCTCAATTAAAAAAAAAACGCTTCTTCTTCTCCAGCCGTTGATTTCACATCTCAGTCTGAAGCCTGATCTGACTGCTCAGCAGATTTAGATAGGATGGTGACAGCGGGGGGGGGCTTTGAAGCAGCTACACAGGAAGTGGAGTTTGTTGGAACCAGAGAGGACGACGTTGTTGATGAATATCCTGTTTGATCTCCAGCAGCTGTGTGGGATTTCATAACACAGAAAAAAAGGAGAAAGAGATCATGTGCATTTGTGTGTCTGTGTGTGTGTGTGTGTGTGCTTGTTGTAGAAATTAGGTTGTGTTTACTCCTTTGGCTCCCAGATTGTTGTCACTGACTGATGGAGATGTTTTCCACCTGTTCAGACTTCCATCGCTGCTTCTTTCTCCGTCCGTCATCCACCACTGAACTTTAACTTTAATGAGTTTTAACTCTCAGAGTTGATTCAAATGTGGCTCAATAATTCACAGGAAGCTGCAGATTTACAGGAAACACGTCGACAAACAGACTGACACAACAAAAAAGAACACAATGTGGTCTGAGAGGAGACACAAACATATTAAGGCCCAATCCCAATGTTCACCCTACTCACTACCCCTTAACCCTCGAAAGGAAGCCACAGGGGGTTTGTAATCTTCCCTAAGAATTGGGACGCCACTTGCTACGTCACCACGTAGTTTATGTTCGGTCACGCAAGCGACTGCGTAGTCGCAGCAGCAACATGGAGGCTGCGGTTCATGTGAATTTCAATCGGCATGATTTTATTTTCGTATGTAACGCCTTCACCCTGTTCGTACTCTGTCTGTCAATCTACATTTTGTCAATATATAAAAAAACAAAAAAAGCATTCATCATGCTTCGGTTGATAAATAAACTAAAAGGTACACGGAGAAGAATACACCATCGACGTCTGTTGTGTCTCTTGTGAATTTTCTGTGTTTTTTTTTTTTCTCCGACTTCTCCACATCCTCTCGCTCTCTGGGGATCGCAGAACTGGCCCCTCGCTCTGAAGGGCTAGAGTCATGCCCCCTACCCCTACGTGAAAAAAGGAATTGGGACACCACTACCCTCACGGGAACGCGCAAAATTTAGGGGTAGGGCTAATAAGTAGGGGTAGGGGGTGTATTGGGACTGGGCCTAAACCTCCAGACCCCCCCCACCCCCCCCCCCCCCCCCCCCCCCCCCCCCCCCACTCTGACTCACAGAAAACACCTTTAACAGACTCATCACAATGTATTTTCATCATTTATGAGGTTTCCACGTCATCAGTATGTTTCAGTGAGCATTAACTGATGTGCCCCCCCCAGCTGTTGCTTTTTGATGCTGTAGTTGTCGTTGAGGTGAACACCCTTCGTTGTCACTCCCAGTGGATTCAGTTTGTTTCTCTTCCATCGGAATGATCTCTGGGAGTCTGGGGGGGGTTGAGTCTCGTCACGGTGCTCCTGTGTATTCATGAATATTGAATTCCACACACAGTGGCACGGAGCTGTAAACGTTTTGTGTCTTTGTTATCTCCGCTGTGGACGACTCAGGGAGGTGTAGGGATGGGGGGTGTGCCCCCCCCCGTCTATCATCTCCCCCGACTGAACACAGTTAAACTCCCAGCAGAGAGACTTCTGTCTTAGTGGTTTAATATGAAACTCTGATCTGGGTCACAAATATCAGACTGACAGAAACACACAAACACTCGACACAAAGGACTGATGTGATGGAGATGAGAATGATAACAACAGGATGTTACCTGCTCCTCTCAGCACACCTGTCCTAAAGCGTCTCATCATGTTCATCACGTATACAGTCAAACGTGGAGATTACATAAGGCCGTTATGTAAGAATGTTTTTATGTGCAAACTGTTTGAAACAGGCGTGAATCTGAGCAGCAGATAACGAGCTTTTGGACGAGAGTCATCGCAGGCGGGTGGACGTTGTGAGTCAGTTGTGTGACTGTGGATCATTATTTGGCAGCCCGAGTCCTTCAGGGGGCCGGAAGGAGAACTGGACCGAGCTCCTCCACAGTCCAAAGGCAGCTGTGTGTGTGTGTGTGTGTGTGAAGACTGCTGTGTGTGTGTGTGTGTGTGTGTGTGTGTGTGTGTGTGTGTGTGTGTGTGTGTGTGTGTGTGTGTATGTGTATGTGTGTGTGTGTGTGTGTGTGTGAAGACTGCTGTGTGTGTGTGTGTGTGTGTATGTGTGTGTGTGTGTGTGTGTGTGTGTGTGTGTGTGTATGTGTATGTGTGTGTGTGTGTGTGTGTGTGTGTGTGTATGTGTATGTGTATGTGTGTGTGTATGTATGTGTGTGTGTATGTGTGTGTGTGTGTGTGTGTGTGAAGACTGCTGTGTGTGTGTGTGTGTATGTGTGTGAAGACTGCTGTGTGTGTGTGTCTGTGTGTGTGTGTGTGTGTGTGTATGTGTGTGTGTGTGTGTATGTGTGTGAAGACTGCTGTGTGTGTGTGTGTGTGTGTGTGTGTATGTGTGTGTGTATGTGTGTGTGTGTGTGAGTGTGTATGTGTGTGTGTGTGTATGTGTGTGTATGTGTGTGTGTGTGTGTGTGTATGTGTATGTGTGTGTGTGTGTGTGTGTGTGTGTGTGAAGACTGCTGTGTGTGTGTGTGTGTGAAGACTGCTGTGTGTGTGTGTGTGTGTGTGTGTGTGTAAGGACTGCTGTGTGTGTGACGATTGTTGTGTGTGTGTGTGTGTCAGGATTGTTGTGTGTGTGTGGGAGGATTGTTGTGTGTGTGTGTGTGTGTCAGGATTGTTGTGTGTTGGTGTGTGTGTCAGGATTGTTGTATGTGTGTGTGTGTGTGTGTGTCTGTGTGTGTGTGTGTGTGTGTGTGTGTGAAGACTGCTGTGTGTGTGTGTGTGTGTGTGTGTGTGTGTTTGTGTGAAGACTGCTGTGTGTGTGTGTGTGTGTGTGTATGTGTGTGTGTGTGTGTCTGAGTGTGTGAGAAGACTGCTGTGTGTGTGTGTGTGTGTGTCAGGATTGTTGTGTGTGTGTGGGAGGATTGTTGTGTGTGTGTGTGTGTGTGTCAGGATTGTTGTGTGTTGGTGTGTTTGTGAGGATTGTTGTGTGTTGGTGTGTGTGTCAGGATTGTTGTGTGTGTGTGTGTGTGTGTGTGGATTGTGTGTTGTGCTGGCAGGATAAGATGTGATGATGCGCGGGGAGGCCGGCTGTTCACAGGCAGGATCTTAATTAAAGCGTTCACCCACGGCTCAGAGTGACTTTGCCTCGGGGAGGAAACACGTCGCAGCGCACAGAGACAGACGCACAATGTGTAAAATAAATGACACACTTCAGCCTCCATGTGATTGTTTCTGCACGAGAGATCGGCCGTAAATTTAATACGATGAATGAAGAATTAAACTGTTAAACTGTCTCACTTCCTGAGAGGCCCCACGTGGTCTGAAGGGTTCCATCTGGTCTCTGGTCCTAAATTATACAGTGAAAGCCTCAAAGGTCTCAGTCCGAAGTCTGGATTCAGAACCGGCCGTCAGGACTTCTGGGACTTTGTGATGTCACAACAATGTTTTTGACTGTATGAAAAGGGCTTTGAGCTATTTGGAGTGTAGAAATAAAACTGGATTTGATTTGAAGTTCAGCGTTCTGGACTTCTGGGAAACGGCAGATAAATAAAAACTGAATCCAGATGTTATGAAACGTCACTCAGGTCTTCTTAAGTCTGAAAACAAACGTTGGGATATTTTTGGCTCAGCCTCTGAGCTCGTCCGTCACACGGAGGGGAGTTTTATTTTGGAAAGATGCAGATCTCATGTCCCATTAAACCAGCAGTGGTGCATTAGTTTGGGGGGGGGCACTCGTGCCCTGTTGTTTCTAAATGTTACAGGATCAGCAGAGTTAATAACAATCAGCTCAGTTCGCTCCGTCACGGTTCTCTGAATTCTTCTGTTTTGTGTCTTTAGCAGAGAATCTGAAGCTCCGCAGAGGAAAAGGAGGACAGCATCTATATTTGAGTCATTGGTCCCCCCCCCCCCGCAGAAACCTGACTCCAGTCATCCCTCCTCCTGTCGCCTCTGCTTTCATCAGACTGCACCTGGTCCTGCTCTGGTCCTGCTGAACCCTGACCTCTGACACACCGACCGCCCCCCCGACCCCCCCCCCTTCCCGTCCCTCCCATCACCCCTCCCTCCCCCCGTCCTCTGCCTCCTCTTCCTCAGCATGTCCAACGACAGCAGCCTCCCTGATGTCTGGGAGGCCTCTGATTGGGCAAACACCTCTCAGTGCCCGCCGTCGGTGGGGGGGGCCACTTTCTTGATCGTGGCGTACAGTGCTGTCATAGCTATCGGGTTGCTAGGCAACGCAGGCCTGGTGTTCATCATCGCCCGGCAACAGGAGTTGCGCAACGTCACCAACATCCTGATCGCCAACCTGTCGTGCTCCGACATCCTGATGTGTGTGGTCTGTCTGCCCGTCACCGTCATTTACACCCTGATGGACCGCTGGGTGCTGGGGGAGGCCCTGTGTAAGGTCAGCCCCCCCCACAAACAGGAAGATTAGTTCAGACACATTCAAGTCCATATTTTAACTTCTCCAGTCTTTTATTTTGAAGTTTGTTTCATCCTTCTGTCACCTGTCCAGGTGACTCCGTTCGTTCAGTGCATGTCGGTGACCGTCTCCGTCTTCTCTCTGGTGCTGATCGCTCTGGAGCGCCACCAGCTGATCCTCCATCCCACCGGCTGGTCTCCTGCTGCCGGACACTCTTACCTGGCGGTGGGGCTGACGTGGCTGGTGGCCTGTTTCATCTCTCTGCCCTTCCTCTCCTTCAACATCCTCACCAACGACCCGTTCCAGAACATCAGCCTGCCCGCCAACCCCTTCAGGTGAGGCCGGACCTCTGACGGTCGGCTGCTGTCCTTCTTTTCATTCGGGAAGCTTCTGACTGCGGATACTTTTCAGGCCAGCCGGCAGCTTCATCGTCTCCTGTAACGCCGGCTCTTTGAGGTTCAGACACATCTGTTGTGTAAATGTTCTTTACAGATTCATTTCAGCCTTGTTGCTGACGGGTAAAGATCCGATTTTAGTTTAGATTAAAAACTAAACCTCAGTGGGGGGGTTGTTGGTGGGACAGTGTAGATACCAAACTGCTGTCATGGTGCTGAGGTCCATCCGTCTGTCTTCTCCTTGAAGGGACCATCTGATCTGTATGGAGCTGTGGCCGTCAGATAAGCACCGCCTGGCCTACACCACCTCACTGCTGCTCTTCCAGTACTGCCTTCCTCTGCTGCTGGTGCTGCTCTGCTACCTCCGGATCTTCCTCCGCCTCCGACGGCGCAGGTTCGACTGCTTTGGATGCTCTGGTTATTGTGGAAGTCCAGTTCCTTCAGTTTGTTGTCCATTGTGCGACACTTGGTTCAGGGTATTGTTGTGGGTCTGCCTGAGATTTGTTGTGATCTTTGTGTTGTGTTTTGCTGTGCAGGGACATGGTGGAGCGCAGCAGGAGGACCCGAGGAGCCCAGAGGATTAACGCCATGCTGCTGGCCATCGTCATCGCCTTCGCTCTGTGCTGGCTGCCGCTCAACGTCTTCAACGCGCTGTTCGACTGGAACCACCAGGCGCTGCCCGACTGCCAGCACGACGCCGTCTTTTCCGCCTGCCACCTAATGGCGATGGCCTCCACCTGCATCAACCCCGTGGTCTACGGCTTCCTCAACAGCAACTTCCAGAGGGAGCTGAGGTCGACGCTGCAGCGCTGCCAGTGCGGAAACCGGACGGCCGAGAGCTACGAGAGCTTCCCGCTCTCCACAGTGGGCAGCGAGGGCACGACGAAGGCCACCTCCCTCAACCAGATGGGGTCGGTGTGCGCTCCCTCCCCCAGGCCGGAGATCGGCTCGGCCATACCAGCAAAGACCATACCAGCTAACACCTAGCACTGAGTCCTAACGGAGGAGGAAAATGGCTGAAAGCTGGAACAGAGATCTCAAACACAAGTTCACTTCATCTCTGTAACTGTCCCGACAGAGTGAGGCGGCTGATTGGGTTAACCCCGACCACCCGGCTGACTGCTGACGGACAGGACGGACAGGACGGGGTGGAGACATCTGCCTGATGTAGCTTCAAGTCCAGAAAATGAAAAGCAAAATCTAGTAAATGGACTCAGACAAGAAAACACAAGAGCTGCTGGAACGGACCATTTGCTCAGCCACGCCCCCTTTTAGTTAATTCAGTTCATCAATATTTTTAAAAATGGGTAGAAATATGTTGCTTTGCTTTTAAAGAAGTGACTTTTGTTGCCTAAACTTAACCAACCTTAACAATAATTAACCTTTTTTGTTTAAATTCTTGATTTTGGAAAACTCTCACCCTTCCAAACTATTTGTTTGCTGCATAGCCTCCGTTAGCATTAGCACGTGTTCATTTTCTAGTCTTGCTATCATTGTGTTTACAAATCATTCATCTTCTGTGACTCGGTATCAGAAAGTGATGAACAAAACGGGGGTTAGCTTTGGAATCATCCTTCTTCTGGGCTTTTAATGCAAATGTTGGCTACGTAGCAATAGCTAAACTTACAATTAGCTCCTTAAAAAAAAAACCTGACTGAGATATTTCCCTCCAACAGAAAGCAAAAGGTCCATTTAGGGCCAAATATTATAAAATATAGATGAAATCGGTGAAACTAAAATGAAGAATGTCCTAAAAGGTGAAACGGCCTGCAGACGTTCGTGTGTTTTATACGTAACTGGACTTCCTCATGATTGTGAACACCGTCGGTGAGCATGCCTTCGTTTTTAAAGTGTGGTAGAAAATCAGTCGACTCAAACTCAGCGGAGGTTAACGAGGCTGAAGATCATTCGTATGTAATCTAACTGTGAAGCATTAATTACTGAGTTTAGTTCCTGCTGATGCCACGCAGCCTTACTCACTGTTTTCTGAATGACACGACACTTTGCTGGGATGTTTAAAATACGGACTTCTCGGTGCGTTCTGCAGTTGTCAGACTCAACAGCAGTTTGTGAACTGAAAGCCGCGGGAAACATTTTCAACGTCTTTTTTTTTTTTTTCCGTTGACCTTAAAAATGTCACTTTAAGTTTTTTTATTTGCATATTTAAATTTTATATTTAAAAGTTTTACATTTCAGGGTCTTGATTTTTTAGTTTTCCTTTTTCTATTTGTACTTGAAACAATTATTCATTTTTAATTTTGCTGTTTTCAGGTTCCTCCTTTTTTTTCTTCAGTAGTTTAATTGACACTTCATCAAATCCAAAGTCTATTTTCTCTTTTCCCGTTTCTCTAATATAATTTGTACCTGATGAGTCGAGTTGGACAATTATTTACTTTCCATTTTTAAATCTTACCTTGAATTTTACTTTTGGATAAAATGATCCTCCTTCAGTTTGGAGGAGAATCTGGGACTTCGGGGTTTATCAGGAAATGTTTCCTGAACTGATGCAGCCGTCTGTAAAGTTTGAACATTTTCTTTTTCGCTGAATTTGCTGTCTAGTTTGTCAGTTCATTGTGGTCATGCCATTCAGACAAGAGTGAAAAATGTAGTTTTGGTTAATTGTCGTATCGTGCTACACAATGTTTGTACTAAGAATAAAAAACTCTCCAGGCGAAGCTCCTTTGACCTTTCTAAGTCCAGATGTGACTGAAACAAAGAACAGGTCACAGATTCTGAAGGAAAGTTTTGAAAAGGACAACATCTTCGACCCCCCCACCAGAAGAAACGACTCCTTTGGTGGTAAGTTTGTCCCCAAAGAAACAAATATACCTGTTTCTTATTTGATGTCATTTGTTGTCGCAGACCAACAACCTGCTGCCTGTCCTCTTTGGTCGCACAAACAGCCACGCAGATGGACGAAGGCTGGCGTTTGGTGACGACGGTCCGTCTCCTGGGGGGGGCGGGGGGGTTCAGTAGATGGAGAGCAGGCCTGACAGGAGGCCGTCTGGTGGAGCTTTGTGAAGTAATGACGGGATGAAAGAGCTTCTCTCCAGGTAATAGATTAACAAATGATCACAGACACAGTGGGAGGGGCCTCTGGACCCCCCCACACAGTTTACACTGTAACCTTCACCTCAAAGTCACTTCATGGGCTGATATTCATCAGATGGAGCTCTATTTTATGTGAGCTGTGGTGGAGGGATACATCAGCAGTGTGCTCTCCGTTCCTTCAATGGATCCTTCTGGTTTATGAGAGCTTTATTCATTTCCTTCATCGGTTCTGTCACTTCTCTTTATTTCTTCTGTCTGCTGGTTGTGTTACTTCCTGCCTTTGTCTAGTTTTCCCGCTCTTGTGATTGTTGGCCCCGCCCTGATGTGTTTCACCTGTTCTCAGGTGCCTCCTTGTGTATTTAAGTCTCAGTCTGTGCTCGGGTCCCTGGTTTTGTTCCTCTCTTCTGTTTTGGTCTTCAGGTTTTCTGACATGTTTTTGTTTCCTGGATGACAGAACTCCAGTAAAAAGGTCAAAGGTTACAGCCGCTTCAACCTGAGAGTCATTTCCTCTCACATTGATGCATAAAAAGGAAAAGTAGCTGATTTAGAGAAAACAGACGTTCTGGTCTCAGGGTTTTACTGTGCTGGTGCTGCCCGGTGTGAAAATCAGACTTTACACCTATAAATGAATTTTTGTAGTTGTTTTTTTTTTTTTTTGGAAATGTCTCTGTTTGTAAGAACCCCCTTTTGATCTGAGTGTCTCGGGTCTGGTCTTGATTGTGAGTCTGAGTCCATTTACCTTCCCTGATCTGGGTTTGATTGTTTGCAGCTCATAATCACTGATGGATTCAGGCTTAATGACTCCGATCACTGAGACTGACGGTGAAGTTTAAAGCTTCAGCAGACCGCCAAGTGAGGTTCAGGCTCATTAGATGACTTTCACACATCGTGTGTGTGTGTGTGCGCGCGCCTTGTAGAGTTTGAGTTGTGTAAGTCCAAATACCAGAGTGATTACTCATCACAAAGAGGCATAATGGAGTGTGTTTGTTACACACTTTGTGTTGAATGTGAAGTCCAACAGAGTTGATTTCACAGCTTTGTTTCATGTTATCTCTGATTATAAGTAAAGATGGACGCCGCCTCTGTGGCGCCAGCATCAGAGTGAGCTGCTGTACCGCCGCCATCCTGGTGGTGTCTGACTCCGCCCCTTAACTCACACATAATCCAAACATGGAGAAAGAGGTGGGGCCTGTTTAGCGCTGCGTCCTCTGATTCTCCCCTCGGTCATCACGAAGGAGGAACTTCAGAGTCCAGAACTGTTTCTGGTCCAGACCGGAAACATGTTGGACCTTTAACATGGAAGTCTATGAGACGGACTCTCTGCTGGATCTGGACTCTAGTGGTCTGTGGAAGATCTGCAGGCTTTGGCCTCGTGGTTCAGCCTCAGGGGATGATGACATGAAGTCCGCTGATTGTTCACAATAAAGCTCAGTTTACTGAGAGCTGAACGGTTCCTGGTTCCGCTGAAGAACCAGACCTGGAAACCTGGAAGATCAGTTCTCAAGGCCCTTCTTTCCTGGAATCTGTCCGTGAGAGTCAGGCTTTTTGTGTGAGCTCGTCTCATCTGCTCTGATATTGAACTTCATGTCAACATTGTTCATGCCATTAAGAATACATTAGCTCACTGAACCAGAGAGTGGTGTGTGTGTGTGTGTGTGTGTCTGTGTGTCTGTGTGTGTCTGTGTTTGCGGCTTCGTAAATGTTGTCGAGCACAGTTAATGGCAGCTTGGTGAGACGCTCCTTCACTCAGTGAGTGACTTTGACAAATAGCAGCTTGTGTGTGTGTGTTTGAGTGCTGTTGCAGGTAACCAAGGAAACGGGGGATGGATGTGTGTGTATGTGTGTGTGTGTGTGTGTGTGTGTGGGGTGGGGTCACATGCAGAGATGGAAAAAGAATCTCGCAGAATGCATCACTTCTTCTTCACTCCTGTCGAGCTCTTTGTCTGCCTCTTCGTCTTCTTCTCTTCTTTAATGAACGTCCTTCGTCTCCACCTGTTCACTTTTCCCTCCGTTCATTTCTCCGTTTCTTCTTTTCGGAAAACAAACTAATGCTAATATATGCGACGTGAGTCAGCCGAGGTAAAGCCCAGAAAATCCCTCTGCAGTTCAGGGCTGCTGTGTTTTCCACACCAGCTCTTGTGTAGTTGTGTACACTTTCAGAATGTGTGCTGTCCCCCCCCGAAGCTCCTTCGACGCTAACTGAAGCTTAAATGTGACAAATTGTGGCTCAAAGTCCACCTGTCCTCCCGTCCCGCTGTCCCTCAGTCTCCCCACCTCCCTGTCTCCCTGTCCCCTTCTTCTCTTATCCCCTGTCCCTCTGTCTCCCTGTCCACCTGTCCCTCTGTCCCTCTGTCCACCTGTCTCCCCGTCTCCCTGTCCACCTGTCCCTCTGTCTCCCTGTCTCCCTGTCCACCTGTCTCCCTGTCTCCCTGTCTCCCTGTCCCTCTGTCTCCCTGTCTCCCTGTCCACCTGTCCACCTGTCCACCTGTCTCCCTGTCCACCTGTCCCTCTGTCTCCCTGTCTCCCTGTCCACCTGTCTCCCTGTCTCCCTGTCTCCCTGTCCCTCTGTCTCCCTGTCTCCCTGTCCACCTGTCCACCTGTCCCTCTGTCTCCCTGTCCACCTGTCCACCTGTCCACCTGTCCCTCGTCCATTGTCCTTCAGCAGTAATCATGTTTTTAAGGATTTCCTGCTTCAGCTCAGAAAAGTCTCAGTAATTGTGGTTTAGAGGGATGAGCGGGGTCATTCCTGGACAGGACCCCCCCCCCTCCCGGCTTTGATCTGAGTGTATTTGAACTTTATTGTCCTTCCAGTTGCAGACGTGTGCAGATGTTTCCCTCCTGATCGCTGCCTGTTGTCTGTTATCTGAATCAGACTTATTTCCTCAGCGGTGAAACTCATGAAGATGAATATTTACAGGGAGGCGGATCAGTGAAGGTCTCCATCAGCATCCTCAGAGATGTCCATAGATGCTGTTGTGTTGTTCAGGGACGGGAAGGGAAGTTCACTTCCAGACTCACCTCACCCCCCATCCCTCCCCCCCTGTCATTACAGTGACAGGTAATTTAATCTGGGTGGTGACAGAACAGGAAGTGAGTTTGCAGCTGGGGGGGGGGGCGAGGTTCATCTGGCAGCTCAACCTGAAGTCACTTCACAAATCAATGAGCTGAGCAGGAGTTCTGCTGTCAGACAGACACACACAGACACACACTGTGTGGCACCTTGTTCAGTGTACCGTGGAAACAGTTCAGTCCCTCAGCAGATTCACTTTTACATTTCCCAGGATTCATTGCACGATGCTAATGAAAACAAAAGCAGGAGCAGCGTTTTTGGCAAATCAAAAATCCGCAGCAGCTGAGGACCTGACTCGGGACAAGGCTGTGGACTGTCTTGGTAACCATGGTTACCATGATAATGGGCATATCCTCGTCAGTTCCAGGAAAAGTTGGTGATCTGGGTTAAAACAGATCCTCAAAATGAGGAGATTGTTGTTGTCATGGTAACACAAACTACATCACCAAACTTTTCCCTTCAGTCGTGTCATCATCACTACAACAACTAGACCTCGCTTAGCAACAGACTCTAACGATGATGTCATAGCTATCTGATGACAGATGGCCTTCTCATTGGACAGTTTCTGCCTTCTGATGAGTAAGTGTTTGTAACTGTGATTAATGTGTTAGTGGTTAATATTTGGGTTGCCAGGTTGTGGAAGATCGTTCTTCAGCATGAACATGAGTTCTTCATTAGTTCCACAGTCAAACCCTGAGGCTGCTGCTCTGCTGGATTTGAAGGATGCGTCTCCAGAGAAGCATCTCTGATGTTGGTCGTGGAGCCAAACACCTTCCTGAGCACGACGTCAGCAGACTGTTAAATATCTGAGTTCAATATTTCACTGATTAATTGACTTCCTCACCCACCTGCTGACTTCCCCCCCTCAGACTTCTCCTCCAGAGTCTGCTGCTGCTAATTTGAGAACTAATCCATAATTCATTGAGTTATTTTCCATAAAGTAAACCGTGTTGGGAGGAAACGTCACCTTATCAGGAAACACATTCATCAGGGAGGAGAGTGTATTTATATACAACCGCGGGGTCCCGTCACTCAAACAGCATCAGAACCAGGACCAGGTCTGAAGTCTGGGTTCAGGAGTCCTGTTCTCTCTCATCCAGCCTGAATGATGTGGCTCAGATTGCGGCGTTGTTAGAGGGACATCTGGTGGAAGACGAACACACTGCAGGACGACCACACAACACATCCACCCACCAGCCGTAACTTTATGACCACGGACTGCTTACCTGGTTACCATGGATACCTGTCAGTGGGCGGGGTCTATCGTTCAGTCCCAAGTGTGAAGATGAGAGAGACTTTGAGAAGAACCGAACTGAGATGTTCAACTCTGCAGCTCTGAGGGGTGATCCTGATTTGCAGGGATGAACCAGAAGGGTCCAAGGAAGGAGAACCGCTGGACCAAAGGGTCAGGGGTCAGGGGTCAGGGGTCACTGATGTGTGTGGGAAGTGGAGGCATCAGGAGCACGGAATCCTGAATGAATCAGCGTGCTGGCTTTAAAGACACCTGGTGGTGACGCTGCAACATCATCTACACAAGCATCTGGTGTTGTTCAGCAGTCTGCGGTTTAATCCTGTAGAAATCACATCAACTCCACAGAGTGGAGCTCTTTAACGTGAGCTGAACATGATCAGTTCATCGTGCAGGCTCCTGCTGGATGATAAATATCGCTCAGTCCAACATTTTGTAAGCTTAAATGAAGAAAAAGAAGCTCTGGTTGGTTCTCAGACAGGATGTTTGGACACTGAGGCCTGGAGACGTGAACTTTTCCTCCTGAGATCCTTCAGAGGAACTCAGATGTTCCTCAAACACCTGCACAGGTAAGACGTTGATGACTTCAACGGAGCCTGTGTTCAGATTCATTTTTTGATGTTTAATAAATTATAAAAAAAACTTTAAATTTGTTTTTTTTTTTTTGGTCTTTATGGGCCAATAGTGTGTAAATTATTTTGAATTAAACCGCTCTAAGTGTCTGAACAGCTGATGAATCAATGACCAGGCATTCGAGCAGCAGCCATTAACTTATTTATTATACTGAATTTACGAAAAGTAAAAGCAAACACTTGAATAAACAGTTTGTACATTTTTAGTCTGTTATGGTTTTTCTGTGGTGGTTGTTTCTCCCCCACTGTACACAAGGCTGATGACGTTTGAACAACCTGTCTTTTTTTAAAAACACCCAAAAGCAGACGATGTGGACGCTCCGCTGACGCAGTCGGAGTAAGGCGGACACAGGTTCGGACATTACCCCTTCACTGCCACCGAGATATAAGGGAAATCATAAGACTCTGACTTCTACAAGGACGTAGAGAGGGAGAGGGGAGCGGGCGAGGAAGAAGAGGAAGAGGAGAAGAGGGGACTAGTAGAAAAAACTAATCAGCCATGCTGGCGTTCTCTGGCCTCAGTGTTTCTCCGTCCGGACTCCAGAGCCCGCTCTCATGTCGCTTCAACTCAACACCGTGAACTGACATGCAAAGGATTCTTAAAGCAAAAAGACACAAGGGGGAAACTGGACAAGTATTTTTTTTATCATATCAGCTGGATGATACACACAAGATCATTTAAAGGAAGAAAATCCTGGATTTTCAACCTGGTTCTTGTTCTGGTTTCATGTGAAGTTCATGTCCTTGAGAGAAAACGCTCCTGAAGCTCAAACACAGCAAATATCAGCTTTTAGCTTCTCAAATTGGAGGATTTGTCTTTCCTCTGTCTAATACGACAATAAACAGTTTGAAAGTGTTTCTGTAAAATGTTTGGAGAACTATTGGAGTCAGATCCAGCTGGAAAACAGCAGTTTTCTCCCTTTAAGTGAGGAAATAAGAAAAGAAAGAAGGCATTTCTGACCCTTCGTTTGAATCCTGTCTGAGACTAAACACAAACTTGCAACGCCATGTTTGTGCAGAGTAACGACAGATGACGATAAATTAACCGCTTTAGCTTCAGACTCATAACTGTGATATTTATAATACAGTGGTTTTCTTTAGCTCACCAACCTGCTGCTACACTTCTCAAACCTTTGTCCTGTACGAGCTCATCTGTGTCAGAAAAAAAAAAACAAAACTACAAAATGGACACCAAATAAAAATTTAAATCTTCGGTTTGGAATGGAACTTTCAACAGTAGCAAAAAAGAAAACGTTCATTGACATTTCATGATATTCTACATCTTGCAGGGCTTCGCAGGCAAGAGAGTGATACCAATACTTCATGTGGACTGAATCAGAGGACAGAGTCCACGGTGCTGTCTTTGCCCTCTCGGATACCCTGACGCCCCTCTGCGTGTCAATGTGTGGGAGGTTTATAGGGGGGGAGTTGGGGGAGGCAACAGGTGCCATCACCCAACAGCAGGAAGAACAGGGGAGAGAAGGAGGCGAATGAAAAAAGGAGGGAAATACAGAAAGGGCCACACATAAACGTGTGTGCTTCTCTGGGGGGTAAAGGGGGGGGGGGGGGGTTGACAGCGGTTTAGAGGAAGATGACGAGGTGCAGGAGTGAGGGAGTCTCCGACAGTATGATTGGGGAGGGGGAGGGGGGATTGAGGGCAGTTCTGGGGGCATTCGCAGGGCTTCGGCCCCCCCTCCTGTCTAGAATGTCTTCCTGTGGATGGCACGTGCTCTGTCCTCTTCATATTCCCGCTTTGACACCCACATTTTCTTAAAGGTGTCCAGTGATGCCAGGATGGAGCCGCTGCCGGTGGGGGGGCACAGAGGAGTCGGGTTAGAAACTAAGTCAAAAAGCAGAACACGCCCCCCCGAATACAAACTGAATCCTTACCCAATCCATGTGGAGTAGAGCCTCTCCTGGGGGGCAGAGATCTGGACACAGAAACAGAAAGCAGGAGGAGGGTCGGTGTTTGTTATCATCTGATTCCATTTATTCTCTTCATTTCTGCTGTTTTGTTTTTTTTTTTTTTATCGACTTTTTGTGTTTTTCAGCATTCTTAAAACTGCTCTATAAATAAAACTGGTTATTATTATTCTGACTGCAGCACTTCAGTCTGGACCCACCTTGATCTTCACGTCTTTGGGTGCCAGCTTCTTCACTTCAGTTAGTAGTCTTTCCCCAAAACCTGCAGGAGATGACAGGAGGTCAGTGAGTCAGGGTGAAAGCTCCAGATCTTGGATCCGCGAGTCTGGACTCGTGACACTAACCTTTGATCAGTGTCGACCCGCCACACAATACGATGGTGGAGAATAGTGTGCGTCGAAGGTCCATGTCAGACTTCTGGATGGCGTAGGCCAGAACCTCGTGGATCCCTGAGCTCTCGTCTCCGATCAGGTCAGGTCTGAAGAGCAGCTCTGGGGCTCGGAACCTGGCTGGACCGATCTGAGGAGAAAACACAGGAGTGGAGGTCAGGAGGGATGAGGGGGAGGGGGGGGGCTGGGGGTGTTGAACATGTCTGTGAATGAGAATCATTGTAACTCACATTTAAAGTGCTTCCATCAGGGAGGACATACTGAGCCTTCTCTGTTTCTAAAGTCTCGTCCTTCTGGGGGTTGAGGGACAGATAACAGGCTCTCTGCCGAGTCAGAGACAGATCAGATCAGATCAGACACAAAGTTAAACACATCACTCTCCAGATAACTCACCTCCACCCCCCCCCCCCTTTACCTCTTTGATGGTGCGAACGACCTCGAACTCTGCGGAGGTGTTGAAGTTGTAGCCTTCCTTGCGCAGCAGCAGGCGGAGGTAGCGGGACACGTCTCTGCCTGCAATGTCCACGCGCATGATGGAGTGTGGGATGGCGAAGCCCTCATAGATTGGCACAACATGAGTCACACCGTCCCCTGAGTCCAACACCACACCGGTGGTGCGGCCTGTGGCGTACCTGCACGACACAAACCACCATCACTTCACACCTGCCTGCTCGCCTGTGGACCGATCTGAGAGACTGAGTTTGAAATGTCTCATTTGTCCCCAGCTCTGGAGACTTGAAGGCCAATCGGACGAGAGTCTGTCACACAGACTGAGAAGGACAACAAGCCTCTTTAACATTAAAGCTTTTCTGTTTCTGCTTATAAAGTTGTAATTTTTAAAAAGATCTTACAAGCTAAGCACAGCCTGCATGGAGATGAAGAGAGCAGGAACGTTGAAGGTCTCAAAGAAAACCTCTGCAGCCTTCTCCCTGTTCTTGCTCGGGTTGAGAGGAGCCTCAGTCAACAGAACAGGATGCTGCCAAAGACACAAAGAAGCAAATTCAGGATAACTGCCCCAGGAATTATAACATTATATTAATTTGTACCAGGATAAAAATATTAGAATATCAAACAGGCGACTGTTTATTCTGGGGGTTGGGGCTGATTCACCTCCTCTGAGAAAGTCTGCAGCTGCTCCTTGGAATAAACGTACTGCCAGATCCTCTCCATGTCGTTCCAGTCGTTGACGATGCCGTGCTCCATGGGGTACTGCACCGAGAGAAGGCCCCTGTGCTCCTGGTCAACATGAAGGTATTTATTATTACTGAGGCAGAAATCAACACTCAGCGCTCACCTGTAGATCTTAGTGTTTGTTTCCTAATGCTAACATGACGATGACAAAACTACCAACTACAAACCAGGTTAATAGTTCATGAATTGTTTATTTGACTGAAGCAAAATTCATCTTCAGATATTTACAGCAATGTCAACTCTCTAAACTGAATGTTTAGTGCTCAGACTAATGGAGGAGGATTAAGAGTTTTTAATGTTATCTTCCCTTGTAATGCCATCAGCTTCGATGTTTCAGCTCCATTAATTTGGTTAATGCGCTTGGCTACACTTTGATTTCTATCATATTTGTATTAACAATGCAGCCAGAGTCGAAACACGATACTCAATATGAAATACGGTATTTCTACTCGGGACATTGCTGTCTTATAATCATATCCTCCAGATATAAAGTTTGAAACAGGCCAAAAATCACACCAAGTGTCAGTACCTCTGCCTTGGGTCCAATGAAGAGGTCTCCCTCCAGGGCTCCTGCCATCACGCGCACATGCTTGGGACGCCCCACACTGTATCACACACAGAAGTAAACAGTCACACGATATAAAGTTCTCATAACACAAACTGAAGAGAAAGAGGAAATCAAACTTGACATCAGAGCTGAAACAGTAGGTTGATTAATAAAGTAACCCCATTACTATGATACAATAAGTTACACAGACATTTATTCTCATGCGTTTCCAGTTATCCCATGTCTGACTGTTCTTCTGTAGTTTGATCATTCCCCTTAGGTGGGACTCCTCCGTTTTAAGTATATTTATTGTTATGTCGTTCCTTGTGTTAAACTGGATTAATGTCATAATTAAAGTCAAATTTCAATAAGAAATCCTGAACTTGGTTAAATGAACCACTTTCTGCTTCTGCTTCACATTTAGACTTTAGAGATGATGTTCATTTTTCACACCTTTCTAACATTTTACTGTCAGAAAGTTACTCAATTAACCAATAAACTTATGAGATGATTAGTTAATGATGAAACCGTTTCTGTAATATGAGTACAGAGAGACAAGATCGGCATATACTCACTAATTAGGAAAACAGTATTTGGGGATCTGGTCACCTGCGAAACCAGCCTTGATGACCCCTGAACCCTGGAGAGAAAGAGAGAGACGACATTAGAGCTCAACGTGGCTGAGTTTTAGCTGCACTAAGAACTGTGGTGCTTCAATCTGAGTACAGTAAGTCATAAGACACAGCCAGAGGCCACCAGCAGTCACACACTCCTGCCCAGCCGGCAGACACACTGGGCCTCAACGGCTACTTTGTCTTTTAAGGCTCCACAAAGTGAAAAGAGTGTGTGTCTGCTCATGTCCAAACGTCCTCCATCCATCTCCTCACACACAGCCCAAACTCAAACTGAAGCCCCATCTGTAAAGGGCAGTGCTGATGCTGCGTTCACGGCACAAATGGGAGGAGCAGGAAAACATAATTGACTTGACAGCCCATAATAACCAAGATAATTAGCCCTGGTATGGACACAGCAGATCATTATCCTATCATCTTAATTTCTGAACACATTCATGTGAAACGGGGGATGAAGTGAATGTTTTTGAAGCCTTTCCCGTCCTGCAGGATCTCGGTGCTCCACAAAGAGCCTGTTAATGCTAGCTCCCCGCAGACAGGACTCAGCCTCACTGACAGCTCATGCTATGCTAAATATTCAGCATTATCTCAGTGAAGATTTGTGATGATCCAGCTGCAGCTACAGCTAACACAAGACGATCTCACACACACACACACACACACACACACACACACAGAGAGACAGACGGCTGACTGGCTAAGCTAGCCGGTTAAGCTACCGCCCGGTCGGAGCCGGACACAGACGGCAGACACCGCTGCAGTCACCGGCAGCCGGGGGGTGGGGGTGGGGGGTAGCTTCATGGGTGGGACCCCGTGAAGTAGTACTGCTATCTCCGGCAGGTTTAAGGAGGAGGACCGGGGACGGTAACCGACGTTTTTAGCTGCAAGACAATAGTCACCGCAGCTAGCAGCTAGCAGCTAGCCGACGGTCCCCGCCAGCGGCCTCGGTTTGGGTGTGGATGAATGACATCATACTTACATTATCAATCACGACCGGCTGGTTAGCTAAAATGTCATAGGACTCCATGACGGACTGGGTGTTTAAGGTCTGTTTCTATAGATCCGTGCAGGCGTTCGTCCCCGTTTAGTGTTTTAATCATGTAAAAAATAACGCCCAGTCACTCCGCTCTCCGCCGCTCCGCTGTGTGCTGCTGCTGCCGCTGAGGGCCCGCCCGCCTCCTGCCTCCGCGACCAATCAGCTTCAAGGATTCCCTGACTGACACGAGAGATAACAAATCACGGCGCTGAGTAGAACGGGCATGCGCAGTGGCTTCCTGTCAATGAGCAACAGCAGCATCTTCGTCAAATAATGTATATAATGAATAAAATCCCCATTTATCGATTAATTAATCAGAAACTAGCGAACAGTAAAAAAATGGAACATGAATTCTGAGATATGATGAAGTGCTTCGGTCACCGAAGGTGGAAATATTCATGTTAATAAGTCATTAAATCGAGTTTAAAACATAATATGCTGCCATAAGTGATAGTATGTCGTTAATAAAAGTTTTTATGAGTATTAAGTGAGAGTAATAAACGTTAACAAGCAATTAACAAAGAGTTTTCATTTTGAAGTCTACAGATGAGATGTTACAGTGAAAACAATTGGTAAAGGATTTCAACACTGTCATCATAATGATCAAGCTCATTAAGTCTACTGATGTTTGTCATTAAATTGAATTTTAATCAAATTGTTAGACAAAGGGATTTTGTCACAGATGCAACGCTGCCAATGGATAAGTGGTTAAATAAGCTAAATTTCTTATTTGAAATTATATGAAGCCCTTTCAAACAAGTTTTAATATCATAAAATCCCACAACAGAAGTTTAATCCCAAAAGGATGAAAAGCAGAGATATGTATCTTAAATAGCAACAACAAAAAAGGCATTCCATTATCCATTTCATGTATCAGTCATATAATAATGTAATGCTAACACATCCACTGTAGCTACAGATGATATCATGTAGAACTGTACTACTTTCAAATTTCCATACAATCATAAATGTACACGAGCCAGTTTATATACTTGTGTATAAGCTGCAGAAACTATTTAGCTTGTATCAAGACAAGGTGGTTTGTTTGTCTGTCCGTTTTTACAGATATATGCTTTTGTTTTTATGTAGATTAAAGTATCTATTTCTTCATCTTCTTGCATGCACAATACATTCATGTGTTTATGTTTACTTGTCTTTGCTCATCTTTGTTTTTCTTGTTTCTATGCTTTCATGTGTAATATCATGTGCACGATGTGTAGGTGCACAATATTGACACTAGCAGGCTAACACGCAACGTGTACAAAGAGGCTGGGTCGCTATCCTGGTCGTTTTTTCACGCATTGAGTTACAAATTTCCTACGTTTCCCACAAACCCTGAATGTGTTATTGTTACGTCATATCCACTGACGAATCGGAAAGCCATTGAGAGGGGGAGGGGCTTATCATGACCGGAAAGGTTATGTGACCGTTTTAACTAAAATGAGCGCTTCGTTTCAGATTTAACTGTAAAAAGGCTGAATTTATCCGAATATATTATTACTTTAAGGTAAGTTTGTACTTTTTTTTACATAAATATAATACAGCTGTTTTTTTAATCGACCCTTTATGGGGTCAATTGTGCTGTTGGCTAACTAGCTCACTTGCTAAGTAGCTTGATGTAAAAGTAAAATCTGTTTAAAGTTGACCAGCCGTTAGCATGACAGCTGCCTGTTTGGAGTCAAAGATAATTATTCTAATGTAAGCTGACAAATATAGTCTGGCTGTGTCTAAAAAAGATGAAACCGGAGGTATTTGTCCCGAGAATACTTGAACTATTGGTTTCATTTTCCAGCAAACAGCTCAGGTTCAGCTCAGGTTCAGCTTCAGATGTGTTGTGTTTGTGTTTGTGTAGTCCAGTTCAATGTCACTTTATTTCACAGATAAACCTTTTTACTCCACCAACTTTAATTTGACACCTGTATTAATTATTTCTGTCGAGATTAAAATGTTGCGAAACATATTTCAGGCTCATAAATTTAATTATATCCTTCATTTGTACAAGTAAGGAAGCATTTGTCAAGTGTGTGCACATCTGTTTGTCTGCACAGCTTCATCCAACTGATCGTTGCTGTCCGGAGGGTTCATGCTGTCTGTCTGTCACCGTCATGGCTCAAACTGAGGAGCAGCCTGAAAAGTAAGACCTTGATTATTTTTTTAAAATTGTTTTACATATCATGCAGCCCTCGGAGGCAGTTAAGTCAAACAGTGTTTCTGTTTCTGTGTGTGTGTTGTGCAGACACTGTTGGGTGTGTTTTGCCACAGAGAGAGATGATTGCAGTGCAGAGTGGGTGAGTCCCTGCAGGTGTAAAGGCTGCACTAAATGGATCCACCAGTCTTGTCTGCAGCGCTGGCTGGATGAGAAGCAGAAAGGCAACAATGGAGGAGCAGTGAGCTGTCCACAGTGTGGCACCGAATATCACGTCATCTTCCCCAAGATGGGTGAGTGACACAAGCTGTTCTTCAACCAGCTGATTAGAATTATGATTTTCTCTTTGATACACAAAATCTGTTGTGATTGATGCAGATCAGGAAATGTTTTGTCTGAGAAAATGACACTTGACTGATGTGACAGTGTGACATGACACCTCTGATGTAACACACCAAAACTGAAGATGTGGTTAGAGGAAACCAGCACAAGTTCATTGTTCTATTTTTGATGAATATTAATAGAAAACGTTTACATAATTGGCTCACTGATGATGGACTACAGAAACTGACTGATTCTCATCTGTCCTCAGGCCCTCTGGTGTACTTCCTGCAGCAGGTGGACAGAGCTCTCTCCCAGGCCAGTCCCTTTGCTGCTGTTGGGGTGGTGGTGGGGACGGTTTACTGGTCGGCCGTCACGTACGGAGCTGTGACTGTCATGCAGGTCTGCAGAGCTGAACAATATCCTGCTGAGCACAAATATGAAACCAGGGGCTCGCTTACCTCTGTGTGTCCTCCTGTGCAGGTTGTGGGTCATAAGAAGGGGCTGTATGTGATGGAGCGAGCTGACCCGCTCTTCCTGTTGATGGGTCTGCCCACCATCCCTGTGGTGCTGGTCCTTGGGAAAATGATCCGCTGGGAGGATTACATAGTGAGGTTGTGGCAGAGATACTCGTACAGACGCAAACTGCTGCCAGGTCAGTGAACATACAGCCTGTTAATACGCAACACTGGTAACATTCTGGTTGCTGATGAACATGAAAAAGCAGACTGTTTGTTTCACCCCAGGCAGCAATCGTTACCTGCACCGTGTCCCTGCGGACAGGCCTGGTTCAGGAGATCACCTCTCTGTGTCCAGGACTCTTTGCGGCGCTCTCATCTTTCCCTCCATCGCCAGTCTGGTGGGAAGGCTGCTGTTTCGACAAGTGTCCTCAAATCTACAGCGCACGATACTGGTAAATATATATTCTATTTATAGAATTTATTAACTGCCACCCACTCTGACCATTATTCACCTTCCTCCTTCATTGTTTGCACTTTGCTCCTTTGCACCTACGTGAAGACTCAGTACCATCAGCTGCTCGGCACCAATAAACCAGGACCAGATTTGTGTTTTTATTCATCGTAGCAGAGACCTTTCTGTCCTCCTCTGTCCCCACAGGGTGGAATTGCCTTCGTGCTGATGAAGGGGGTGCTGAAGGTGTATTTCAAACAGCAACAGTATGTCTTGCAGGCCAACAGACAGATCCTCAACTACCCAGAAAGAAATGCAGACGGACAGCATGAAGGAGGAGAGGAGGACACAGAAGACAGTGGGAATGAGTAGGATGGAGGCAGGAAACAGAGTCAGGGTTGATGGTACAAAAATCAAACCTATTTTACCATAAAGCGAACTGCAGGACTCAGGTGAGTGTTGTTATGGAGGAGTCGACTGATCTGCCTCGTGAGGAAATGACCATAACCCTATTGGTTACTAATTTCCACCCAAAGGAGTTTTTAATTTTATAATTTCTGCGTGAAACATGCCGGACTATACAAGGACTCAAGTCTCACCACTCCTGTGAAGGCGGGGGGGGGGGGGGGGGCTGACTCTGTGCCTTAGCTATTAATACAATGCCCAAATAAAGAAACATTGCCCTGAGTGTATGGATACACACACACACACACATCTGTTTCAGCCGTAACCCAGGACATCCACGTCTTCCTTTATGCCTTATTTGAATCACAGACACGGGTTAAGGCACTAAATATCTCCAAAATTAAGTGAGCAATAAAATGTTGAATTTCACACTGAGCAGAAAACATTGGCAAAACCATGTGAGATTAAAATTACCCTATCTTAAGTCCACTATAGTCCACATACCAGACTCTAACATGAGTGTCTCATATTTGTCCGGCCTGCAGTGAACAATCTGCCTGCTCAAAGTCCAGGTTACTGCTTCATACCTTTATGATCTAGTAGATTAAAGTTGTCTGGAGGGCATCATTCAGTCCTGGGTTGGGCTCTAAATGGACTGACTGTTTGATAACAGGGGGGTTCTGTTGTTTTCAGACCTGTGTGACCTGAACACCATCCCTGCTCCTTATCTAAATACTGACCCATACGCAGGTGAACCTGACTCTGAGCTCTGTGATACCTGTTTTTACTCATTTGAACCACATCCTGCTGAATCTGAGCCGCTTTTTGATTGAGGTGTGAGCAGACACCAGTTTGCTTGATGTATTTCAGAGCAGGTGTGTGTTTATGAGATGAATGTCTTCACATGTTGCACTTCCTCTTGTGGGGCTGCTGAGACGAGAGCGGCTCAGCTCTGCCGCCACAGATTTAAAACACTGATGTATTATGTACTAACATTTCTTCATAGTAAAGATTTATTTCAGGTCAGGAGTAGTAGAATTTAAAAAAGAGAAAGTATTGGTTATAAATCAGTGTCATCAGCTCTGACCCAAAGATCAGGCTCTTAGAAACGTTGTGTTTGTTAAAGGAGCTTTTATTTGATGTCCTGTGGATCATTTCTTTAATAAAGCTCTTTGTAAAACAGATTGTTCATCTTCTCTATTCTGTATTAATTAAAATAATAGAAATTAAATAATCAAATTTGGGGGAAAAAAAAAAAAAAATCTTTTGCAGTCAAATGTAGATTATTTACGTCGATGTCTAGGCCCCGCCCATTCTGTTTCCCGATTGGCTGTTGCGTTCAAGCTAAGCAGCTGATTGGCTCCGCCTGTCGCCCTGCCGTTTGGTCGCAGTCAGGAAGTAGGCGGAAGACGCTGCTAGCTAAAAAATAAAACATGTATTTTGGATGAAAATCGCAGAATTTAAAGGTCTGACCGATGAGATTCGACTATGAGGAGAGTCACGCTGTTTGTCAACGGAACGTCCACCAACGGGAAGGTGAGCAGACAGAGAGGGAGCTGTGGGTTTAGCCGCTAATGTGAGCCGTGCTAACGGCCGCTAACCGCCGTGTGTCCCCGGTGTCGGCCCGCAGGTGGTGGCCGTCTACGGGTCCCTGGAGGACCTGCTGTCCGTGGCCAGCTCCAAGCTGGGAATAAGAGCCTCCAGTGTCTTCAACGGGAACGGCGGTCTGATCGACGACATCGCGTTAATCAGGTGAAGACGACAAACGTGCTGCATCGCGGTTGTGGGTTCTGTTTGTTGTGCTGTGATTGTGCTTATATTGTGTGTGTTTCTGCAGAGACGACGATGTGCTGTACATATCAGAGGAAGAGCCATCTGAAGGTGAGAACCCATTCAGTTAAAGTCAAACTAACAGGTCCACTTCAAGGTGTGTGATGTCCACATTACACTGTGTGTGTGTGTGTGTGTGTGTGTGTGTGTGTAGATCTTCAGGATGACCTCAGCGATCCTGAGAGGACTCAGACTCACACTGATTGGCTGACGCTCAACGTTGGTGGTCGCTGCTTCACCACGACGAGGTAAGGATGGCCCCTCCGATTTATCCATCCATATGGACATTAATGTGATGGAGCAGAGTGTCAAAGAGGCCTGTGAGTTTGTGTTTGTGTGTTTTTTCAGGAGCACTCTGGTCAGTAAGGAGCCGGAGAGCATGCTGGCCCACATGTTCAGAGAGAAAGGTGAAGTTTATCAAACACAGTGTTCTAGCTGTTCAGCCGATTCAGCTCTTTATTTAACTTCCTGTCTGATTTTGTTTTTACGTCCAGATGTGTGGGGCAACAAGCAGGACTCTCAGGGGGCCTACCTGATAGATCGCAGTCCAGACTACTTCGAACCCATCCTGAACTACCTGAGACACGGACAGCTCATCATCAACGACGGGATCAACCCGTTGGGTAGAAAAGATTCACTTCTGAACACGTTAACATGTCTGACATCAGACTTCTGTCTAACCTGTGAACCCCCCCAGGTGTGCTGGAGGAGGCTCGTTTCTTTGGGATTGAGCAGCTGGCTGAGCAGCTGGAGACGCTCATCAAGGTGTGTGAGTGTCGAATTAACCCGAACATGAACATGACACACATGTTCAGCAACAGCAGTATAACCTGTGTGTGTGTGTGTGTGTGTGTGTGTGTGTGTTTCTCCTGTTCAGTCGTCACAGCCTCCTGATGATCATTCTCCTCTGACCCGCAAGGAGTTCATCAGATTCCTGTTGGCCACAACCACCAAGTCAGAGCTGCGGTGTCAGGTAGACAAACGCTCACTCACACAGACATGCTCCATGATTGGTTGAGATGGAGACATGCTTTTTTTGTTTCCCTTTAAAATAAAGAATTGGCGCTTTCCTGATGATTTAAATAGATGTAAACAAAGTGAGAGCGGCTCCGACCCTTAGATAGTTGTGCATTTGTCTGTCTGTGCTCCCACAGGGTCTGAACTTTACCGGGGCAGATCTGTCTCGTCTGGATCTGCGCTACATCAACTTTAAGATGGCCAACCTCAGAGGAACCAACCTGACCCACACCAACCTGAGCGGGGCCAACCTGGAGAGGGCAGACTTGTCCATGGCGTGTCTGGATGTGAGTTGTGTTTGTGTTTGGTTGGTGTTGGTGGCTGCTGGACACCTTGATGATCATCAGATGGAAAGCAGGTTTACTTTTGTAAACAGTGTGTGGATGTTGTGTCAGTTGTTGATTTTTCTGAGCCACTTTACCTTAATAAACCTGTGATATCTAACGCTTTTATTGTGAAGCACTTTCAGGAAGTATTGGACGACTGATTGTGTTCATGTGTGTGTGTTGCAGGGAGCCAATCTCCAGGGAGTGAAGATGCTCTGCACCAACGCTGAGGGAGCTTCACTCAGAAGCTGTAACTTTGAGGATCCAGCTGGAATCAAAGCCAATCTGGAGGGTGAGTTGGCCAATCAGATTCTGTTCTGCAGGTAAACCCGCCAAAATAAAGTTCATAGTGAAGTTAACGTGTGAATGTTTCAGGGGCAAACCTGAAGGGGGTGGACATGGAGGGTAGTCAGATGACGGGCATCAACCTGAGAGTCGCCACACTGAAGAACGCCAAACTGAAGAACTGCAACCTGAGAGGAGCAACGCTGGCTGGGACAGACCTGGAGGTGAGAGAACACACACACACAACCAAAACACATCAGACAAATAACGTGGAACAAGGGAAAACCTTTAAAAACACATGCAGAGCTTTATCTCTGGGGCCTGCAGGGCTTCGGTTTGCAGACCTCCTGCAGCAGGAACTGATCTGCAGTCCAACAGACTGATGCAGCAGGACGATCAATGAACTCATGATCAAACTTATGAAACAAAAATCATACAGTAACTTTTCTAAAAAGCTACAAAGGTTTTCAGTGGGTTAAAACCAGTTAACCCAGTCAAACACACAGATGTGGAACCATCAGTTTTTACAGCTCTTATTCCTCCTGATGGTTCTTCCTGTTTCCTCCTTAAACTCCAATCTGAAACTGACTTCAGTGATAAACTGATCAGATCTGGATCAGTCTGACTCTCTGACTCCTTCTGTGTGTTTATCCATCCACTCTCATCCTCCATATTTGATTGATGTAATGAGTCCAGGTTCTTAGACCCCCCCAAGCCCCCCAGGTCTGAGATCTGTGATGCATTCAGGTGTTTTTCATTTCCCAGAACTGTGACTTGTCGGGCTGTGATCTCCAGGAGGCCAACCTGAGAGGCTCCAACGTGAAGGGGGCCATCTTTGAGGAGATGCTGACTCCTCTGCACATGTCTCAGAGTGTCCGTTAGAACGCCACAGTCTTCCACAAGGTGCTTTAAATCCCAACAGACCCCCCCTCATTCCCCCACCCCAGAGAAACTGGTCTCAATAGTAACTGATTCATATTTCAGGGGCCACAAGTTAAAACAGGACAAAATGTGAGTAAATGTAAATATTCAGTCCGACAGCAGACTGGATCAGGGGCAGATCAGGGGCAGATCAGGGGCAGATCAGGGGCAGATCAGGGGCAGATCAGGGGCAGATCAGGGGCAGATCAGGGGCAGATCAGGCCTGTCTGGGAGTAAATGTGCAGAAACAAACTTTCCCTTTTGAATCATTTTGTATTTATGTTTCTCTTTGTGGATCATGAAACATCAGTCAGTCATATTGACCCTGTTCCGTTAACCCACCCCGCTTCTCCTCCCCCTCAGTAAAAGCCAAACTTTGTATTTTGCTCTTAACCAAATGGCAACAAGTGTCGGCATGCGTTTGTGCGTCAGACAGAAACATGAACTTGATTTTTTGATGAGTCACTTCACAGTAACGACATTTTGCGTTTGTGTGTTTAGCTCAGAGCTGTTGAATGTAGTTTGGTTTGTGATATTCATAAACCTTTAAAACACTTTCCAGTCATTTCTAAAGTTGGTTTAAATGCGTTTGAATTAAATGTACATCAACCGTTTCTGCTTCTTCAGCTGCAGACTGAAAAATCAGATGAGACTTATCTCACTTTGAATGTAAACGCACGTTTTATTTTCTCATATATGACGACGACTTTCACACATAAAAATAATGAGTCCGGGTGTCTGAATGAACTCCGTCTGTATTTGACCTTTAACAGTGAACGACTGCTGCTTCCTGCCTGTCGTCTTAATTAGTCCGTCATGCTCCAGTATAATTAAAAAAAGAAAAAAAAAAGAAAAGCACATGTATGTGTGTAGAGAGATATTTATATCGGCACTATTTAACAGAAGTCACATGTTTGAGCTTCATTCAGAGAATCCGTTCACCTGATTTTTTTAAAATGTTTTAATTTTTTTTTTTTAGTTAACACAAGAAAATGAACATTTTAGTAAATGTGGAATCCTACTGAGTGTGTGTGTGTGTGTGTGTGTGTGTGTGTGTGTGTGTGTGTGTGTGTGTGTGGGTGTGGGTGTGGGTGTGTGGGGGGGTGTGGGTGGGTGTGTGGGAGAGAGAACATGACCCTGAACTGTCTCTCTTCTTCTGTTCTGCTGTTTTATTGTTATTTTATGACCAAGATGTTTAATAAATGTTTCTTCTTAAATCTTTCGTTGTTTCCCTGAACACACACGGATACGTGGGAGGAGTCAAGTAGGTGATGATCAGTGTGACTTCATCAGCGTCTTTCATCATCTTGGTGTTTGGCTGCAGGATATTGTTGCCCCCCCCCAGCAGAGGGCGGTGATGTCTCACTGATTTATCACATCATTGGCTCATCAGATAGAACGTCACAGTGACATCATCTAATCCGAACACTGATCATTTTTATATTAAGTCCTGGGGGGTCGTGACCCTAAAGCAGGAAACCAAAACAAAAAACTCAAGCAAACAAGTTCCTGTTTCCTGTTTCAGATCAGTCTTTAAACCTGGACCTGTGACTGACAGACTGTACCACCCAGTCAGGACAGAGTACAGGACGAGTTCTTGGACGAAGGACACGACAGAATGTTCTCCTTCCTCTTTAAAACGAAAAGTCTGAGTGCAGCTTTAAAGACTGAAGTCGTAGTTTCGTAACAGACTGTGGTTTACAGATGTGTATTGAACTATGATTGGACCAAATGGTGTCTTCTTGTAACCACAAACCGCCAATCAGGCGGCTCCGCCCACAGCCTCATTTCCCTCCATCAGGTTGTTATGCCACAGCACTCAGGTCCCAAGTGTGTACAAGAATGAACCACAGATGTAAACTGGACCCGTGGGCATCCAGACAGAAAATAACTGGACCAGGGGGGATGTTTGGGGGTCAGGACCAGTCTCAGTCCGGATCTGGAGGTCTGGCTCTGAACCCACGACGGTGCTGCTACCTGATGGATGAATCTGACCACAGGAGATCTGTAAGTCTCTTCTGCAGAAAACAAAATCTGTCATCACAAAAATGTGTTTATCAAATCCTGATTTATCTTGTTTATCTTCTACCTTCATCACCATAAACACACACACACACACCGTCCTGCTGCCACAAACACTCATTACACCTCTAAATGTGTGTTCATCCGTTACTGAAAAAAGTCCCCAACAAATGTAAAAACTACAGACCAGCTGTTGAAGAAAACAATTTAAATAGAAATGAAATTCTCAAATATCCTTAAAGTTTCCAGATCCAACAAAAGTCACAGTGATGTTGATGTTCAAGTTCAGCATCATAAAGATAAACTGGATCCTGGATCAGATGTCTCTCTTTAAACCTGGATCTATTCATCTCACATTAAAGCTGTAGAAGCTGCAGCAACATGGCGGCCGAGATGTGTTTTACCGAAGCTCAGATTTCTTCTTCGTGTTTGTTGAACAAACATTAAACTGCATCAGTTCCAGTTTCAGTCACTGTGACTGCAGATAAAGAACCAGATCAGACCTGAACCTGATCACACCCCAACCCTTGAAGCGAAGCGGCAGTCGGTTTGTGATTGGAGGACTGAGGGCTGCTTCTAACCTGCTCTGTCCCGATTGGGCGGTCCAGTCCGTCCATCACTGGACCGATCCAGAGACAGTCTCAGGTTATGACATCATAGTTGGGTTCTGTTGCTCGGTGCCATCTTTTGGTCGTAGTAATGATGTGAGGAGTGGAGGGAAATGTTTTGTGATTTGCATGGAGCGCCAGTGTCCACGTCAGGAAGGTCGAGGTTTAAAAGAGGCTGATCGGGTCCATAGACTGAAGAAGTTCAGAACTTCTGTTCATTCTCTGTCGGCCACAGTCGTCATCCCCTCGAACACCCCAGATGGCAATTTACTCAGCTGCATATTCAGGATAATGATGGTGCAGCTTTCAGGAAAAAGCTGCATGTGACATTTTGCAGCTTTTCTCCACAAGATTTCATCGTTTCAGTCTTAACCAACATCAGCTGAGTGGCTGCTACAAAACATCCTGACAGCTGCCAAACACAACACACTTCCAGGCTTCACTCAGCGCATTAGAGGAAACTGAAGGGTGTATTTTCAGCGGGCCCGTCAGCCCGGAGCCCAAAGCAGACGGTGTTGTGTTGCTTCACCTCCTGGTTTCATCCTGCAGGAATAAAATACGTGACCGTGGGCTGCAAGTGTTTATTGAAGTAGCTGCTTTCTGCACACCTCAGCCTGAGTGGGATCATTCCATTTTGGACAGATACTGCTGGGATTCAGACGGAGGGATGTTATTGTTGTCGGGGTACGCTGTCTCTGCTGGAAACCAAAGAAACGCACAACTGGTGCAAGAAAGCCAGCAAACATCTTGCTGGCTGTATTTCCAGTGATTTATAAGATGAGACCAAAGTGAACTGGACCTGATCCAGTCTGGATCAGCCCATCAGGTGAAACTCAGATGGTGAAGATGGGACATGCCTTCAGTAGGTGGGAGGTGATCACAAACAGTCAAACATTCTGTATTCATGTCTTCACTGGTTCACATCAGCTGTAAAACAACCATTCTCAGCGTCCTCCAGAGAGACTCTTCAGGACATTTGTCTCTTTAATTCAGTGTTTCTCAAAGTTCAGTTGAGTAGACACTAAAATAAAACTGAAGCATCGTTGCTGAAGGAAACTCTAAATGATTTTTATTGAATATAAACTGTTAGAATCATAATCATCTTCGCTGAAGTAACGGTGGCCAAAATATGAATAAAACAGATGATTTGACTGTTGGACAGAAGTTCTGGTGCCGTGATGTCACTGGAACAGATGTGACACTGAATCTTGTGGTCACATGATCTCAGACCTGAGTGGGCGGCGGTTAGCTTAACAATCCTGTTAGCTTTCCATCAAACTGAAACTGCTTTGACTTCACGGGTCAGTAGACCTGCAGACTGTGTAGACCTGCAGACACTCTAAACGTGTAGACCTGCAGACACTCTAGACCTGCAGACTGTGTAGACCTGCAGACTCAGCAGACCTGCAGACTGTGTAGACCTGCAGACACTCTAGACGTGTAGACCTGCAGACACTCTAGACCTGCAGACTGTGTAGACCTGCAGACACTCTAGACGTGTAGACCTGCAGACACTCTAGACCTGCAGACTGTGTAGACCTGCAGACACTCTAGACCTGCAGACTGTGTAGACCTGCAGACACTCTAAACGTGTAGACCTGCAGACACTCTAAACGTGTAGACCTGCAGACACTCTAGACCTGCAGACTGTGTAGACCTGCAGACTCAGCAGACCTGCAGACTTTGTAGACCTGTAGACACTCTAGACCTGCAGACTGCGTAGACCTGCAGACTCAGAAATATTAGATGTTAAACAGATGGATCTTTTATTTTGGACATTTTCTTGGTGTGTGGGTGTTTTTGTGGCAATAGTCTTTATGTGTGTGTGTGTGTGTGTGTGTGTGTGTGTGTGTGAGGGATGTGGCTTTCTGAGCTCGATGAGGGAACATTTTCTTCAGGCCAAATAAAGCTGCCCATGTAAACTCCACATTCCAGAGTTTGCGGTGCGTCAGTCTCAGACTCTCTCTCGTTATTTTATGGAGGGAGGAGGCTGCAACTGTGTGTGTGTGTGTGTGTGTGTGAAATAAACTTGTATTTGCATAAAACGGAGCAAAGTTTCACTGAGGAGAAAATATGAAACAGGAGGACTCGTCCGGTTTTCACTGTGAAACTTTTGAGGAGCCACCACAGATCCAACGATCTGAACACGAAACTATATCAAGAACATAAACGCCCACAAAAATCAAACGTCACAGTATCTTCTTGAGATAAGTGTAGAAACAAAGTGTCAGCTCTCACCTGAGGCCAAGGTGATTAAATTCTCCTTTAAAAACTCTGTTTACTAGAAATCTCAGTCGGTTTGGCCGAGACAGATTTAGTGGAGTCTCTGTATCGCTGTCCCACCCAGTCACCACCAAAACCTCCAACCAGCTCCACAACAACCTCCCTGCGGCTGCAGCCTCTCTGACCTTCGGGAGGACGCTCTGCACCAAACTCCCGCAGACACACAAACGTCTTCACAACTCGATTACAGGCACATGTGCAGGAAAGGACCACACAGACTGTTATCACACTGAGGGGATGAAACTCTCCACTTAACTGAAAGCGGTTCTTTAAATACGAACCATCGTCCTCATGCGTGTGCATCACGCTGCACTATCAGGCCGCCCAGCCCTCGACACGAACTCTGTCATTACGCCGCAGTTCGGCGAGGCTCGGCATGTCACTCAAATTACACGGTGAAGCTGAGGAGGCCTCGGGATGAACCAGGCCAGCACAGATACGGAGTTCTGGGGCGTTGGGAGCTGCTCAGACGTGGCTTGGCCTTCGAAGTCACCTCCATTTGCATAAATGGTTTTTGGGCTTCTCCACAACTGAAGTGGAGCTGGACTGAAGCCCCAAACACCGGACCACAGCACACCAGAGGCCAGGACAGGGATGAACCAGATCCCACTTTCAACACAGACGTTCGCTGGACGATACCCAGCAGACTGTCCCCAGACCTGGACCTGGACTCTGTTCTGAAGAGCCTTAAACCTTCATCCTATCTGCTGACCATCAGGGGGCGACTCCACTGGTTGGAAAGAAGTCTGATTGTATTGAAGTCTATGGGAAAATTTCCTCCTTCTTCCTTGAGTCTGTAGTTTCAACTCCTACATACAACATGATGTTGCAGACTGTACCACCAGAGCACAGAGTCCAGGTCCAGGTTTATAGTCTCTGAATGTGAATCAGATTATCAGGCTGTTGTGACCTTTGACCTTTGGGAGGAGCTGTTTCTTCTCCTCCAAGTACATTTTTCCTCAAATCTTTAAAAACATGCTGAATCCATTTGTTTTCTTCAGTTTCCTCTCGATTCTTCAGCTTTTAGTTTGTTGGCTGTGAACTTGTTGTTGTTTCCTTTTTGAAGTGAGCTGACTGATGAGAGCAGCACCTGTGTTTCCCGTTGAGTGCCACAGGAGTTAAAAGCCTTGAGGCCGAGTTTGGTGACCAGGAATGTGCTGGTTTTTTTATTTTATTTTATTTTTTTTTTACTGTTATTGGCCTGGCATGTCCTGGCTCTGGTCTGGTCCGTCCATAGTCTGGGGTTTGGCTCCGGCTCCAGGTCTGGGTGGGTCCAGACTGGTCTGACCGTGTGGTTTAACGGGGTCAGTAGTTAGCGCTGGGCTGGGGCTGGGGATGCTGTGGCTTTGGCTCGGCGCCTCCCAGAGACATCTGCTCTCACTGGGAATGTCCAGTAATGACTGAATATAACTCCGCTCACACAGACACGGACTTGAACCCATCCTGGTCTGAGCTGTCCCCCCTCTGGTCGCATTACAAACATGCGTGTGTGTTGGCAGGTTCTGTGGTCGTATCACTTGATAGGATTATTTAGTTTTATGGGAAACTGCATGCAGCCAAGGAAAAAGGCTGAAGGCAGTCGGCTCCGTTTATTATAAACAGCCAATTATCAAGCAGCCATTAAGCCTGTGTGGTAAAAGAAACTGTTGTTTTGGTCTCTGCCTGAGTTTGAACGCAGCTTCTTGTGAATGGAAATAATTGGTCAAGTCGTACGGTGAAAGCCGGCATCTGGAAAAGAGAAGATTCAGAATCGTTGCTCTGCTGGCTTGTGAAAAAAATCAGACTTCCATCCACGAAGATGATCCAGACTTTTTTAAACATTTACTTCAGTTTTCATTTATTAACTTGTTGTTGTTTACAAGGTGATGTCACCTCCAAACAACTTCCTGAAGCTCAGAGTGTGTTGCTCCACCATCACCACCTTGACGGGGCCTGACTCCGCCCCCTAACTCTCAGCTGATATAAAAATGTGAAAAGAGGCGGAGCTGCTGTGGAAGCCTTCGGTTTGGAATTTTATTGTTGGTCATCTTTTGTTTTTGGAACCAGAAGAAACCATAATTTGAGGAGAAGGTGGATCTGACCTGTTCTGGACTCTACTCCGATTTGGTGGAACAGTCTGTCAGTTACACAGTAGCCCCGCCCCCTAACCCCTCCTCTCCTTCCTCTAAATGGAGCATCATTTAAAAAATGAACATTATGTTGTGTTGAAGACTGTAAACTAGAGACTGAGACCATAAACTCATCAGGAAAACGTTTACTGAGGAGGACGAGGGACATTTTCCCATAGACTTCAATATAAGGGAGGAGGAGGGACATTTTCCCATAGACTTCAATATAAAGGAGGAGGAGGGACATTTTCCCATAGACTTCAATATAAGGGAGGAGGAGGGACATTTTCCCATAGACTTCAATATAAGGGAGGAGGAGGGACATTTTCCCATAGACTTCAATATAAGGGAGGAGGAGGGACATTTTCTCATAGACTTCAATATAAAGGAGGAGGAGGGACATTTTCCCATAGACTTCAATATAAAGGAGGAGGAGGGACATTTTCCCATAGACTTCAATATAAGGGAGGGAGGAGGAGGGACATTTTCCCATAGACTTCAATATAAGGGAGGAGGAGGGACATTTTCCCATAGACTTCAATATAAAGGAGGAGGAGGGACATTTTCCCATAGACTTCAATATAAGGGAGGAGGAGGGACATTTTCCCCATAGACTTCAATATAAAGGAGGAGGAGGGACATTTTCCCATAGACTTCAATATAAAGGAGGAGGAGGGACATTTTCCCATAGACTTCAATACAAGGGAGGAGGAGGGACATTTTCCCATAGACTTCAAAATAAGGGAGGAGGAGGAGGGACATTTTCTCATAGACTTCAATATAAGGGAGGAGGAGGGACATTTTCCCATAGACTTCAATATAAGGGAGGAGGAGGGACATTTTCTCATAGACTTCAACACAATCTGAATTCTTTTTCGGTCATTAGATAGAATCCAGGTTTGAGGCCCTTCAGCTCTGTCTTTTCTCCACATGCTGATCCAAACCCAGTCTAACTCTTGTGTATGTTCTGTGTTACAGTCGACAGGTTCTCGGGGGCCCAGCAGCGAGTTCTGACTCTTGGCCCTTCTATCAGGTTGATCCGGCCGGTTACTTATGGTGACGGTCTCCAGGAGTTAATGTGTCCATGTCTGACTGTTAATCAGTCCTGAAGGACAAAGTTCCTTCCTGTTCTGGGGTTTGTCCCGTTGCAGGTGCACAAACATCATCAGCTCTAAAGTTTCAATACTTCAGAACCACAGACGGTAAAAAGCTCCGGCAGAGCAGCTGCCCCTCACCCGCAGGAATCAAACCCACATCCTGGGACCGTTTTGGTCCTGACCGTGTGGCGTGCTTCACCACATGTTTAATAACGTTCCTGCACATTAACGCTGGTAAATAATCCAACCCAAACATTTATTTTCCTTTAAGGTTCCTCTTTTTCTCTGGATTCTTAATGTGTTCCACATGTTCCCGAAGTCGTTACCGTTCCTATGATAACAGAAGAATATTTTTATACGTGGCATTTTTCCAAAACCAGCAGACTCAGAAACGAGTGAAAACCCGTTTCATAAAGTTTTCCTGTGAATCCGCTGCAGGTTTGAACTGTAAGACGTTCATCCAGCTCCACCTGGGTGACTACAGCTTGGTTAGTCCTCAGAGAAGCTCCAGGTCCAGGTCTGAAGGGCTGAGGGCGGGGTCTGTTTGGTTATGACATCACAAAGTCCCAGAAGTCCTGACGACGGGTTTGGAGACTGTGGACTGAGACCTTTGTGGATTTGACTGTATTAATACAGAACCTGGACCTGATTTAGACTCAAAGACCACACGCAGGTCTACTTTAGGTCGTCTGGACCTTTGAGATAAGATATGATGTGGTCACGTTTATGTTTCCTTCATAACTACATTTTTAAAAGAAGGATAAAGACTGCAGCTTCTCTATTTCCTGTTCGTTTCACTTTGTGTCGTGCTGTTCACTGAACAGTCTGAAGAGCTCTGTGACTTTTATCCACCGTGTCAGAATAACAAGTCAGATATTCAACTGAGCGATAGAAACGCACAATGTTGAGGATAAAAAATGTCAGCGATGCAGCGAGAGATCAGCCACGCAGAAATGTCTGTTTGACAGAAAAGAAACGCACAATAGTTTGTCTGTGCTCAGCTGCGGACTCACAAACAGCCAGAGAGAAACACTCAGGAGCTTTGTTCACAGCCTGACACTCTCAAACACACATTATACCAATCAGCCAATGAATCTACAAAGGAATCCATCTGTGGGACAGTCACAGTGTGTCTGTGTGTGTGTGTCTGTGTGTGTGTCTGTGTGTGTGTCTGTGTGTGTGTCTCTGTGTGTGTCTCTGTGTGTGTCTCTGTGTGCTGATCTAACTGAGGTCCTTTAGTCTAAACAGCTGATTATAATCACAGGAAAGTGATTCAGACAAACTCTGACTCTTATTTTTGTTTCACAACCAACATTTTGTTACACAAAGACAACAAACTTTAATTACTCATGTTGTTGTTCATGCTCCCTTCAGGTTGAACCCTCCTGACGCTGATGATCCTGTTTCCTTCAGAGGTCAGTGACGACACCACGTTAATATCTGTGTGTTTATCCATCCGTTCTCATCCTCCATCTTTGATGGTGACGTCCAGAGTCACGTCTCTACGTCCGATGCTCCTATTGGCTCCGGTGGGTGATGTCACAGCCAATCAGAGTCTCTGGATCAGTCCTGAATGTTTCTGAGTTTATTGTGTTGACAGATTAAAGACAATCAGATATTTAGAGCTGATGTTTCATCATTAATGAGCAGAACTCCTGATCAGATAAAGATAGAAACTTCAGATCAGCTCTAGAACAACACAAACACATGAGAGGAACTTTTCTTTGGAAAAGAAGGAAACATTCAGAGTCTGAACTGATCAGACTGAATCAGATGAGTCTGAAGATGAGGAGACTTTTTTTAATCACAACTTTAAACTGAAAAAGGATGAAAAAAACTGAAGCTCCTGGATTTTGCTCTGAAAGGGTTGAAACTAGTTTTTAAATCAGACCTGATCCTCAGACCTGATCCAGATCCAGACCTGTAGGCCTGATGCGCCGATCCCGGATCAGGTCTTTGTGTTCCTGTGAGTCAAGCAGAGGGGGCGATGCACACGCACACGCACGGGGCGCGGCCCCGCGGGGAGCCCGTGCGTGTGGCCGGTGGGCTGCGCCATTTGGAAAATGGAGTGAATAATCCGTCTGAGGGGCATTAATGGGGGAGGGGGGGCCGGACCTGGATCCGGACCCGGTGGGAGGAGACTCCTCTGAAGGCGTCTCTTCTCTCCAGGTCTATATTCAGTCCGGGACCGAGGAGCAGCCGCGGAGGAACACACGGATCCGGATCCAGATGTTCCAGAGACCCTCATGAGTCCGGCTCATGTAGGAAACTCCACCGGGACCAGCAGAGCGACCTGAGCCGGACCAGGAAACCCGGGATCTGCTGGATTCTGACTCCACGTCCTCGGATTTAACCCCGCAGCTGATCCGGGACTCCACGGACCAGGTACAGTCCAGTCCAGGTTGAATCTGGTCTCTGCGGGGCCGAAGTTCAGTCCGAGTCCACCACATGTTCTCCGGGTCTGAAGGATTTTGGGGATTTTGGTGTTTCAGCAGCTTTTTGTTGTTTAATCTGATCCGATCCGGATTACTTTATCCTGCTGGCTCATTTAATCCGGAATAATCCGCCATATTAACGCAGTTATCATGTTTCTCTTTATTTAATCATTAAAGTGTCAGCTGGTGGAAAAATAACCTGTAAAATTCATTTAAGACCAACTTGTAACTGAATTTAAAGTATAAATAATATTATAATGTTCTCACAGAGAGACGGATTTTATATCACGTAAAATAAATTCATCCTCATAAAACTTTGTTGACCGACCAAAGGTGTTTTAATTTATTTATTTTGTTTCTACAGAAAAAAAATCATAACGAACTTATTTAAAAATTCTTTTCACCAAAAGGGAACTGACGATATTTAGTGATTACTGAACGTTTTACAGAACTGAAAGCTGATTTTTCATGTTTATTGTAGTTTATTGTGATGAGATCTTGAATCGCAGTTATTTTCATAATTCTTTTACTTGATTCAGTCCAAACTCAGAGTGAAGAGGACCACCTCCTGTCAAACACATCAGGCATCAGCTGTTAACACTGTTCAGTTATTAAAATATACAGATAAAGGTCTTAAAGTGTCTGATTATAACCTGTCCTGATGTTATTTAACATTCACCTGGATGTTAAATCTGCTCCTGTTCGTGGTTTCGTTACAGATATATTTTTAGATTCCATTTCTTGAAAATGAAACATAAATTGATCCCAAACTCAGAACTTGAAGTTTCTCTGCTTCTTTTCTTCTCCATGATCCGAGCCTTTCCTCAGATCCGGGTTCATGGCTGCAGGTTGGGATTCAGACTCAGATCATCTTCATCGTCGTCTTCACCTGCAGCTGGTTAATCAGACCTGTGTTCGGTCACTGTCACTGTGACTTGATCTGCTCTTGTTGGCTGAAGGGCTCGACTGTGGTGTGTTCACAGGGAGTCTGACTCATTCTTCCCTCAGCGGCCTCCAAACCTCCTCCCAGACCCGAGCTGGTCTCCCTTCACCTCCCTGATGTCAGTAAACCAAACCCCCCCTCCTCCTCCTGCAGCTCTTCTTCTGCTTCTACTTCTCCTCTCGTCCTGTTTTCTCTCGCTGCTGATTGTTTTCCAGCTCGGGCCGACGTCGGCCGTCAGCAGGTGGTGTGTTAGAATGACAACAATCCGAGCTGCCGGCCGGCTGCAGAATGTGGTGTGTAGGTGATGGAAGTCGAACAGAGTCTGACACCACCAACCAGATCCTTTTAGGGAGACCGAGTCCTCGGACCAGGCCAGACCAGGAGATCTGCGTTGACAAAGGATCATTTTTTCCACATAAACTCACTTCAGTTTTTCTTTCTTTAAAGGTCCATACTTTAACAGTCTTTTATTTTGAAGGGTTGAGCTCCATAAAGAGATCTATTTTTGGTTTTAAGAACCAAAAACCATCTCAGTGTAGTTCACCATCTCTGCTCTGGAGGTGGACCTTCACCGTTTGGACAGAGAGACAGTTTCTAAACTGGCTCCTGTAGTTTTGTTTTTAACAGTAAGAGCAGGTTTAGTTTTTGGAGCGTGTTATTTCAAACGTCCGGTCGTTGACTCAGATCCAGATGAGCTTTAAGAATCTTCACGCTGTCTCTGTTGGACCATGACGACTCAGGTGGATCAGGGCTGGTCCTCCTCAGGTCCAGGACCTGCAGGTGACGCTCCTGAAGCCAAAGTCTTCGGTTGGACACTTTGTGTGACTTCAGTCTTCGTTTCTGTCTCAGCGGTCTGAACTGGGATCTGGATTCTGTCCATCTTTGATTCATTTACTCAGGTCAGAGACCAGAGACCTCAAAGAGTTCTTCACTCACCGTCTGCTGTGTAGAAGATCCAATCAGCTCAGAGCAGGGCACTCAGCTGAGTCTGGTTAGTGTCACAGTGTTAGCTGAACATGTTTGTGTGTTTGTGTGGGAGGGAGACATTTCCCAGAATGCCTCACAAAGAGCCTGAATAACAAGAAAAAGATGAGGATGTGCGTTTTTTTTTTTAAAGCCACACAACTCACACACTGCCCATTTCATTTAAGACACACACACACACACACACACACACGCTCTGGACTCAGCAGCCAATCAGCGTTGAGCATCCTCCTCCAGTCCAGGTTCTCCTCTAACTGAAGATCACTTCCTGTCTGGAGCTCAGACGACGAAGTGAAGCTGATCTCTGTCTGTCACAGTGTGTTGGACCTTCTGGACCTTCTGGGCCTTCTGGGCCTTCAGGACCTTCAGGACCTTCTGGACCTTCTGGGCCTTCTGGACCTTCTGGACCTTCAGGACCTTCTGGACCTTCTGGACCTTCTGGACTCTGGGTACCTTTAGGATCAGAACTTATTCTTCTTTGCTTCAATCTGTTTGGTGTCTCAGTTAGTTTTTCCATCTTCAGCTGATGTTTGAATGCGTTTGGAAGCTGATGGAGAGTTTTGTGATTTTTTTTCCAACATCTGCAGTCAAACAGTGAACTGATGAGCTTGTTGGCAGATGAACAGATGAAGTGAATGAATGATTGTTGTGTGTAAAAAAAACATTATCGTTGGCTGTTTTCAAGTGTCAGACCAGGATGATGTTTTTACCAGAGAGGGAACATTTCACACATCGATGGTGACACATGCAGCAAATGGTGTCTGTTTGTTTTAGGCAGTGTGTGTGTGTGTGTGTGTGTGAGATTCATTAACACAATGTTGTGTTTGACACCTGACACTTGTGTAGTCATCACAGGTGAAAGGTCGGGGGGGTGTCAGCGGTTTATGGGACACCGTCACCTCATCCTCACTCACTGTGGGAACAGCTGCAGTGGCGGTGATGAGGGGCCCTTTTTCCCATCATGCCTCTGGTGATTTCCAAATTTAAAAAGGAATTAATGACAAATATCAACAGCTGGTTCATGGAAATAAACATTAGCTTAGCGTTAGCATCAGATTTTGTATATTTGTTTTGCTCTGGTGTTGCGTTTTGTGCAGCTTCATGTGAGCAGGCGTAACATTTATGATGTTCATGTAAAATGAAATGGAAAAGAAATCTAAATGTTTTCTTTTGTGGGAAACTAAACGCATTTAGATCATTCAGTGGATTTAGTGTTATTATATCCTGAAAAACGCTGACTCGACCGTCGCTGTGTCTGTCTGTCTGTCTGTCCCGTAGCGTGTTCCCGCTCTGGACGTCCCGGTGCGTTGATGTATTAGGACGCCATGTGTTCCCCCCGCCGCTGCTTCCTGCTGCTGCTCTCCTGCATCCTGCTGGTGCTGCTGGTGCAGCTTCCTGGGGTCCGGTCCAGACCGTCCACAGAGGACACAGACGCAGGTAACACAATTCACAGATGTCTCCGGCAGGCTCAGTGATTTAAACTCCAGGTCTGAACATCAGCACGTCCTGATTGGCCGATTGATCAGACAGGAAGGGAATCATCTTATTGTTCCAGTCAGACGAGGAAACAGGAAATTAGATGATGGTCAAAGTTTACTGACGGGGACTGAAGGTTGGACCGTGTAGCTGAAGAAGTTTGTGCTGGTTCTGATGGACACACAGAGATGTGGACCCAGACCACCACCAAAACCTCCTACAGTGGACACATGAGCATCAGAACGGGACCAGAATGGAAGAAGGTGGTCTGGTCTGATGGATCAGGTTTATGGCACCAGGATGCATTATGGGAAGAAGACCGACTGGTGGAGACTGTTTGATGTTTTGGACACCGTCCTGCTGGGACATCTCGGGTCCTTCATTCATGTGGATGTTACTTTGACCTAAACCTGGTCCAGACCAAGTCCAGGTCTTTCAGCAGGATCAGGCTCCCTGTCTCACTGAACAACATTCAGGAGGTTTGTGGAACAACAACCAGTTCGAGGTGTTGACTCGGCTCCAGATCCTCCAGGTCTCAGTCCAGTCCAGCATCCGCAGGATGAGCTGGTCCAACAAGTCCAGATCCACGAAGGCTCCACCTGAGAACTTCCAGGACTTTAAGGGTCTGCTGCTTGGTCCAGATCCCGCAGCTCATCGTCAGAGACCTAGAGGAGTCCAGACCTGCAGGGTCAGGTGGATTTATCTGTGTGTTGTGTGTTTGTTGGGGCTTTTTGTTGAAGTGATCATTAATCACTGAATCATTCTGTGATTTCATATTCAGACATGTTGAGTTATATTTAGTGACGATGGCGTTTGTCTGACCTCAGTGTTTCCGTGTTTGCAGCCGTTTGTTGTTCTGTTGTTGAGGTTCAGTCATGTGACCTCAGCTCTGTGGTCTCTCTTTTTTTTTTTTTTTCATCTTTATTAAATAAAAGCTTATAAAAGTTTCCAGTGAGAGAATATCTTTAAGGGGAAAGTGACTTTAGGAGGTTTTGGCTGTTTTTGGCTCCACAGCATCTGAAACTGGTTAGTGTGATTTTTTTTTTTTTGTGGCAGAGCCAGCCTGGCTCTCGGGGAGCCGGTTCTGGTCTGCGTATCCTGTCCAGACGCACTAACAGTCTGAGTGTGTGTGAGCGTTATGGCCGCTCAGACTCTGTGGGTAACACTGGCACTCCTCCCTCTCCTCCGGCTCTGTGTGTTTGTGTGCGTCTGGATTACCGCCTGTGTGTGTTTGTATTTTGTGCTGCGACCATCTGGACTCCAGCTGAGTGTGAGTTCTTGTTTCTGAGCCCGTAAACTCTTGTTTTCTGTTAGTCTGGATCAGCTGCAGCCTCCGTCGCTCCCTGGTGCTGGTTCAGAGTCAGAACGGTGACTGTGAACGCAGCTTCGTTTATAAACTGTTTAACAGACTCTGTTCTCCGTCACCACAGAGTCTGTTTATGGCTGTTTGTGCTCCAGGATGTGCAGCGAGTCCTCCGTCCTTCAGACCTGATCACTTTATGAAGCTATAAGTGTTGAGGTCAGTATGTCAGCCGGAGAGAGACAGAGGACCTTTAAGGCCCAGTGAGGGTTAGAGTTATCCATAAATGAGTCATAAGGAGTTTTGGACAAATGGAGATTTTAACTAGTATTTTATTTGAACTTGAGCGTCTGATGATGTTCAGACTTTAAAACAGATTTCTGTTGATCCATATTTCTGGTTTGAGGAACATTTATCACGTGAAATGAAAAAGGATGAGACAGTTAAAGCTGATGATGGTTGGCTGAAGCTCGATTCTGACTTTAAATTCCTTCATCTTTGACTCATTTAACAAATGAATAGAAATATTCCAGAGGTAAGTGTGATGTCCAATTCACAGAAGGGAACATGACTAAAACACAACGGAACTTTTGTTGAGCTGTTTTTATATCTGTCTGATTTATGATGTTCAGATATGGAGGTCACTGCAGGTCGTTCTGTGAGAGACCATTAATGTTGACAGTCAGTGAGCAGGAGAGTCGGGGGTGGGGGGGGTCTGGGTGCAGGACTGGATTGCGGTGACAAGTCCTGTCTGAGGCTTTAAAGAGCCCCCCCCCCCCCCCCCCCACCTCAGAGCCAGGGTCAGAGGTCAGAGGTCAGAGGTTAGTCCTCCAGCTCGTCTTATTGTCTGCTGCAAGGAAGTTATGAGATTTTCAAACCTGCTGTTTAAACACAACCACTCACACCCCCACAGCTTTCTGAGCAGCTTTTAAACATCCGACCTCTTTTGTAGGCGACGCAGTAAAATCCTCTGAAGACGAAGAAGACGATGAGTCATCCTCAGAGGAAAACAAACTGTCCAATGAGCTGTCAACGAGCAACGAGAAGCTGCAGCGTAAGTCCGACTTCTGTTTGTGTGTGTCGTCGCGTTGACTCATTGTGTTCACGTTGTCGTCTCCTCGTCAGCGCTGGCGCCTCAGTGGGTGACGCCGGAAAAGATGGAGAAGCAGCTCCACGCCGTCCCGGCCAGCAAGACGGTGAAGTTCCGATGCCAGGCAACGGGAAACCCGGTCCCGTCTCTGCGCTGGTACAAGAACGGGAAAGAGTTCAGGAAGGACCAAAGAATCGGAGGGTTCAAGGTGTGTGTGTGTGTTTTTATTTACTGAGAGGATGACGGCGGACCGGGCAGCTCTTTAATGTCTCCGTGGATCCTTTCAGATCAGAGACCACATGTGGACCCTCATCATGGAGTCGGTGGTTCCCTCCGATAAAGGAAACTACACCTGTGTGGTGGAGAACGAATACGGCAGCCTCAAACACACCTACCTGCTGGACGTAGTCGGTGAGAAGAGTCACTGTGGTGTGATTCCATAAAAAAGGCCCACATTTTAACTTCTCCGGTGTTTTTTATCTGAAGATAAAAATATATATTTGCGCTTTTAAGACCCAAAATCCATCATGTTAATATAGAACCTGGACCAGGTTTACAATCCAAGACCACATGGAGATCTACCTTTAGACTGTGCGGACCTTTAATGAGACTTCATATAAAACAGAGATTTGATTGCAGCTCATAAAAGCTTCATGTCATGATGAGAGAGGAGACAGAAACACCACGTCATCGTCTCATTCAGCACTTTTTTCTGCAACTTCCACGTAAACACTAAAAAACGGGGTTTTAAGGTTTGCACCCTCCGGAGATTGTTGCTTTGTTGTTTGTTGTCAAGAAAAATGAACAGATGCTGAAACGGAGAGAGAAAGATCTGTTTTTTTTATATCGATGTTTCTTCCTGTGGACGTTCCCTCAGTGAGAGTTTTAGAAGTTTCTGTTCATCTCATTTCTCCAAACTCGTCTTTTCCAGAACGTTCTCCTCACAGGCCGATCCTGCAGGCCGGTCTGCCCGCCAACCAGACCGCCGTGGTCGGCAGCAATGTGGAGTTTGTGTGTCGGGTGTTCAGCGACCCGCAGCCTCACATCCAGTGGCTCAAACACATCACCATCAACGGCAGCAAAGAAGGACCGGACGGCCACCGCTACGTCCTGGTCCTCAAGGTGGGCTCAGGGGGAACCGGTTCACCTCTTTGGGTTGGGAAAAAAAAAAACAGATAGTAAATAAATGAATATTTTTATTTGAAAATCAGGTTAAAAATCATTTCAGGGGACTTCTTTTTATGAAATATGGCAGAAATTGAATCCTGAAAGTTCTGAAAGTGGGCAGTGACTGCATCATTGTGACATCACAACGTCACAGAAGTCCTGACGGCTGCTTTTAAGGTTCAGGTTCTGAATCCAGACTGAGACCGCTGAGAGATTAATATAGAACCTAAACCTGATTTAGAATCAGAGACCACATGCAGGTCTACCTTTAGACCGGACGGAGCTTTAAAGGTCGTTGTGGTACATTTAAATTAAAGGCCTTTTTTCTACAAAGGAACATGGAGCCTGATGCACCACCACGTTGAGCTCTGCTGTGATTCATTTGTATTTGTTAAACCTTCAGCCTGGTGGTTTGGCGTGGCGCCGGGTTGATTTTCTCTCTGACAGAGTGGAGTCCAACCACATCTATGAAGCGTTGTGGACTGGTGATGAAAGACGTTCGGGCAGAGCAGTTTTCCGTGTGGCGAGCAGCCAGGAGCTTCGCACGTCTCGCTGTGTTCCCATCCACAATCAGATGTAAGACAGAATCTCATCACTTGTTGAGTCCAAACCAAACCATGAAAGTCAGAATCAGGCGCCAGAGCCCTGCTCCAATCAAGATGCTCCTCAGCTGTCCTCTTACAAATGAAAGGTTCAGGTTTCCTGTAAACAGACGGAGCTTCTGTTTACACCCGGAGGTGGACCACGTTGAAAACATTTCCTTCTTCATCAAACATTTAAATATTTAAATCACGGTTTGTTTACGAGATGTTCGAATTCTGTGATCTTCTTCTTCGTTGTCTTTGTTCGGGGCTTTGATGCTTCTTTCTTTTTTTTTTTTTTTTTACTTGACATTCAACCAATCGTGGATCTGTGGAACAGCACAGAACCAAATCCTTTACTGGGACTGACCCTCAATGCATCATGGGATTATTCACTGAGGGGCGGGGTCGAGACTCACCTGAGTGAGATCAAACTTTAGAACTCAATAAAGAGGACAGTTTGAAGTTTGTAGGGAAGGGTCTGATCCTGGATCCAGACCAACAGGCGCCTTTTCGTCCTCGAGACTTTAGGATCCGGATTAGACGTGGTCTAACTGAAGGACTTTGGATCAGCTGGAGTCTCTGCAGAGATTCTAGATGCTGGACTCTGGACAGAATTGACTAACTGTCGTCCGTCTGTGCCTCAGACTGCAGGTTTGAACACCACAGATAAAGAGATGGAGGTCCTGACGCTGACGAACGTCTCTCTGGACGACGCAGGAGAGTACACCTGCCTGGCGGGAAACTCCATCGGCATGTCGCACCACTCGGCGTGGCTGACGGTGGTGGACGGTGGGTGAAGACGCTCCGTCACACGCTGTACGTCCTCGTTTCTGTGGAGACCTGACCGTCTCTGATTCCTCTTCTCCCCCCAGAGCTGCCCCCCTCCCTGCTGCCCTCCCAGACGTACCTGGAAATCTTCATCTACTGCCTGGGCTTTTTCATCATCATCATCCTCCCCGCCACATTCATCATCTGCAGACTCTACTGCTTGCCAAAGAAGAGCGACTTCAGCAGCCAGTCAGCCGTCCAGAAATTAGCCAAGAGCATTCCCCTGAGGAGACAGGTAACCCCCGAAGCCCCTCCCCCTCCCTCAGGTCTCCGCCCCCCTCTGTGGATCAGACACTTTCAGGCCTCCTCTCCCGCCCCTCCAGGTGTCCGTGGAGTCCTCGTCCTCCCTGCAGTCCGGGATGTGTCTGATGCGTCAGTCTCGTCTCTCCAGCGCCGCCACCACCATCTTGGCGGGAGTGTCGGAGTACGAGCTCCCCTACGACCCGGTCTGGGAGCTGCCTCGAGACCGGTACGACGGCCAAGTCCTGTGATTTGACCAGAGGGTTGTTCCGTGTACACTGACCCCTGACCCCTGACTGTGTGTGTCTTCCTTCAGGCTGACTCTGGGGAAGCCTCTGGGCGAAGGCTGCTTCGGTCAGGTCGTCCTGGCTGAAGCCATCGGGATCGACAAGAACAAGCCGACACGTCTCACCAAGGTGGCCGTGAAGATGCTGAAAGGTGAGAGAGGCGCCATATCTGATCTTTAATTGGCTGAGCCTGAACAGGAAGCTGATGTCGTGTGATCCGGTTGCAGCGGACGCCACCGAGAAGGACCTGTCCGACCTGATCTCCGAGATGGAAATGATGAAGATGATCGGGAAACACAAGAACATCATCAACCTGCTGGGCGCCTGCACGCAGGACGGTGAGTGTGTCGGCTGCTGGTCGGTGCGTGGTGATGTGGCGCTCAGGTCAAAGCTGACTCCTCCCCTCCACCCTCAGGCCCTCTGTACGTGGTGGTGGAATACGCCTCGCAGGGGAACCTCAGGGAGTACCTGCGAGCTCGGCGGCCGGTGGGGTTGGAGTACTGGAGCGGGTCAAGACGGTCGTCGCTGGGCAGTTTAGAGATCCGGGAGCTGGTTTCTGCGGCGTACCAGGTGGCCCGGGGGATGGCGTACCTCGCTTCGAAAAAGGTCAGTCTGATGATCAACCAGAAAAAAAGATTCATTCTCTTCAGAGGAAAAGATGTGAAAATGGAAGACTTGATGAGATAACGAAGAAACACTCGGCCACTATTAAGACCATCCGGGGGCGACTCCACAGAAGGCAGGGGAAGGATTAGGGGGCGGGGCTACTGTGCGATTGACGCTGGTGGGTTGATGGTTAGTTAATCCGCCGAAGAAAATAGTCCCCAACAAATGCTGCAATCCCTCCTGATTGTTTGATAGAAATCACAGCGAGCAGCAATAGAAATAAACTCTGTCTCAGCTGTTTGTTGTGGTTCCTTTTAAACATCTTGTCTCTTCCCTGATGCTCAGTGTATCCACAGAGACCTGGCAGCCAGAAACGTGCTGGTCACAGAAGACAACGTGATGAAGATCGCGGACTTCGGTCTGGCTCGAGACATCCACCACATCGACTACTACAAGAAAACCACTAACGTAAGACAACGAGGCGACGCACAACACGAGCAGAACATCGACAACAGGGCGGTTTGACTGACGTGTTGATGCCGTTTCAGGGCCGTCTGCCGGTGAAGTGGATGGCTCCAGAAGCTTTGTTCGACCGAATCTACACTCACCAAAGTGACGTGTGAGTTTCTGATGTAACAGATGACGCTGGCGGGACACAAAAAGACACAACAGTAACGGCTTTGTGTAACGTTTCGGTGCTGCAGGTGGTCATTTGGGGTCTTGTTGTGGGAAATCTTCACCCTGGGGGGGTCTCCTTACCCCGGGGTCCCTGTGGAGGAACTCTTCAAGCTGCTGAAGGAGGGACACCGCATGGAGAAACCGTCCGCCTGCACTCAGGAGCTGTGAGTACACAAAACCGCACAAAGTCAGCAGCCCGTGGACACACACGAAGCCCCACCCCCCTGTGTAACGCTGCCTTGTGATGTCAGGTACCTGATGATGAGGGACTGTTGGCACGCCGTCCCGTCACGCAGGCCGACCTTCCAGCAGCTGGTGGAAGATTTAGACCGAACACTTTCTCTCATGGCCAATCAGGTGAGCAGACGCCGATATCAGTGATCGATTATCAATAATTCACTGTGGAGGTTAATTATACTGCTGCCCGCTTTATTAGGAACACCTGCTGAGTTCAGTTTGTTGTGTCAGTAATGAAGGTCTGACTGTGATCCTCCTCAGGAGTACCTGGACCTGGCTGTTCCTCTGGTCCAGTACTCTCCGGTCACTTCCTCTGCTTCCTGTTACTCCACATAAGCGTCCTGGGAACGTTTTCCTTCCAGCTTCACCTTTATCCCGTTTCCGGTGCTGCGCAGGGCGGCGGCGGCGGCGGCGGCAGAAGTCCCAGAGGATGCTGGTCGGAGGAGCTCAGATGAGCAGCTTCATCATTTATCACGGCAGCCTGATGTGAAGAACAGCTGGACTGTGTGACAAAAGGCCTCAGGAAGCAGCTCACACACCGACAGGTTCACACAGGGAGAAAAGACTGCCCCCCCCCTCCCCGACAGACGGGCCGAGGGGGCTTCGTCACGTTAATGACAGTTATGTCCTCAGTGTTGATATTGTAAATAATAGTTTGTGACAAATGGACGACCGAACTGAGATATAAAGGAAGAAAAAGATCCAAAAACTACCTGAATGAATAAAATACACAAAATGCATCAGGAGATCGTTCCCTCCTCTGAGATCTGTGGACGCTCATTTATGTGTATTTTATATTTTCCTTTATTCTTCCCTCTATGATGATGCGTTTCTTGCGTCAGTAAATTTGTGCTGCCAAAGAGTTGGTCCACTTTAACATTGCACTTAGCATCCAGTTACACAACGTGCTTCCTGGTGAATGTGTATAATAACTGATTAACACAATTAAAATTCTCCTGAGTTCTCATTGAGATTTTGTGAAGTTGATGTTGATCTGAACGTCCATGTTTATACCGGACTCTGATCCAGGAGGCTAAAGCCTGCAGGTCCTCCACAGACCGCCAGAGTCCGGCTCCCACAGGAATAAACATGTTTACAGCCTCGTTCGGGCCTCTGGAGCTAATTTCTGTCCTTAAGGTGGTGGAATCTGAAATAACTCATCTGTTTTCCAACAACCAAAGGAAGCCATCAGAGGCGCCCCTGAAAGACGGAGCACATCGAGCTGTTCTTCGTGGTCATCAGACTGACCAGTCGTTAACCATCGTCGTCCTCCGGCGGCGGAGCTTCCTACATCGTTAAATATGACTTGACTGTTTGTGAACGGGGAAGGAAGTCTGACGTTTAACAGACAGGATCAATAGATGTATTCATGTAACTGTGTGTGTGACATCTGTTCCCTCTGTAGCTCCTGGCCGACATTAAAAACACACAAAATGCTGTGTGGTACATTGTGTTACAGCTTTTGTACCAAATTGGATCACTTCACGCAGCCTCTGGCGACCTCTCTTCTCTTTCCTGTTTTCTGCAGGAACAACGTTCGTGTTCCTCAGAGAGCCGACTTCCCTGATTCTCCTTCATGGAGGACAGCGAACTTCTCACATCTGAACCAGCAGGACCTTCGGTCTGAAGGTCTGAAGGTCCAGGCGGTCTAAAGGGAGACGTTGAAGGTCCAGGTCTTTAAAAAGAATATAAAATATGGATTATTAATATACACTTAAAGTCTCCCAACAATGACAGGAGCAGACTGACCATCCGATCATCTGTAACACAACACATTCACACAGCTAAATACAGACTACACAAAGTGAGTCAGGACACGGTGAGCCTTCTCTTCTCTCGGTGACCGACCGTTTTCTGTCAGAGCGGCTGATTAGCAGCTCTGAGGCTGTTAGCACCACGTCTGTTGTGGCGTCGACCAACACGGAGCTCCGAGCTCCCGCTGAGACGGACCCCCCTCTGCAGGATGTTTGGTGGGGGGGCTGATGGAGGTTAATGGGCTGTGACAGTGAGCTGAGGAGCTTTTTACCTGGTGGACAGATGGCCAAGTGGAGCCATCCTGGCGTCACTTATCGCCTCCAACAAGCCTGAACAAACAGGACGGAGCGATGAGGTGATGAACAGTCGGGGTCAAAGGTCACGCCGCTCACCTGCACTGATGGACGTCACTGATGACATCATCAGTCACTCAGGTGAGTTACAGCCTGTGTTTCCAAAAACACATTTTCATTATGAGTGAATTCATACATTTCTATTTATTTAAGAGGAGTTGGGGTCTAATTCTAATTCATAATTTTATTATTTTAGCTTCAATATTTTGTTTTTAAACTTTCTCATGAAAACATGTCGGTGGAAGGAAACAGACTTTGTGAGCCGTTTAATGTGAGGAAGTTTAACTAAAGCTCTGTTTTATCAGACGAATAAGAGGACTCATTTCAGCGGTGGATTGATTCATAGTGTTTGTGATGGATAGATCACTGAGTGGAGGGAACAGCCAGCCACAGTGCATCATGGGAATGAAGCACTGTGCTGCCCCCATGTGGCCTCTCTGGGTTTAAACAGGTGAGAGCTGAACATCATCATGAGATTCAGATTCAGTTTAGACCGAAACTGATTCAAGATCATTTTTCTGGTTTCACTCCAACTTATTTATCAGATCTACTTTCATCCATGAAGCTTCAGTTCATTAACACTTTCTACTTAAAATCTTAATTTGCAAGGTCAAGTAAAATAAAATAAAATAAAAAAAAACAAAACTTGTTTAATGAGGTTTTCAGTTTTTATTCAGTAATTTTGCGTCACCCGACTCTGAGCTGCAAAGAATCACATGAGCCGAACTGAATCATGTCACGTGTTTTATTTCTAACACAAAGAGCAGAGTCACAACAATGTGAACCTCACGGCCCCTAACAGGAGTCACAGAGGGCCCCACGACCAGCGTGCCCCCCCCCCCCCGACCTCCACGGCCTCCTCCCACTTCAGCTACATTAAATATAACAGCACGTCAGCTCCATAAATTAACTTGTTTAAGAAAATAAATAAACGGTTTTCACTGAAGTCTGTCTCTGAACAAATCAACCAAATATTAACAAAACACAGAAAATGATTATTCCCCAAATCCCCCCTTAAAAGGTAATCATAGTAAGATATAATTGTGGGGTAATGTGCGTCATTGTGAGTGTACGTTTGTCGTCTATTTCTCGGCTTTAGCTCCGCCCTCGCTGTCGTCCACGGACCTCCTGGCGAAGAGGTGGGTGGGGTCCCGGCCTCTGAAGCCGGGCTGGATGTTGAACACCGGCATGTTCCTCCAGCTGGACGGGTTGTTGTAAGCGGCGGAGCCCGAGCCGGCGGCGCAGGGTTTGTTCTGGACCAGCTGGAGGAAGGTCTCCATGTCGGGGCCCAACCTGGCGATGAGGCCGGCCCTCACCGCCGCCACCGTCTGCTCGTCGCACGCCTGCAGGGTCTGCAGCAGAGTGCTGTAATATCTGCAAAACACGCAGTCAGGAAGACGCTCAGGTGAGTTCAGGTACGGTACCAGACTGCCTCTAAACCTGGACCAGACTGTAAACTGTCCCTCCTCCTTTATATTGAAGTCTATGGGAAAATGTCCCTCCTCCTCTCTTGTATTGAAGTCTATGGGAAACGTTTTCCTGATGAGTTTATGGTCTCAGTCTCTAGTTTACAGTCTTCAACACAACATGATGTTCATTTTTTAAATGATGCTCCATTTAGAGGAAGGAGGGGAGGGGTTAGGGGGCGGAGCTAACACCGAGGATGGTTTCATTCAGAAGGAGCTGATACCAGAAAAAAAAAAAAAATCCACTCTCACCTGTTGGGGAAGTGAGTCGGCACCTGCACCACCTCTCCGATGGCGTCTGGGTTGGTACGAGCGACGGTGCAGATGTCCAGGCTGGTGTAACATTCCTCCTGAACCTGTTTAAGGACAAAAAAGGAAAAGATACCATGAAGAGACAGAGACAGGAGACAGAGACAGGAGACAGAGACAGGAGACAGAGACAGAGACAGAGACAGAGACAGGAGACAGGAGACAGGAGACAGAGACAGAGACAGGAGACGGAGACGAGCTGGTGAGTTCACTGACCTCAGCGATCATCCTCTGGAAGATGTTACAGCGACGGATCGTCTGAAAAACCTTCGATGAGATTCCCTGAGAGATGCAATGAAGACTCTTCTTCACAAAGGTCTTACCCTGAGACAGACAGACAGGTGGGGGTGAGACAGTCAGACAGACAGACAGTCAGATAAACAGTCAGTCAGACAGACAGTCAGACAGACAGACAGATAAACACACAGACAGACAGTCAGACAGACAGTCAGACAGACAGTCAGACAGACAGTCAGACAGATAAACACACAGACAGACAGACAGACAGACAGGTGGGGGTGAGACAGTCAGACAGACAGACAGTCAGATAAACAGTCAGTCAGACAGACAGTCAGATAAACAGTCAGTCAGACAGACAGTCAGACAGACAGACAGATAAACACACAGACAGACAGTCAGACAGACAGTCAGACAGTCAGACAGACAGTCGGTCAGACAGACAAACAGACAGACAGACAGACAGACAGTCGGTCAGACAGACAGACAGTCAGACAGTCAGACAGACAAACACACAGACAGACAGATAAACAGAGTCAGTCAGATAAACAGACAGATAAACACACAGACAGACAGACAAACACACAGACAGACAGTCGGTCAGACAGTCAGACAGACAGACAAACACACAGACAGACAGACAGACAGACAGACAGACAGTCGGTCAGACAGACCTCTGTGTTGAAGGTAGCTGCTGTGTGCAGGAACAGCTCACAGATTTCGTGCATCCCGTCGGTGTCACAGGTGGAGTTTTCCAGACAGGAGAAGAATCCACAGCCGACAGCCACAGCTCCATTCAAACATCTGGCCACATCAGCTGCACACACAGACACACAACGTTCAACTTTAAATGATAAAACTTGACTGAAGACAAAGACACACTAACACTAACAACAACAACAACAACAACAACAACAACAGCCTCAGACCACCTGATTGATGATAACAACCAACAATCCACTGAGGAAAACACAATCTCATCTCCAGTCAGCTGCTTCACCTGAAACTCAGTAAAATCACATTTTCACAGATTTTTTGGTTTCATGCAGCAACAGAACAACAACAACACAACAACAATCTTCAGGTCTCTGCTGTTACACACTGAGAAGAATGAACAGAATGTGATTTATCAGAGAAAAGATCCAAACTGCTGAAGAAGATGAGGACAAATTCTTATTAAACTTTCAGTCCAGTTAAAAAAATCAAAACCAACAACAACGAGGAGAGAAACAAAAACAAGAGTGAATACAAATAACGTGTGAGTTTCTGGAGCAACAACCGGAGACTCACTCGGGCTGTTGGCGGAGAAGCGGGCCCGCCGGGGAGCGGCCTCCTCCGGCAGCAGCTGGAAGCAGGAGGCCGAGCTGAGGAGCAGCAGGAGCGGCAGGAGGAGCTGAGCGGAGCCGGGCAGCATGCTGGAGGAGCTGGAGGATGAAGGTGAGGATGATGATGATGATGATGATGATGATGATGAAGGCTCTTCCTCCCGATCCTGTATGTCCCGCCACAAACTCCACAGCTGGTATTTATAGCCGCCCGGTTGGGACGGACCAATCAGAGCTCGGGGGGCGGGGCTAATTGTTTATTCACGGTGTAATTAACCCGCAGACCTGATTGGACGGTTTCCGAGCAGGAGTGACCTCATCAGACAAAATTAGACTTTTAATTTGTCTGTTTAAATCCCAAATCATGTTCATACATTCAGCCATAATCAAAAACACAATGTTTAAACTCAGACACACAACTTAACACAAAAACGATCACATAAAATGGGCTGCAACCATAAAACAGCTTTATTAAAGCTCATAACTGAGCTGAGAGTGTGTGTGTTTGTGTTGTTGTGTTATCTCTGTTAACTTGTCACTTTCTAAAAATAGCACATCGGGAGGAAACTTTTTGTGATTCTGGTCACGTCCTGGTTCAGTGGAGGTTAAAGACCTGATCAGGGATCAGGGGTCGGATTAAAGGTCCCTGTGAGTCTGCACCCAAGACCGAGTCTGTGATCAGGACTGCTGAGATCCACATGAGTCCTGATCACCGGTCCCTGTGCAACTAATCCAGAAGCTCACAGTGAAACTACTTCCTGTAGTTAAAATATTCTACTAACAGAACTTCTTCTGTTATTCAGGAATATTTCCTGAAATCAGTCTGGTCCCCCCAGAATCATCCTCATCATCATCCTCATCATCATCCTCATCATCATCATCATCATCACGTCGACACTCAGGAGAGAGGAGTGAAAACTAAACTTCTTCTTCAGAAACGTGTGGTTGTTGTTTAATTGGAACATTTTAATCATTTGTGGTTTAAACAGTTTGAAATTAAACCTGTGAGGCGTTCAGGGGTCATCGTCTGTGTGGGAAACTGCTGGAAACTTAGGGACACAACAACACATTGAACACAACACAACACTGGTTTGTGTTGTTTAATATGTTGTTGTTGTTGTTGTTGTTCTGACGTATAAAATCTGATCAAATGAAAGAATCTCTGTGAGGTCTCAGAGGGAGTCTGATCCTCTTCCCTCCTCAGTCCAGGTCCTGGTCTTCATCAGAACTGAACTCAGCTTGACTTGATTTGTCTGTTTTCACTTTTTCAGATCTTAATTTAAATTTATCCAAACCAGCAGTTTGTTCACTCTGAACGTTTCATTCCTCAGATAAAAGATTCAGATGATGCAGATCTTTGGTCCTGGTCTCTTTATCTGGTCTTCGGTTTTTGGGTTTTCTCTCACTGCTGCCTGAATATGCAGATAAACTCTACAGACGTCTCCTCATTCACTTAAATGGGAACTTTAATTCTATTTATTGATGAAATTATAAGCTAAAAGGATCCATCAATGAGTCTTTTATTGATTCTATGGACTTTCATTTTATTTAGATTTTATCAACATTTCAGCCAAATCACTTCTGCAGTAAGTTTTAACGTTCAGTGTTTGGTTTGATTGTAATGAAAATATATTAATGAGAAAATAATGATTTAAAACAAAGCTGGAACATTAAATATGAAAACATTTAAACATAAAATGTGATAACTAATAATCAGATTTGATTTTTTCTTTCAAATACTGTTTGTCACTGAATGAGTGTGTTTACAGCTACAGTACAAAACTATTTATGAAACAGTTCTATACTGAGCGTGTTACCAAAAGATCCCATTATTATATTCATATTTTAAATGTATTATATTCATTAAATGAAATAACTTCATTCTGATGTGAATATACATCTTCAGGTTTAATCGGTACAGTTTGTTTTACATTTTTAATACTAATGAGCTTATTTGTCGCTGACTACAGAAACATTTATGTGTTTTTGTGTCATTTGAACAGTTTTTGTGAAGTTTTCAGGAGCAGAGTTGCTGTTTTTTTGTGTGTGTGTGTGTGTGTGTGTGTGTGTGTTTGTGTTGTTGATGTGGAAACTGTGTGTGTCTTATCTCTGTGAACTGTGGGAGAGTCGTTAGAGGAGGCGTCTGTGTTTCCATCACGGCCTTTTTCACCACAGGAAGCGTTGAACCTTGATGACTTCATTAAGCCCCGGGGTCAACAGGCGCTGATAAACATCTCCCTCCTCTCACACTTTGGTTTTCATGACCTCCCCCTGCAGCCAGAATCCCCCCCCCACCCCAAAAACACCATGTGGGAAGAATTATCATCTCACCTCTCAGGCTCGTTAAAGCAGCAGAGGTCCAGTTACACCGACAGTCCAAAAAAAAACTTTATTTGTTCTGGAAACACGACAGATTTCATTCATTTGACCAAAAGTATATTTCCAGTTAAATTAATTCCCCGATCACAACAACTGAACACAGTCCAACCAGAGTCCGAGACCAGAACCAGAACCAGAACCAGAACCCAGGACCTGTTACTGTCAGAGTTCAGATCCTCTTCTGAGCAAAACACCACACAAAGGAGTTGAAATATGTACACTATGTCAACAACACAAACATCGACACACAAAACTGGGAAACCAGACAAAATCCAACTCCAGTCGAGAACAAAGAACTTTTAATTTTAGGGCAAAAAATACACAACAAAAACTTTTTTTACGCTCAGTGAAACTGAATGTGTTTTCACAGACACACAAATAAACTGACGGATCAGTTTAACATGAGAGGGTGACGACAGACAGAAACGACATCACTATGACATCATCCTCAGGTTCTGTTGCTAGGCGACACCTGGTGGTCGTAGTTATGACGACGGGAGAGGAGGAAAAGTGACAAAGTCACAATGAACACAATGAAAGATGTTCACAGCATCATGTTCCTGTCTGGTTCTGATCCGGTCTGATCCATCACATTAAAATTATTAAAATATCGTTCCGTCCTGAACTCTTATTACAAACTAAAAGCTCTACGGCTTCACTTCCTGTTTCTGGCCAACCCTGTTCCCGCTCTTTTCTTTCTTCTGTCCTGCTAAAATTCCAGGTCCCAGCCGGACTCCTCGTCAGGAGGCGGGTCCTCGGTGTCTTCTGGGAAATAGTCGAAGTTGCTGTTGTCCAGCGGCCCGTCCACCTGACGGAGACAGACGGAAGATGAGCGAGAGGTTTCTCTGTTTTAGAAGACGCTGATGGAGACTCACCGCCGGCGTGAAGGGCGGGTCTATGGTTCCCTGGCGGAGGCCGTCCCAGTTGAAGCCTTCAAACCACCTGAAGGAAAAAGTTGTGTTGCCATGACAACGAGCTCAGCTCCACAGAGGTAAAGCTCTCAGAGTGAAAGAATGACTCACTTGTGTTTCTGGATGTCCTTCACGCCGTTTTTCTGATTCCCCAGCCGCTCTGAAGGGTTGTCCCTGAAACGTCAACACACACTGATCAACGAAGCTGCCACGGAAAAACAACAACAAGACAAACATCTCACAGGGACTGACTGCCAACCTGCAGAGCCGCTTGATGAGATTCGCGGCGCTCTTTGTGATCTTCTTGGGAAACTCGATCATGTCGATGCCTCTCAGGATGATGTTGTAGGTTTTCATCGGATCAGAGCCGGAAAATGGAGGACTGGAGACGGAGAGCGGAAAACAAAACCTTTAAAAGCCTCAATGAATCCACCAGGATAAAAGAAATGTAGTTCCTGATTCCAGAAATGAAAAAGGATCCAATCAGACTAACTGACAGACGACTGGAGGGATTAGATGATTAATACAACGTCAGATTTCCACCACAGAGCTCCATCCATCCATCTTCTCAGTCTAAGCTGGGAATTTTAGACTCTTTCCCCTGAGACAGTCGGGGGGGGGGGGGTGTCCTAAATTAACTGCCCCAATTCAGGTGCTGCATTTGAAGTCGATGTGACTAAATTGTCCCATTTTAAGGATCCGACAAACGTGTCCTCCTTTTTCTCCATGTGGTTATATTATGGGATGGACTAAAGCCTCCTTTTAGGGGAACAGATTATCTTTCTTTGAGTTTTGGGGGGACAAACTTGTGGACTTCCTGTCAGGCAGGAAACTGAAGTAAAAAGCTGTACCTTCCACTGAGGAGCTCAAAGACCAGAATCCCCAGAGACCAGCAGTCGGCTGAGCTGTCGTGGCCTTTGTTCAGGATGATCTCGGGGGCCACGTACTCAGGAGTCCCACAAAACGTCCACGTCTTCTTACCAAGACCAACCTTCTTCGCGAAGCCAAAGTCCACCTGTGGGACAGGAACAGAGGCTGAAGGCTCTCTGTGTGAAACAGCGACCCGACAACATTTTTGGACGTGTCCAGAAACACGGTCAACACCAGCTTGGCGTATCCTCTGGGGTCCAGAATGATGTTCTCAGGTTTGAGGTCCCTGTAGATGATTCCTCTGGAGTGCAGGAAAGCCAGAGCCTCGACGACACAGCCCGTGTAGAACCGAGTGGTGCCGTCATCAAACGAACCCCTGAAACAGAAGCAGAAGCTGACCATCGTACGTCAGGAGACGTCCATAACAGCTGAACGTGTCCCTGCACCTGTCCCTCAGCAGAGTCCACAGCTCTCCTCCCAGACAGGCCTCCAGCAGCATGTAGAGATACTTGGAGTCTCTGAAGGTCCGGTACAACCTGCAGAGACAAAGAGTCTGAATATTCAACACGTCCTCCGTCAGGTTATTCTGCTTTACTCAGTCAGTAGAAACATTCAGTTAGTTCTTGTTTTCTGACTCTGGATCTGTGGAGACTCGGAGATCCTCCAGCCGTCTGACCTGATGATGAACGGACTGTGAGCCTCCATCATGATGCAGCGCTCCGACAGGATGTGGCCCTGCTGGCTCGTGTCCAGGATGTGACGTTTCTTCAACACTTTCAGGGCGAACGATCGAGCGGGATCGTTCTTCAGCTGGACCTGAAGACCCAAAAACACAAAGAGCAGAAAGAGCTCATACAGCCAAAACATTATGACCACTGACAGGCGACTTGATCCTGCAGCTCAGCCTCAGAGGTCTGGAGGAGTCCAGACCTGCAGGATCAGGATCAGGTGGTCATGGTGTTGTGTCAGATTGATGGACCCACCAGCTCCACGCGGCTGAAGCCTCCCATCCCCAGAGTGCAGATGATGTTGAAATCACTGAGGCAGACCTGAGAGAAGAAATCTGCCTCGGCCTGCAGCCTGCAGAGAAGAAGATGAATTCAAACGCTCTGAGTCTCTAAAGTGAAGCCTGTCTGTCAGCTTTATTTTAGTGGCTCAGTCTCTGGTCTGAAAAGGTTTGAAGGTTTTTTTCCTCGTCTCTGAACTCACTTGGCTTTGACCTCGTCGCTGTCGTGCTGCTTGTTGTTGACGTCCTCCAGTCCTCCGATCAGCTGTTTGAAGGACCTGAGAGTCGAACACAAAAGCGTCTGAACAAAAGTCGGCCCACAGAATCCGATATTTCTGGTTGACAAAGAGAAACATTCACTCTCTATCGACGACCAGACACGTGACGTCTCCCACCGCCGTGACGCTGGCTGTCCGAACGTCCTCCCTGGAAAGACACACAGGTTTGTGTTGCTGTTGTGTTACAGATGCTCTTGTGAACTACACAAATGTTCAGGAAATGACATTAAAAAGATTTCTCAGGTAAATGTCCTGATCACAGAGTAAAATGAGTACATCTGGATTAATTGTGCAGCTCTAATTTAAACTCAACACATAAAGTCCCACAAACACCAAATGAGTGATTTTCTTGTCAGAGAACATGGGATGAAGCTGAAAACCCCTGAAGTGAAAATCAGCGACGACTTCGTGAATCAACCAGCAGAAGGTGAGAAGCCTCATTTAATTTGAAGTTTAAGATCATCACTGTTTCACAACAGCAACATTTCTCATTAAAGCTGTTCATTTCATTGTTTTATTGATGTAAATTAATGTATTATGGAGCAGATTCAAATATTTAAATTCAAGCTAAAGATATTTTTTCTGAATAAGTAACTGAAAAGATTAATTGATTATAAAATGAGTTTGGTCAGTCAAAGTCACTGTGGGAGGAAGACCCGAAGCTGCAGGTGGACTCTGGTGGACTCTGGTGGAAGCTGATCAGGAAGTTAAAGCCTGACGTCAGACTCACCCTTTCAGCGCCTGCTCTCCGAACCAATCGCCTTTAGTCAGCGTCTTCACCTGCTTGTCGCTGGCTGCGTTCTGCTGAGAGACTTTCACCTGCAGAGATCACAGATCCAGATCTTCAGCTAAAAATAAAACCAGACGATACCCCCCCCCCCATAATGAACAACCTGCAATTAAACTGTCTGGGATTCTCCGCAGAGACAGGAAATTATTATTTTAATTAGCACGTTTTACTTCCTCAGTCTGCTTTTCTGAGAATCGGTGAATTATCATCCGTCGCGTTTTGGCTGTTCATGTTCTGCAGCAACAAGCCAACACTGTCCTGATAACTCTCCCTGTTGTTGACTCCAAATTGGCTCTGACAACGCACACAAAGAATAACACAATAACACAACCGCCTTTCTCACCAAGTCTGTTTGTATCTGTTCATCTGCTGGATTTGATTTTCCAGCTGAGCGTTAGACGTTCAGGAAGATCGGTCCACGCTGGCTCTGTTTGATTTATTTCATCTGCTTTGATCCTCCATCATCTCTGAATTCAGGAGCTAAATGATCTCCGTCCTGTTTGATTCATTCAGAGTGTTGGTGGTTTTTCATGTCAATATTATTGCCCCTGCCGGCTCCCAATGAATCATGGGATTTATCGGCTCCACCTGTTGGATCCAGACAGTTTATTGGCACAATCAGCCACAGTCAAAGTTCACAGCGGCTTCGACTGATTCGTGCTTTCTCCTTCTCGATGGCGGTCGGTTTTTATCTGACGTGTTAAAACATGAAAAACAACCAGCGACCTTTAAGGTCACGCTCTAACTGATGAGATTCGGCCATTTCCTCTTTCCCTCCCCGTTGATTGTTCTGCTCTTTACACCTCCTGATAAATCTTTCATTCCCCTGTTGTCATCATTCCTCACCTGTCCTTCGCTGATGATGAAGAATGTGTCTCCGGTGGCTCCCTGACGGATAATGTAATCACCGTCGGTGTAGCGAGTCTGAGGGAGAGCAGAGATCAGTTTGAATCACGCAGATGCAGCAGATCACTTTGCAGAACACAACGTTCCTGAACATTTGTGTTTGTCAGATGGAGCAACAGATGGCAGAAACAGGCCAGAGAGCGAAAGTTAGGAAATCATCACCTCCTCCAGAACATCAGCCAGTTTACTGAGGACGTCCTCAGGTAGCGACTGAAAAGAAGGAACGCTGGGAGAGTTGGAGAGAGACGTGAGTCACCCTGAGGCGGTGAGAGCTCTAAAAACAGCCGAGAGCTGAAGGTGTGAAGGGGCCGTACCTGCGGAGGAAGTCGGTGTACTGGGAGTGCTTGATGAGGCCGGTCCTCATCATGATGGTCTGGAAACCCTGACGGTCGATCGCCCAGAGCTTGATGTCCGTCAGGGCTGAAGACAGACGGACAGAAACGTCACTTTAGACCACAACATTCAGCATCTGATGGAGGTTTGTCGGCTCCACCCGCACAAAAGAAGAGTCCCGAATTTTCTGCCTTTTTTAACTGAATCTGCTCCTAAACCAGAGACAGGAAGTGACCCGATCGATGTTCCTTCGATATCATGAGACATCTGAAAGCTGGTGACTGTTAACCTGACTCTGGTCCATTAAAGCAGATGAACCTGAAGCTGACGTCATCTTCTAAACACCAAAACTCCCAGAAAGTCCAGAGTCTCTCAACTTCAACATATTAAACGCTGACGTTTTCTAACTATCAGTGTGAAAATGAACGCAGCTCTAATTCTTTAAAAAAACAGTCGCTCTGAGCTACACTTGGTAATTACTCAGAAAAGCTGATTTCTTTAGTGCCTCTAAACGTGTTTTTCTGCTCCTGCCTGAATGAAACAGAACGACACAAGGACGCTGATTGGAGGCGTCAGACAGAGAAGAGAAGAGGACGACGAGCTGGCTGCTGTTTCATAACCCACACAGCTATCTGAAGCTCTTCTGTCAGCCACAATTACAAAACAGACAGAGAGCTGAACTTCATTTTTGGAGGCCTGACTAAGCAGCTACTTTTATTTTGAAGCCAAATTTAAAAATGGAAACACAAAATTAGAAGAAGAAACAGAAAGAGCAGCACCTGAAGTCTGCTCAGAAAAGAAACCCAGATGAAAAACTGCACCTCTAAAAATGAGGTGTGTGTTTTAGTGGGTGGACCTTAAAGGGAGCAGCAGACTTTGAATTGATGAATCAGAGGAAAAATGAGCCGGCAGCTTCCTTTTGGCCCCGAACGTCTAAAAGCTGCCGCAGCATTAAGACGTTCGGAGCTTCGCTGACAGGCGGCTCTCATTCGCCCATCACAGTGTGTCGGCAGGAGAAGTCACATCTTCACACTGCGGCAGAAATGTTGAGCCTGTTGGGGGTGAAGTGTGCGTTTGTGTGCCCACCTGTTACAGTCGCCGTGCGGGTGCAGTTGTACAGGATGGCGAGTTCTCCGAAGACTTTTCCCGGACCGATGCTGCACAGCTTCTTCCCCTGTTTGGTCACCTCCACCTGCCCCTCTGTGGGAGGGAGGAGGAAGAGAGGCTGACGTCTTTCCATCCAGTTAGCACAAAAAGTCCAAATGCAAACAACACAGTTGTGTTTCTGTGAATAAGTCCAGTTAAAGGAAGGAGAAGCTGCATGTCACAGATGTCTTATCTGCATCTTTTGTATTTTGGGGCCTAAATGAGAGATCACAGACCCAGCTGAGGGACCAGACTAATCCCTGGAGAGACACTGAATGGACAGATCATTAATCTGAGCAGGAGACCAAATGGAGATATTAGACGGAGAAAATAACAGGAAGTGACTGAGCTCATTCTGTTTTGGATTCACTGTCGAGTTGTAGTTAATGTTCTGTGTGTGAATCGTGTTCACTTGTTGTGTGTTCGGTTGATCTCAGTCAGATGTTGCTGACGCTCTCAGTCAAAATCAACTCGTTCTTCACTCCCAAGGACGGAGAGTCTTTCACACAGTGAGGCTGAAAGACGTGTTGTGTTGTGTTGTGTTGTGTTGTTGTGTTGTGTATTAAACACTCCTGGATGAAGTCTCTCGGCTCCGAACACAAAACTTGTTGTGTGTTCAATTCACGACTTTTCATCATGTTGTCTCTTCTCGGTCGAACCGCCGTAATTTGTCTGAACGTGTTTTAGTTCTGACAGCTCCTCTGGTTTTATAAGAGGTCAGGTTGTGTTGAAGTCTATGGGAAAATGTCCCTCCTCCTCCTCTATATTGAAGTCTATGGGAAAATGTCCCTCCTCCTCTCTTATATTGAAGTCTATGGGGAAATGTCCCTCCTCCTCCCTCCCTTATATTGAAGTCTATGGGAAAATGTCCCTCCTCCTCCTTTATATTGAAGTCTATGGGAAAATGTCCCTCCTCCTCCCTTATATTGAAGTCTATGGGAAAATGTCCCTCCTCCTCCCTTGTATTGAAGTCTATGGGAAAATGTCCCTCCTCCTCCTTTATATTGAAGTCTATGGGAAAATGTCCCTCCTCCTCCCTCCCTTATATTGAAGTCTATGGGAAAATGTCCCTCCTCCTCCCTTGTATTGAAGTCTATGGGAAAATGTCCCTCCTCCTCCTTTATATTGAAGTCTATGGGAAAATGTCCCTCCTCCTCCCTCCCTTATATTGAAGTCTATGGGAAAATGTCCCTCCTCCTCCCTCCCTTATATTGAAGTCTATGGGAAAATGTCCCTCCTCCTCCCTTATATTGAAGTCTATGGGAAAATGTCCCTCCTCCTCCTTTATATTGAAGTCTATGGGAAAATGTCCCTCCTCCTCCCTTATATTGAAGTGTATGGGAAAATGTCCCTCCTCCTCCTTTATATTGAAGTCTATGGGAAAATGTCCCTCCTCCTCCTCAGTAAACATTTTCCTGATCAGTTTATGGTCTCAGTCTCTAGTTTCAACATGCTCCAATTAGAGGGAAACAGACCAGGAAGGAGAGGAGGGGTTAGGGGCGGGGCTACCGTGTGACTGACAGATGGAGCACCCAATCAGGATAGAGCACAGAGCTGCCAATCTCCCTCAGCTCCACCTTCTCATTCTAAAGATTAAACTGGATTTCTTTAATCAAGACTAAAGAAACATGGCGTCTTTTCTCAGAGTTAGCTGATGAGCTACCAGCCAATGAGCATCAGACCCGCTGAGACCTGGACAAGATGGGCGACGTGCGAATGAGATCCTCACCCTCCAGGACGTAGACTGTGGAGCCGTCGTCTCCCTCCTGGATCACGCAGCAGCCTTTGGAGAGGCTGGTGGGATACATGCAGTCCATGATGGTGAGGATCTGCACACGTCAGGCAACAAGTCAGGTGATTTTCAAAGGTCAGACTCATGAGACGGACGGTGGAGCTCTGACGTGTCCTTACCTGGCCGTGTTCCAGGTGCTTCATGAAGTCGTTGTCCATCAGGGCCCTCTGGATCAGCTCTCTGGACCTGCAAGCACACAAAACAGTGAAAAGGGATGTTTCTCCTCAGTGTGTGTCCGTCAGTGTGTGATACTCACTCTTTGGTCTTGCAGTAGCTGGTGAGGGTGACGTCGGTGAGCTGTGACGGGTCCAGAGCGGTGGGCTCTGCTGAGATGGCCTGTCTCTTGGTGCGCTGAGGCTCATCGGGTGGAGCTGCTGCCCGAACGGCTGCTTCTACAACCATCCAGACGGAGAAGTCAGTCATCATCTCATATTCAACAGAGGATATAAACCGAAACTGTTCAGGTTTGAAGACCGGACTTCCTGACGGAGGACCTGATGCAGTCCGGACTGAAGTGACCTGATTGTTCTTCAGAGGAGAAGATGTTTGAACTTGAATGAAATTAAATGATAATTCAGTTTGATTTGTCAGCGTCAGACCAAAAGTGTGCACCGTGGCTCACTCTCTTTGAATGTGTCGTCCTGACCTGGCAGGTGTGGTGATGGAGCTGACTCACCTGTGCTCGCGACGTGCTGCGAGGCGCTCCGATGGCGGTCCAGCTCCACCTGCAGCTGCCGGATCAGGTCGTCTTTGGTGTCCAGCTCCAGCTCCAGCTCGTCGATGAGAGCGTCCCTCTGACGGAGCTCCTCGATCTTCAGCTGCAGGGCCAGCTGAAGGTCACGCAGCGTGCCCCCACCTTTAGACGCCGCCATGTAGACGAGCACGGACGGGACCGTGATGGAGGAGAGTCTGAACTTCACCGTCAGCTGCTTCTCTATTCGTCACCCAACTATTTCTGTGAAGATGCTGCCACCGTCTCCAGGAGCTGAAACACACCTCCACCTGTGAACGTGAGGGGGGAACTGACTTATTTATTCCATTATCCTCATTTATTATCATTTATGCACATCTGTATTCTGCTGATAAATGTGTTTCTTTTATATCTGATTAAAGGTTGTTTTGTTTTTTTACTCCTCTCTCAGCCGAACAGAGCAGAAGATCATTTGAATGTATTATTGGGTAGAAAAGCGCTGAATGTATTAATGATCAGGACAATCTGTCACTTCAGACCTTTAAAATAATAACAGAAATCACAGTAATCTAATATTATAAACTTGGATTTATTGTCTCTTTGAGGCTTTTAACCACTTTTATAACAATCATTGTTTTTCAGGAGCAGTTTTAATGCAGGACTGAATATTTCACAGTAGATTTCAGTCTCTCCGTCTTTCTGCTTGTTAATGTGCTCATGAAGTAAATTATTGATCCTGATTATAGCCAATAATCACACAGTGCTGTTTCCTTCGGATCAATCATTCACTCACTTGTTCAGGCGGGACCGACCGTCACAGTCCGCTCCGCTCCGCGTCGGATCGATCCGCTCCTTCAGCCAAACCAATAATCATCAATAATCTGAGCAACTCACAGATGAACAGGTGAGGGTGACGTCCTGATTATTAAAAAAAATCAACAGCAAATAACCAGAGAGAGAGAGAGGGAGAGGGACAGAGCTCAGAGGATGGAGGCACAGCTGAGTTTGACAGCACTACTACAAAATAAAAGCCACCACATGCTTTTATACTGAAAGTCTGGAAGCTCTGGTGACAATACAAAGACAAAGTATTCCCTCAGATAATCAGATTTAGATCAGACAGCAGCAGACTGTGACAAAACCAACGAGCAGCACAGGAAATACAAGTCAGTCATGAAAAAGTTCTTTCATATTAAATAGTTTTAATCTGGTTCCTTGTTTGTTTGTTTTTGTTTTTTGTTTTTTTCAGAGTTCTGGTCCCAGATTCAGTTTTGTTTCAGTTTCATTCGTGGATTCTTTTAGTAAAATAAATCTCAGAGGAAAGTGAGCGAGCAGTTAAAAACTGGCCTCAATATAAATCTCTGAGTATTTTCAAATCTTGAAATCTTACATAAATTTTCTATGGAATTAATTAAAAATATTTCAGTTTGTGTTTCTAACATCAATATTCTTCATTCCCATTATCATTATTTATGTTATTATTCTAAATGATTATATAACAGCCTTTTACACACTTTCACAAGCATTAAACACAACCGACTGGCTCTTCTCTTCAACGAGACGTTTCCATTAAAGCTAAACTCAGATGTCTCAAATGTGTTTTAATTTAGCCTTTTTAATATTAGATCCTACGGTTCTGTTTGTTTTGAATGTTGTTTATTGTTTATTTTAGTACGACCCTCTTTCTATATATATAACTTTTATTAATTTGGGAGGAGAAGCCATTAAATACAAAAACAAACTTTGATTTACTCTTGTGAACTTTTACTGAAGTTGGAGTTTAACTTATTTAAGAAAGTTGTTTTTTCATATTTACAGCATAAATTATCCGATAATATATAAACTATTGTCCTGGTCATATTTTAAATTATTTTAGAATTATTGGTGTATTTTCTCCGTTTTATTAATGTTGTATTATTGTTTTATTGTTGTATAATTGTTGTAGTAATGCGCACCGCCGCTTGGCGGCAGCAGCGCGTCATCTCGTCCCTGCTTTACGGCACCGGAAGTAAATTCTCCTCACTTCCTGTCTGGACAACCATGATGGCGGCGTCAGGCGGAGAAACGAAGCATGAAACAGCCAAACTGGAGTTGTATCCTTTAAAAAGAGGCGCCGACATCAAACCTTCATTATTATTCATGATAAAAAAGTTTAGTTAGAGTTTCCTGTTTCGATATTAATCGATGAAACTTCAACAGAAAGTCACATCCGGTAACAACAACAACAACAACAACACGCTGCTTGTCTGGCTTTGATTTGTTCATGTAACAGAACATGTTTTCCGAATCAGCTGTTAATACCTTCTGTTTATGTTGGTTTGTGGATGTTCCGACAAAAATCAGTGAAGAATCTTTGAATCTGCAGCTTCAGTCATTAGCATCATTGACTCAGTTCATCTCATCCGACTGAAGAGTCATCACGGACACCTCAGTGACTCTGACTGGGTTTTTACTTCCTGAGGCTGAAGTCTGAAGATGCAGTGATTGATTATTATGATAATTTATTAATTGCACTTTAAAAAGAGTCCCTGTTTAGGAATAGATGAGAAAAGGCTCCTCATCAATGAACATTTTAATTTTTCTTTAGATATAATCAGGTGACCTCGACATGGACTCCATTTTCTCAGTGATCTCCCAAAATCCTCCTTGACCGTCCTGCAGCTCTCTGGACGTCCCCTTCCCTTCGTCTCATGAGGCCGCCATCGCTCTGGGCTCCCTGTCTCCGGACCGAGAGCCGAGGAAAGGTGGCATCAGCAAACAGCTGACGGTGTCCGGCAGCACATTGTCGGTGTACGAAGCTCTTCCTGCTCCTCACCTGAAGCCCACAGACCTGTCGTCTGTTTCCTCACTCTGTCTCTCTGTTTCAGGAGGTTGAGCGCCGACGAAGCTCGAATCCTCAGGGTGTCTGTGAACTCGTTTCTGGATCATCTGTCGCTCGTCCTGGAGACCATGCAGAAGTTTGGACCTCCTGTTTCTCAGTGACGGCAGACATGATTCAGAAATTCTTCTTTGAGCTCCTCGTCCTCCGCTGGACTTTTCCATCCTGGACTCGACTCAGACGGAGCAGGTTTTATAAAAAATTCTACAAAAAACTGGCAGCTTGAACTGTGTGTTCTGATTTATGTTAAACAGTGAAATTGTGGCTGAGCCCCCCCCAAGCATGTTTTACAACATATAAAAGTTATTTTGTTTGAATAGTAATTTGTGTCGGATTGAGTTTGTGCCCGTTGGATCAGTCTGCAGCCAGCGGTTCAGTATCCAAACAGTAAATTATTCATGTTTCTGAGGAATCATTTTACTGATCATTCTTTGATTTCACTGTAAAACGCTGACGGACCAGCAGGAGGTGCCACAGGACCAACCAACATTAGACTGTTGTGACGGCCACCTGTCCAATCACTGGGCTGAACAGCCGGTCTGACTGACACAAGAAAATCTGAAGGACATGAAGTTTCACTCAGAAACCTGGAGACCAGACAGGTATTGGCTTTTCACAGTAAAAGCCTTGAATATTCTCCTTCATTGATGATACATCATCATTCTTTATGAAAACGCTATATTTCCTCTTAATCTTTACTTGCTCAAAGGCCCATTCTCTGTAATTTTGCCTTTTACTTTGTACTTTATTTAATTTTTACATTTGATCTATGTTATAACTCTTCAGTCCAAACATATTTCAAATATTTCTATTGTGATTCATGAATTGTGAGGTCTGTGTGTAGTTTTGTTCAGCAGGAAACAGCAGGCCTGATTCAGGGTCAACTGTTTACTGTCACATCTGTCAGTGAAGCATTAGAGCTAACTTCAGGCAAACTTATCTACTAATTGTTTCTCATTTTCCCTTTTTGTCGCTTTATCCAGTTTTTTGTGCGTTTTTGTGGAGATGGTGTCTCTGTAGCAGCAGCTTTGTGTTTGTGTGTTAAAGATAGAGCAGTGGCTCCTGTAAATAGAGCTGTAGGACAAAGACTCAGGATCTGTTTGATGTAGTCTGAGAGTCCATCACAGACTGAAATATCTCAGCGTTGACCCGAGTCCTTCAGGAAGTCAGTGAAGTCTGCATGAAAAAACTGAACCTGCATGTTTAAAATTTAGGTTATTGGGATCTATTCTGACTCTTTATGATTATCATTATTACTTTGTCTTTTTATTATTGAGTGGTTGAATCCAGGATTTATGAAATATCACTGAGGGAAATTTAATCTGTCATTCTTTGATCTGTAGACGAAGGCGTTGTAGTTGTTGTTTAGAACAGGAACATTTGCTTTACTGTCAGAAAATATTCAGCTAGTTTAATTTTCTGGTTATGATTTCAGTGTGGTGAATTTAGAATGACGACTTTTGAAACACAAACCAAACGAAAAAAAATGACCTGAATATTAAGAAAGTTCATTTTGTGTTAGTGAGAATTTGTTTTGTTTGCCTTTTAGCCCAGATTTTATTCTGTGACAGCGAAAGCCGCACAACTTAAGTGATTTTTTTTTTTAGGGTTTGTTTTCTAACAAGTGACTCATCGTCGCTCTGACATTTAAACATTGTTCCACTTACACAAATGACAAGAGGCTGTAAAAGCAGAATGTAAATGGTTGAAACAAGGGAACCACGAGCGAATCCTCCGGCCGCAGCAGAGGAAGTGCGAGGGCGGGGGGGTCAGCTGAAAATGTCAAACTGGCAGGGGACCTGAGGCTCAGTGTGATTCAGCAATGTTTGGTTAAAAGGACAGAGTCACGTCTGGGCAAACATCTCCAGAGGAACTCAAACTCTCCAGACAGTTCCACTTGTCATTTCTAGTACCTGATAACCGGATGGAATCCAGATGAACGTGGAGACACTTATTTCCATTTCACTACATTTCTCTCCTGGGGAAAAATAAACGGAGTTCTGTGTTCTGAGTCAAAACAAAGAGCAGAGATGAAGCTTCTGATTCTTAACAAAAATTTACTTTATTTTCAGTTTGACTTGAACCAGAAAGATTCGACAAACAGTGAAAGTCAAGGCCCAACTATTTTTCTATAGTTTCATTCTTGTACTTGTTTTTCTTTTTGTAGCTCTGACTGATTTGTGTTTTTTGAAGAAGCAGCATAAATAAAAGGACTGAACCTCCACAGTTTAAGCTTTTTGGTCATTTTACACATTTTACACATCAGATGCAAAAAGATGACCAACCAATAGAAAACTGCTGCAGACTGTAGATACACACAGGAAACAGGCCTGAGCAGAGTCTGAGTTCGTCCATGTCTCGGGTTCTGTCTCCACAATAGAAGAACCATCATTAACTCCTCATTTTCCTTCCTCGCGTCTTCCAGTAATGTTTCAGTCACTGGTTTCTTAGTTTGGCCTCAGAAGTCATCGTCATCACAAATGTCCAGGTAAACATCGAAGGCCTCTCGGTTGCAGTTTCCGTCGGGGGTAAACACGTATTTGTGGAAGGTCCCATCCACACAAATGGCTGACAGAGGGGACGACACAGAGGAATGAATAAAACATACAAACAGCACGAACACAACAATGTGGAGGACACAATCTGCAGACACAACAAACTCTGTAACTGGTCCAGTAATGACTGGACACTGTCACACTGGAGCACCAATAAAACATTATCACTTAAACTGATTTAATAGTTTTGTTGTGTTTCCTTTCTATGATCGCAGGCTACAACAGTTAAAATACAGGAAATGTACTGAATGTATGAACCTTTAAGGCTTACCTTTAGACTGTTTCCAATCAAAAATGTGTTGACTCACCGATCACTGAGTTGACGTTCTTGGATGTGTTCTTTCCAAAAGCGCAGATGCAGGCGCACTCAGCTGGCACAGTGAAGCTGGCCAATGACCACTGACTGTCCACATACTGACCAATCACAGGACCCACCTTCCCAACGCGAGCCAGTCTGTGGGAAGACGAGGAGCAAAGATAGATTCAAATGAAAAAATAAAAACTGTCTGGGAGTGAAAAAAAGAGGGGGCGGAGTCTTACGCTGAGCGACGGTTCAGTTTGGTGTCCTTCAGGGCGAAGATGTGGACGGTGCCTTTGTCACTGGAGGCGCAGAGGAAGGAGGAGTCATGGCTGAAGTTGATGCTGAAGAAACAGGAAACAGGAGGGCTGAACCAAGTGCCAACCCACTGTGACATCACCCAGCAGCTGTCAGGCGGCCATGATTCCATGAAAACTAACCTGTTCACTGACTGATAAACACTTCCCATTTCCTGCAGAAGCTTCAAAATAAAAACCTCTTTTATTTCTTTGATTTTACACTCGTGGTTCAGAGAACACACGTCTGACCAATCACTGCCAAACAGACACTCAGACTGTTGAACTGTCGGGTTTGAGATTTCAGACTCAGTACTTTGGTTGGAGCCGACTGCTGACTCCAACACACACTCACACACACTCTTACCAGTAGAGGGTTGCCGGGTCGGTTCCTCTGCGCAGCTCCACCAGTTTGTCTCTGGTGGTGGTGTCAAACAGGCGAATGAGCGTTCCTTTACGAGAGGCTGAGGCCGCCACGCTGCCGGGCTGGTTCAAGGCCACGCAGGCGATCTCGCTCTGGTGGGCGTTGATGGTAAAAGGAGCAGATGATGTTCCAGGTTTGGTGTTTGACAAGTCCTGAAGGAAACAGTTTTGTTTTAAAATAACTGATGAATTTAGAATAACTGATATATTTTCCTTAAATGTAAACTGCGTGTCTTACCACCAACTGCAGACTGCCACATTTGTGACCTGGGAAGACGAGCAGCTGCTTCTCCAGACTGGGACATAAATCACACAGACCTGGAGGACAGAGTCACATTTACAGCTGCATCAATTTGATCAGACAACGAAAAGCCCCAAACTACAGCTAGCAAATATTTTCCTGAAATAATCAAATCAAATCAGATTTATTTGTTTAGCACCAAATCATAACAAAGTTACATCAAGGCACTTTACATACAGAGCAGGTCTGGACCAAACTCTTTATAAAATGATTTAAAGAGACCCAACAGATCCCCCCATGAGCAGAAAAACTTCATTTAAGAGGCAGAACCAGGCTGGGGGGGGTCTGCCTTGACCGAGGGGGTTGAGAGAGAGAGGGGGAGGGAGGGAGAGAGGGAGGGAGGGAGAGAGGGAGGGAGGGAGAGAGAGAGAGGGTGAGAGGATGGGAGGGAGGGAGAGAGAGGGAGAGAAGAGAGAGAGAGAGAGAGAGAGGGTGAGAGGGAGAGAGAGGGAGAGAGAGGGAGAAGAGAGAGAGAGAGTGAGAGGGAGTGAGAGGGAGAGAGAGGGGGAGGGAGGGAGGGAGAGAGAGGGGGAGGGAGGGAGGGAGAGAGAGAGAGGGGGAGATGGAGAGAGAGGGAGGGAGGGAGAGAGAGAGAGAGGGAGGGAGGGAGAGAGAGGGAGGGAGGGAGAGAGAGGGAGAGAGAGAGAGAGGGGGGGAGACGGAGAGAGAGAGAGGGAGGGAGAGAGGGGGGGGGGGGGAGAGAGAGAGGGAGAAGAGAGAGAGAGAGGGGGAGACGGAGAGAGAGGGGGAGGGAGAGAGAGGGAGAGAGAGAGGGTGAGAGGGAGAGAGAGAGAGAGAGGGAGAGAGAGAGAGAGAGGGGGGAGACGGAGAGAGAGGGGGAGGGAGGGGGAGAGAGAGAGAGGGTGAGCGGGAGGGAGGGAGGGGGAGAGAGACAGAGAGAGAGAGAGGGTGAGAGGGAGGGAGAGAGAGAGAGGGACAGGGGGGGCAAAGTTGGGTAATAATAATGAGAAAAATGTTACGGAGCTCGTCAGCAGCTGATGATGGAAAGAGGAGGACTCTTTACCTTTGGGGTTGTCTCTGGTGTCAAACTCAAAAAGTTTCACAGGGTTGTCTGGAAAACTGTAGACGTAAATTCTGTTCTTCAACACAATGATGATCCTGGCAAAGCAAAGTGAGACTTTCTCAGGCTGCTCAGAGATAACGACAGGAGGACAGAGTGTGAGTCTGTCACGCCAAACTCACTTGTCGTGCCTCATGCGAACAGCCAGAACTGGTTTCGTGAAGGTGAACTCCAGGACCAGCTTGTCTTTTGGGTCTCGTGACTCCCGAGCATCGTCCCAGATCAGCACTGAAGTGGAACGAACCATTAATAACAGCGAGAGTATCAGCGCAGCTTCACTCTGCCATCAAAAACAGGATTCACATTTTGTTTGGGACTCACCGGATATTTCTGAGAACTTGGGACTGACTCCGCCTCCGACTACAGCCAGCAGGTTGGATCGATGCAGCATGGAGCACAAGGCCACACTGCCCACCTGCTCATGGTCTGAAAAACACACAACACACAGAAGTAAGCCTCACTCACACTTAGTTAGCAGAGAGCGCACAATCCAGAAACTGAGTCTCCTCACCCAGGTGGCCTTTCTCCATCAGCGGCTCCACGTTATAGATCCTGACCCCCGTCTCCATAGCACAGCAGAAGCAGCCTTGTGATCGGACAGAAGGGAGGAGACGGAAATGAGTCCAAATAAATCAAATGCACCAAAATGTTTATGATTCCGGCAACTTTATCGTCATTCAGCAGCTTTTATCGTTGTGGTGGAAATGTTGTTTTTAAAATGAAAAACTAAAGCGTTTCTTTTCCCACTGAAGTCTCAGAGTCTTTACAGGACAGGAACCGTGTAGTCGGGTTTGTGTTTGTTTCTGGTCTGACAGGGACCAGGTTTACAGACTCAGTGTCCCCCCTCTCGGTCCCCCGGGTCCTTACTCTGGTCCTGGTTGAACTGCAGGCTGTTGACTCCTCTCTGCTGGGCCATGGCTGCCGAACTCCGGTCCACCGCCTGGGATCTGGACACGGTCTGGGACCGGGACACCTTTTAGGACCAGGACACGGTCTGGGACCGGGACACCTTTTAGGACCTGGACACGGTTTGGGACCGGGACACGGTCTGGGACCGGGACACCTTTTAGGACCAGGACACGGTCTGGGACCGGGACACGGTTTGGGACCGGGACACCTTTTAGGACCAGGACACGGTCTGGGACCGGGACACCTTTTAGGACCAGGACACGGTCTGGGACCGGGACACCTTTTAGGACCTGGACACGGTCTAGGACCGGGACAGGGACGTAAACATGGCGGTTGAGCAACACTTGATGCGCTGTTAGCTGGGTGAGCTAGCTCCCGTTAGCATCGGGTAAAAAACGGTAAAAACACGCCACGCGTCTGTTTCTATGACGAAGACATTTCGTCAGCAGTGACGTCTCACCGTGAGCACGAGGCGTCGAGTCGGTGCGGATGTTTTTTTTATGGCGCCAAACGGAGAAAAACCTCGAAGCTGAAAAACTGACGTTTGTTTTTGTTTTCCAACTGCTCAACTGCGACGTCATCGACACGTGTTTCCGGTGGTTTACCTGTTTCCGGTTTGTGAAATAAAAGCATTTTTTTCCTATAAAATAAACACGAAAAGTTTAATTTAGAAACCTGAAAAAGTTCAGAGTCTAAAATTAGTGAAAATTAGTGATGGCATTTACACTTTTTGTTGTTTGTTTGTTTTTATAGTTTTCTCCTTTAAGAAGTGCTTCACTGTTTTGATTTAAGAATATATTATTGTGTGTCTCTGAAATAAATTTAGATTTTATTGCAGTAAGGTACTCGTATCATTGTTGTCATTCTTATTGGTGTCGTTTGGATAGTTTGAAATTTAAGTCATATGTCCTTCTGACACCTCCAGACAGCTGTTTAATTAAAGATGACAACAATCCTGGATCAATAAGCTCCCAGAGGAGACGACTGGCCCCGGAGCCTCAGGTCCTTATCACCAGCCAAATGGGGGCAAGACAGTGACACTGCTGAGAGGGAATTTAAGTCATTTAGGCAAATTTGATGGTGGCAGAAAGGATGTGAAAGTTATGGGATGGTAAGATTCCAGCAGTGAAGATAAAAACTGGGATTAAGGAGCCAGAGTTGGTGGTTCAGGGGAGAGTTATGCTTTTCTTCAGGACAACACCACACCGTGCCACAGTCCACCGTCAGGTCTGTGGCTCATGTTAACAGTTTTGGCCCACAGCTACACCATCCTGAGCTGCAGCCCCAAGATAAGTTCTAAAAACACACATCACCAGTGGAAGTGTCTCACATTGACAGTTACCACAGCAGCAAACTGCTCAGCTTATTGTTTATACGTAACACAAAGCTGGAATTTTTTTTTTTTTTTTTTGGGAAACATGCCAACTCTCTCTGAGTCAATGTGCCAGCCATTAAAAATTTTCTATTGCCGTCCCTGGTGGTTGTGTGTATTTTGCTATGATTGTGTGTAAAAGCTGCAGCTGAAGCTATAGTTTCAATTCTTGGCATTTATTTATTTTCTCTAAATTACTGTGCATCCCAGCATTGACTGTTGCCCCTGTAATGATGCCCTCTTAATCGGCTTTTAGAGTAATGATGATTAATGTGCAGTGTCTCTGATAATAAACCAGCTAATGAAAAGCAAACACGAGAGAAACCAACCCTCTTTGTTTTGTAGCTCGTGTTTCTATCACATCCAGTGAATGCTAACACTGTTTCCTTTGAACTTTCTATCAGTTCTTTGGTCTTCAGCCAGACAAATTACCTTCCATCCCATTTGACACTCAGATCATCTCTCTGTGTTTGTAGTTCACATGGGAGCTGGTTAAATCTGTGTTGATATATAGAATTTAAAGTGATCTGAGGAACATTTGAGTTTTGCTGTCATCAGTCAAAATTTGCTGTAGGTTTTGTTTTCATTAGTCTGAGGTTCAGTCTTTGCGTGTTGGCAAAGTTAATTAAAGTAATTGCAGTGAATGCAGCGTGTGGATGTTGTTTCAATGTGTAGATGGTGCCGGCTGTAAACATCCAGCGTGGACACTGAGCTGAAACACTTCAACACCTTGAATTAACAAACAGAGATCCAAGAGCAATCATGATAAGAGGCAAATATGAACTGAAAGGTACACGTTGGCTGTGCTGAAGGTGTCAAAGATCTGTCAGTTTTTGGTGGATGCTTAAAGATACTTAAAAACAAAAACATCAACTCATTATAACGTCACCACAATCACATTTATAATATCAACCACAAAAACAAGAAGAACAAACATTTGAAGGGAACCCTGAACACACCTTCTCCCTCTAACTTCTTAAAATCCTCCATGATCCTTTTTCAAGTCTCCCAGTGTCTTAGTTTGAAAACTTCTGGCTTATTCGGCCCATCAGATTGTTCCAGTAAGATTTATGTCACAGATAAAAGAGCAGGCTCAATGGACAGAAAGTACGGAACAACTAAGTAGAAGTGTTGGTAAAAATGATGAATGAGGTGGGAGGAAAATGGAAGCTGGCCAAAAAGCAAGTTCACAAACAGAGGCAAACAAGCTCTTTGGGGATAAATGAATAGTCTTTGGTAATTAATGCTGGAGAGAAAAGAAATGACACAGTTTAATGAGTAGCTGTCAAAGGTCGAGTGCATCTGTACACTTTAAGACTCTTTTCTTTAGATGTGAATTTTACCTCCTACGCTCTGAGGCATCACGATAGTCCAGATCTCTTTAGTGCCGGAGGCTAATTTCCAAAACTGAATACCAGATTTTGAGAAGATCAAGACATAAGACTTTAAAATTAACTTACTGTAAAAATGTTGTATTATTCATTCCTAAGAGTTTATTCAGTTATTCTGATTGTGTGACACAGACAGGTCTGTATTGTGTCTCATATCTCTCCTTTTTTTGTCAGTTTGTGGTTCCATTTTTAAAATGCCGAGGTGAAAGAAAAATCCTGATTTATTTCATGATCGTTTTGATAAAACGTCAGTTCACATCATGACACTTAAATGTTCAGAGCTTCTCTTCTCTGCTGAAGATGAAGCCGTCGTCAGCAGGTTGTTAACCTTCATCAGTCGACAGTTTGTGTTTTATCATAAAGGTCAGAAATGATCAGCTGGTTTTCGATAACAGTCAGCTAACAGTTAGCCTCAGCTAAATGTTTCCTGCACCCTGTTAACTACAGATCAGTGATGGGAGCCTGAAGATCAGATCAATTACAGAGACTCAGCTGAAACCTCCAATCAAACCTCGACTTTCAGCCGTCACTCAGATCGGTCCGTCTGGACACTTCTACTAATTTCCTTTTGAGTCACAGACATCTTCATCTGTTTCTCTCTGAATGTTGTTCTGCCTAAAGGTGAAAGATGATTACTCCACATACAGTATCTGTCACTCCAGCAATATCTCCTGGAAATTACATTTATATACTGCCTATTTGGCTTCCATATTACATTTTGATTGCTGCCAAGAATATTCTACCAAGCAATGTCCTTTGTGTTTGTGCTGCACACAGAGCGGGTTGGTTTGGTACGCTGGTGACGCACATTCAGTCTTTTCTGTTCATGTCTCAGCAACATCATGATCTGGTTAATGTTCAGGAAGACGCTTCAGCTGAAGGTCCAATCATCATCCATACAGCTTTAAGTTCTCTGTGATGCAGTTTTTTCTCCTTAAATTAAAGAATCAGCTCTTCCTGACAGCCCTGATTTGTGGTGTTAAAGGGTTAAATAATAGATAAAAGAAGCTAGAACGGTGCTGCAGGAGGAGAAGCCACTTGACAGTAAAGCAGAAGGTAATTGCAGCTAAAATCAGCCTCAACTGTCCTCAGAGACATGAGCTCAGCCCTCCTGGGCTTCAGCTGCAGCTCTGACGTCGTCATTGCTCCATAAACGTTATTTTCTTGGAGATGGGTTCATGCTGCAACCTCGACATCATTGTCGGTGTTGACTTTCAGAGCCACAGCTGCTCAGGGTCGAGACGTGTGGATAAGGGATTAGTTGTGGTGTAAAGTATCAGTGGACTGTGTTATTACAAGTCGCCTCTGCACTAACAAGCTATGATGTCACCTCTCAGTTAACCTCTTGATCGGGTTTAATCTGATTTTGGTGCTTGCAGGAAATCTGTAGCAGATAATAAATGCTGGAAAGTGAAGGATTCATACTGATGTAAATAACTCATCCAAATGGAAGCGCAAACACTCGGATTAATATTCACAGGCAGCGGTGTGGACCCGGCACCGGGCTCTGAGCACCACCACAAATCAGTTCCTTTTTATTTTGGCAGAATCATTTTTTTTACCTCCAGCTGCCTCCGAGCTGCAGAAACAGGCCATCTGGTTAAACAGCTGCCCTCCATCACAGAGACGTGTGATGCCGTTCATCCTCTCCCCAGAGCACTAATTGGTGTTAATCACCTTCATAAACAGCGAGTCGGTGCAGGAAAAACACAAAGCTATGTTTTTATATGACAGGAGCAGCTGACTCACACAGTCTGACAATCTGTTTTTGAACAATGGAGTGTCCTCCCACTCCTTCTCTACGGCCCGAGCTGTGAAGTCGGAGCTTGTGGGGTTTTTATTTTCCAGTTTTGCCCCGGCAGCTCCGAGCTCGAGCTCAGAGAGGGGAGAGCAACAATGACGCGCTCACAAAGATAGGAAGACGGACCCTTTTCATCGAGTTTTACACACTAATGATTCCGTAAGACTGCGTGTTGTGTAAGCGTATGACTCACAGCCCTGACAATACTGTGGAGGACCGTATATCTCTGAGTGGGCCACTCCAGAGCTCCGCTCCTTTCTACAGGAGACAGGAAGCTGTTTGGTAATCGGTTATGCAGGTGAGTTTGGAGCAGAATTAGAATCACGGTGTGAAAATAGTTTCTGGGTGAATGGACATATTGACAATTTTCATATGATGATAACACGGTTAGGTAATGTGTCCTCTGTGGGGGCCCACAGAGGCTGACTGAGATGTTCAGTCCAAAAAACCAAAGACACATTCTCCCTCTTTATGTCACTCTGATTATAATTGTCTCCAAAGTTTAAAGACCGGATGAGTTGAGTGAAGGTTTCATTTGTCCTGTCTCATGTTGTCCTTCACTTTTATTCAGATGAACAAAAGACCAAGAAGTAAAAAGAGTGAAATAAGTATCCAGAGCTTTAAACTGAAGAAATGAGGGTGAGATGTTGAGATTGACTGGTCTCTGGTGAATATGAAGCTGTCATCAGCTGTCTGTTAGTCCAGCAGCTCGCACGCCTAAATCTCTTAATCAGTCTGAACACCAGCAGAATGAAACTGTTTCTGGAGGATGTTTGGGGGACGGAGCCAAGCTGCTAATTCCCAGAGTTTGTGCCAAGTGTGGTCAACCAATGAATTAGTTCAAAACTCCGGTTTAATGTTAGTCAAACTGTCGGTGACAGCAGAATCAAACTCTCACAAAACTCTCCACTTCAGCAGTTTATGGTTTATACTGAATGTGCGGAACGTTCACAGTGAAGAGGCGGATATTAAAGGAGGAGGAAACCAAACTGTGAGGAGGATATTTGATCTGTAAAATGTGACCCTGACGTCGTGCAACACAGAAATGAGCTCTCAGGTACGACGTGAGCAGATTAAAGGTCCGCTTCCATGAGATTCTTCCTGCAGTCTGTGAGACTTCATACAGGCTGACATGACACAATCACACACACGCACACATGAACACATGAACACTTCCACACATTATGTCACTTTGTGCCACATTAGCAGCTAATTAAGATTTGAATGATCTCCTCGAGGGGAAGTGTTCTACTTAACTGCCTTTCAGGAGGCTCCTGGTCCCACATTAATCTCCCTCCCCAGGGGAACATGGATATTGATCCCCTTTCCCGTGGCATCAATCTCACTTGGAGGAGATGAACGTGATTAAAACCAGATGAGCATCACATCCAGGGAAGCGAAGTGAAGATGACCTCCATAACGCTGCCGAGTAAACAATCTGACCGAAAAAGTTTTCAGTCTTAATCTGAACACTACTGAACTGGACTGTCCCTGAAGTCCGGGTCCAGGTCTCTGTGAGGTCCAGGTCCAGGTCTCTGAGGTCCAGGTCCAGGTCTCTGAGGTCCAGGTCCAGGTCTCTGTGAGGTCTAGGTCTCTGAGGTCCAGGTCCAGGTCTCTGTGAGGTCCAGGTACAGGTCTCTGTGTTCCAGGTCCAGGGTCTCTGTGAGGTCCAGGTCCAGGTCCAGGTCTCTGTGAGGTCCAGGTTCAGGTCTCTGTGAGGTCCAGGTCCAGGTCTATGAGGTCCAGGTCTCTGAGGTCCAGGTCCAGGTCTCTCTGAGGTCCAGGTACAGGTCTCTGTGTTCCAGGTCCAGGGTCTCTGTTAGGTCCAGGTCCAGGTCTCTGTGAGGTCCAGGTCTCTGAGGTCCAGGTCCAGGTCTCTGTGAGGTCCAGGTACAGGTCTCTGTGTTCCAGGTCCAGGGTCTCTGTGAGGTCCAGGTCCAGGTCTCTGAGGTCCAGGTACAGGTCTCTGAGTTCCAGGTCCAGGTCTCTGTGTTCCAGGTCCAGGGTCTCTGTGAGGTCCAGGTCCAGGTCTCTGTGGTCCAGGTCCAGGTCTCTGAGGTCCAGGTCCAGGTCTCTGTGGTCCAGGTCCAGGTCCAGGTCTCTGTGAGGTCCAGGTCTCTGAGGTCCAGGTCCAGGTCTCTGGGGTCCAGGTCCACGTCTCTGTGAGGTCCAGGTCCAGGTCTCTGTGGTCCAGGTCCAGGTCTCTGAGGTCCAGGTCCAGGTCTCTGTGAGGTCCAGGTGCAGGTCTCTGTGGTCCAGGTCCAGGTCCAGGTCTCTGTGAGTTCCAGGTACAGGTCTCTGTGGTCCAGGTCCAGGTCCAGGTCTCTGTGGTCCAGGTCCAGGTCTCTGAGGTCCAGCTCCAGGTCTCTGTGAGGTCCAGGTACAGGTCTCTGTGGTCCAGGTCCAGGTCCAGGTCTCTGTGAGGTCCAGGTCTCTGAGGTCCAGGTACATATTTAATAGGAGTCTGTGGGAGTGACCCACAGCAGGATTGTAGTGGTCTGTGTTGGAGCTCCAGGTTTTAGCTTCATGGTTCAGGTCCTGAACTCGGAGCTCAGCTGCTCATCCTCTTTTCTCAAAGTTGAACATTTTAAACACTATTTTGTTTCCTGGTCATTAATTTTATAAAAATTGAAGAATAAAGTTTGATTTATAAAGCCATAATATTATAAAGGAAAAGACAATAAAGCTAAATGAGAGAAATCTCACATTATGAAGTGATTGAAGAGCTTCTTAAAACTGTCAACCGACTCAGTGCTCTTTATAACCAGAGTGCAGCCAGGGGGCGTGGTCAGCAGGCGGTGATGTCACCGCGGTCAGAGAACGCACTAACTCAGACATATAAAGTGGAGCCAACCTGTGAAGCTCTTCACAGGTAATTAAGAGAATTTTAAAATCAATCCTGCACTCGGTGGGTGAGAAACGTCGCCCGGCCAACACCGGCGTGTCGTTTATTACTGAACAGCGTTGTGGCCCAGAGCAGCAGCTCGACAGGGGAGGAGACAAAAACAATGATTTTGACCAAATGATGAAATGGAGAGTGCGTCCCATCGGTGCTCCTTCATGCATTTAAGGTGAATAATGTATATTTCATATTTGTTTACATCGATCAGCCGTAACTTTATGACCACTGAAGAGAATCTGGACCTACAGAAAGTAGTCCAAGAAAGGAAGTACGATGAAGGGTCAGGGGTCATGTGACCTGATCCAACAGAGCGGCTACTGTAGCTCAGACTGCTGAAGTGTTTGTTGTTTTTGGGGCTGTGGAGCTGCAGACCGGTCAAAGTGTCCATGCTGACCCAAGTCCACCACCAAAACCTCCCACTGTGGACTCAAGAACCAGTTCAGGGTGTTGACTCAGCTCCTAATCCCCCAGATCTAAATCCAGCCCAGCAGTACCAACAAGTCCAGATCCACAGAGGCCACAATGTATGAGAATGAAGGAAAACCTTCTTACATAGAGCTCAAAGGGGCTGATGTCAGTGGAATTAAACCTACACTGGAGCTGTGAGGCTGCAGAGGGGCACATGGGGGGGGGGGGGGGGGGGGGGCTTAGAAGACAGAAGTAATGCAGAAGGGGAGCCAAGGCTGACAATGTTCTCCAAACAAAACAATGACGGAGCTGCGGCTCATTTTTCATCCTCTTTTAAACACCTTCAGTCCAAGTTTGGAGGAGACAGAAGGAGCTGAGTGATCCCCCCCCGTCTCCCCCGTCTCCCCCAAACAAAAACCAAATAACAGTCATTGGCAGCTGCAGCTCTGTTTGTTCTGCCTGACGACTGAAAACATCCCCTTCCTGCCTCATGACCAGAAATATTCTTCTGCATCACTTCTGATGCTGCACCAACATCCTGCTAACCTTAAAGGACATTCCACCTTAAACTGGGAGGAGCTGATTCTCATCCAACACGATGAACAGAGACAAGGAACAACCACGACAACACCAGCCAAGGTCACTTCCACAAATTACAAAACTCCAAACTCAGGCAGGAATAATGTAAACTGATGTTTTTGTGTCCTTTTGTAAAAAGAGGCACTAATGTCTGTTTAAGGGCAGATTCTGCTGCCAAAAGTAGAGAGGAGGTCAGAAGTAACCTGACTCATGTTGTGTTTATAATCCGAGGAAATATTTAACAATGCGGATTATCGTCCTAATAACAGCCTCCTTAAGCAGCTCCGTTTCCCAGAAATGACATTTCTATGCAACTACGACAGCAAATGTGGTTTTTAGGCAAATTAAAAAAGCAGCCTGTTTGAGTTTCTCCGAAATCCCAGTTTCTCTCAGTTCCAAACATGTGTACTGTATTTACTAACCATGTTCTCCCGAAGTCTCTGTCTCCCAGCTCCTCTCCTCTCTCTCCCTGTCCTCATCCTACAGGTGATGAATCATCACCATCCCATGCTACTGCAATGCCTGCTGCTCCCACATCTTCATGAACTCCATACATCATCGTTCCCATGAACCTCATGCAGCATCATGTTCCTGCCTACACCTGTTTGAATATCCCCTCCTCCTGCTCTCTTTCTCTCCCTACTCTACCCAACTTTGCCCCCCCGTGCCTCTCTCTCTCTCTCCCTCTCTCTTTCAACCCAACCAGTCGAGGCAGATGGCCGTCCCCCCTGATCCTGGTTCTGCCTCTTAAATGAAGTTTTTCCTGCTCATGGGGGGATCTGTTGGGTCTCTTTAAATCATTTTATAAAGAGTTTGGTCCAGACCTGCTCTTTATGTAAAGAGCCCTGATGTAACTTTGTTATGATTTGGTGCTATACAAATAAATCTGATTTGATTTGATTTGGTTTAGATGACTCAGGTGTTGGTGAACTTCAGCCATTCCATGAACCGCCTGTTGAAACATCTCAGATTTTTTTTGTTCACTTCTGTTAAATCTACGAAGTGAGAGTGAAGGCGGATCCGTTTCTATTTCTTTAAATAGATGACAGTAAAAACAACAATGTGAAGTTCATTCAAATCCCATTAACTTCAAGAGCCACTCAGCTCGTTCACATGTTTAATGGTGTTTGTTTCTTCTCTGGATTCAAGTTGCGTTCACGTTCACCTGGATCGACGTCACCTGTTGGACGTCGGCCTGGTAAATGTGCTATCACGGTTTGTTTGTCACTGAGGTTAACGCCGACGGTGGCCCTTCATCAGAAAGCAGTATGGTAACAGATGTTTTCTCCGCTTCATTGTCATAAATCATTTTCCTTTTGCTCCGGGGAAAGAGGCAGAGCGAGTGACCCCCAGCTCAGAGCCATCATCTCCTCCCCCCTGTGTCCTGCTGTTCTGTGGAAAAACTCCAGCAGTGTTATTTGCTGCCGTAGCTCTCTAACACTCAAACCACAAAAAGGCACATTTAAAAAAATATTATCTTCACTTTCTTTTTGGAAACAGATGAGACAAATCCCCTTAAAGGGACAGTTAAGTGTCTTTGTCTTGATTCTCATCTTGAATATTAAACTGATGTTGTTAAACTTCAGCCAAACACTGAGTTACATCTCTAAGGTGGAACTCTAAGAATGGTGAAATGATGAGAAAGTTCTCTGATCTGAACCTTCTTCAGCTCCTCAGTAATGACCAGGTATGTGAAGGAGGAGATTTTGTCTGGCGGACTGAAACGATGTGGCTTTGATTCCCAGTAGACGTGACAGTCACTGAAGAGTCTCCTCGTGGATCCACTTGTCTCTCAGTTTGAGGAACCCGGCGACGACACGGTTTACGTTGAAGGGTCTCCAAAAGTCACGTATCTCTTGCAGTCGTTATTGTGTTTGCACCGTTGTCACACAAACAGTGTGACTGGGTATAACAGGCAGCTGTTATAAGAGACATCGTCTCCAACGTCCCAAACAAAGGGACAGATATGATGGTTAAACCCTCAGCACTGCTTAAAGCATCTGTCTGTGGCCGTGTGGGCGTCAGTGAGCTGCAGAACGTTTATTCATGTTAATGGGAGTTCATTAAGTTTGGCTGCATCGTGTCAGCAGCAGTTTTCTGCAGCTCTCCTCCAGCTCCACTTTTCTTATTGTCCTCTCGTCAAACTGCATCTTACTGCCGCTCCTTATGAGACGAGGTTAATGAAAGCAGCAGATAATGGGACCAGCCAGCACAATGATGATTTCAGCAGATTTGAGAAATATTAATCAGCAGAAAAAAATCCCTGAAAAAGTTTAGAGGCACACTGAAAAGTTGGATAATCACGCTAAATCACTGTGAGGTGGCTGAAATGTGCTGTTTTCTTCATGACTGCGGAGCAAACTGTATGTGCAGTTATTTGGGACACGAAAGGAGCGGGAACAAGTGAAGAGAATGTACATGAGCTAAATGAGAATATGGACATGCAGTATTCAGAGGGATCAGTGAGTGGAGCCACTCTGGTGGGACTCCAGAAACCCTCAGCTGCCCTTCAGTATTAATGATTCAGCTGAAGATTGAATATGTGATCTGTGTTTTATATTCTGCACCTTTAAACTGGTCCAGCTGAAGAGTTAATGGCTCCATCCATCTTAAACCAGCAGATACAGTGAGCTGACGGGCCCCTGACGGGCCCCTGAACCTCATTCAAACTGGGGGGGGAGGCTCGGACCCTGTGGATTAAAATCCATTTATCCTGAGCAGAGAAGGACACCTTCTGACCTCGGACACCAGCGCTGTTCTTTTAAGTTTCTTTTTTTTTAATCTGACCTCAGAAACAGTATCTGAATGTTCAACCACTTTTAAGTTGGTCACAATATTCTGCTGAATCATGGAAATCTGTTCCGTATTTAACACGCATGTATCTGTAAATGAATAAATCAGTCATTTATTTTGTCTGGTTGTGTCTTTCTGACGCCTCGGTTCTCCCGGCTGGAAGGTGCACCTCGAAAAACCTTTACCTGAGTGGAAGGAGGCAAGTCAGCGGGGGGGGGGGGGGTTATTTCTCTTGTTTCTTCTGCAGGGTGACACTCGGGCTCTGCTCTGCTGTGCATGTTGATGTAAAATGACTTTTTGCCTCCATCTCTCAGGGTGATGTGTCGCGTCACTGTGGCTACAGAACAGTCATGAATAAATGGAGCAGATGTGATATATATGTTCCAGGAGGGTGACCAGATTTCCCAACAAAATCTGTAACACGCAGGCAGTCTGACAGCCCCCCCCCCCCAGGCTCACTCACATATGACCACAGCAGTGGTGACTGAATGCGGACTCTGATCCAGCTGTTCAGTCTGAGCTTCCACTGGAAACTCTGACATGGTTTTAAACTTCAGACTTTGGATCAAAGCTGATGGCCAATAAACTGTGACGATTAGAAGCAGCAGAGTGTCAGGATGAGCTTCATTTATCGTTCAGGGTAAAAAATAAAAAGAGAAATATGACTCATTAATGAAGCTTTTCTTCTGTTGTAGAAAACTGGGGATCTTAACCAACAAATGAACTAATTCATTAACCAACAGATCTTCCTTTTCTTCCTGTCTGGTCTTCAAACAGCCCAAAAGGAGACAACAGGTCCCTGATCCTCCTAAGAGACTCTGGGGGCCCAACAACAGATCTTTGCCCTGGGGCCCCCTGAAGAGTTTAATACATCCATGTCTGAGTCCTCTCTGGGTGAAGTTTGTCGCCTTTAACATTTTCTTTGGCAGAGTTTGCTGGAGACTCGTCCGACATTCAGATGAAACTTGTTCCAGAAGAAAGTTGAAGTTGTTTTGTTAAAACTCGTCCCAGCTCTCCCTCCTCCTCCTCTTCCCTCCATCTGCCATCTCCCTCACCTCCTCACCCGTCAGTGCCGATCTAATGACAACTGACTCACGTCCAAAACGGGTGAGAGTGAAATGTGCACGCCTCCTCCTCCTCCTTCGCTTTCAGCATCCCACAGCTCTGTCCCTCAGGCATCTATTGATCTGACACATCCTTTCTTTCCTGGTGGTAGCCTCGGGCCGAGCTGCAGCGCCTCCAGACTGACCGCTCTCTGTCTAACCTCAGTCCTTTCAGATGCGGCACCCGAGTTTCTTCATTAAAAAAAAGTTTGTTCATTGAAGAAGTTAACGCTCCAGCAGCTTCACCTGAAGAAGAGTCATGTCTCAGAAAACTCTTCTAATTGTCTTCAGCCCAAACTCCCTGAAAAACATTAGAGATGAAACTTAGTTATTTAAACAAGGCAGCCAAAGAATCCAATCAGGATCATAAACCATTGGTTTGTTTGTCTTATAATCCAAAAGACAATAAAAAAGGAACCGGAGTGATGTTAAAGAAATTTATCGTCCCTTCAGCCTGAGACTGATGAGTCTGTCTGCATAAATATCCTAACCCCGCCCTCCTTCCTGCTCTCTGGTCTATTTTTCATTTAAAAAATTAACATCATGTCTTGTTGGAGACTGTAAACTAGAGACTGAGACCATAAACTCATCAGGAAAACATTTACTGAGGAGGACGGAGGGACATTTTCCCATAGACTTCAATATAAGGGAGAAGGAGGGACATTTTCCCATAGACTTCAATATAAGGGAGGAGGCGGGACATTTTCCCATAGACTTCAATATAAGGGAGGAGGCGGGACATTTTCCCATAGACTTCAACACAGTCTGACTTTGATTGACAGAATACAAGTTTAAGGATCTTCAGCAGTGGCTTCGTTTTCCAGACTCAGAGTCCTGGTCCAGGTTTAGAGACGGTCTACAGCTCCAACTTTCTTCTTTGCTTCTTTTTTGTGTGTTTGCATTTTGAAATTGTCGGCTGCTGAATTCACTCTTTGCACTTGCTGCCTTCGGCGTCGTGATGGATCCACAGACTGTCATCGCCTTCCTGGAAACTTCGGCATCAGCAGTTCCTGTAGTTTTTTTTTTTTGTGAGATTATTAATTTTGTGATGGATATTGGAGGCAATGATCCCCGTCTGAAAAACGTGTGTGCGTTGTGTGAGTCGCAGCAGCTGCTTTGGTTTCCCGCTGAAATGCTGCTGATGGTGGAGCGGTCAACAATAGTCAATATTCTGCTCAGATGTTCGAAGACGATGATGGATGTGAACGCAGCACGAAGGCCTAACCAGCTTCACCTTTTGAAGGCAGAAATGAAGCTGTGTTAGCAGCTGCAGCTCCTCAGCTCGCTCTGCTCTGCTCTTTAGAAATGCCAGCTCGTAGCCTTCAATCAAACGGCCAAGTAATTAAAGGGAAACGGTGTGAGTCTCCCAGTGTTCCCTTTGCATTGTGCGCACGTCCGTCGGCACTGTGAGGGGAATGCTGCATTCAGTCATCACTTGCAACAATAAATAATACTGACACGTTTTTACCTTTTGCATTGTTGTGTGTACCCATTGTTGCTGTTTGCTTTTATCTTTGTCTCTTTGTGTATTTGTGGTGATTTTGCATCAGTTTGGGAATTTTTGAGGTGGCTTTGCGTCATTTTGGGCGTCTGTGAGGTGATTTCACATCATTTTCTGTATCTTGTGCTCCTCTCTGTGTCTCCATGATCCTTGTGTCATCTCTTTGTTCTGGTTGTGCGTCGGCTCCTGTAGCTGACCGCCGAGCAGGAGGCGTTATATTACTGCTGTGGTGACAGACGTGGTGGAGAAGATGAGAGAAGATAATGTTGGAGACGAAGGAGATTCTCCTCGCCCTGTGCCTCTGTGAGACGGGGCAGCAGTCTCAGTAATGAATGAGTATTTCTCATCATTTTTCACGTTGCTTTGCTTCTTTATGCATTTGCACATTTCACGCTCTGAGCTGCTGGAGGAATATTATCATAGAACTGCAGCCCTGAGTGTTGTGGAGGGGTAATTGCATCATCCTGTGTGTTATTACCTGACCCTCTGTGTTGGGGCAGATGAGTGAGGAGGTTAATTGTCCGTCTCTTTACGTCGTTCCCTGATCAGCTGTTGCTGCGCGGTCGACTACACATCCGTTAATTATCTTTGTGTGTCCGTGATGGCAGAGAGTCAGACTGATCCAGATCTGATCAGTTTATCACTGAAGTCAGTTTCAGATTGGACAGATCAGCTGATTCTGTTTAAGGAGGAAACAAGACACACTTCTGTGGGGTTAAACAAATGTTTAGATGGAGCTCAGTGTGTGAGTCTAACAGTAACAAAGTTGTGTTACAGCAGTGTCTCTTCTTCACCTGGAGGCCACGATGCTGAATCAGCTGTGTCCGTCACTCTCTGCTTCACCACCTGGTCTCTGCAGCCGAAGCTCCTGAGGAAATTCTTGTGTTTCTTTGCTGATATAAAGACGCTCCTGCTGTTGTGTTGCTCTCGGCTCGGGACAACAATCTGTCTGATTTTCTGATTTTGGTCGATGTTCCATCCGTGATGTGGCTGATCTCCTGCTGCTTCAGAGGACGACTCTTCTTTGTCATTTATTTATGGACGCAGCACATCAGAGCGGGCTCCGTGGTTTTCTCACCTTATTCCCCAGAAACCGAAGCTTCATTAAAGTTAATCACAAACACGAGAAGCTCTTTCTGGCCGAGCCGCAGACAGGACGTCCTCACAGCGGTTTAACTTCAGGGACACTGACACAGGAGCTGCTCTGGGTCAGGACAGGTGAGTAGATGGTTGGAAGGTGGGACGACCGCCAAGTCATCCAGGATGAAGTCACCAGAAAACTTTCTCTCGATGAATTCATAATTCTGAATTTAAGAAACAGAACAGCTTCCTGCTGATGGAGCCAGAAATCAGAACACAAAGTCCTCCATCACAGAGAACCAGTCAGTCCGGAACCACAAACACCTGGACTGCATTCTAAAACTGGACCTGGATTGGACTCTAAAACTGGATCTAGACTGTCTCTAAACCTGGAACCGGACTTGACTCTAAACTTGGACCTGGACTGTCTCTAAACCTGGACCTGAACTGACTCTAAACCTGGACCTGAACTGACTCTAAACCTGGACCTGGACTGTCTCTAAACCTGGGCCTGAACTGACTCTAAAGCTGGACCTGCTTTCTTTCACGACTTCACTGGTTGATTGATTTCAGATTGAGCTGTTTTATAGTTTTTATGAATCAATCACAGATAACAGATTAAAGGAGCTTCACTGAATCACCAAACAGTTTTCTCAACAACAAATTTAATTACATTATAATTAGCTAGATTTGATAAATGTATATTAGTCATTAAATTAACATTTATACAACAATATTTACTATATTACAATATTACAAGTGTATAGTTGTACACTTTGTTAAGCAGCTACACACACACACACACAGGCATGAGCAGCACATATAGTCTGAAGGACTGAACTGAAAATCACGCAACGAACATAAATAAATGATCACACCAGCTGTGTCTTTTAGCGCACACGAGGTGGATACAAAACGGGACTAATGATCATTAATACAGTGACATGTGAGTGTACGCAAACACACACCGCTCTCATTTTAATGAACAGATGAAAAGCTTCTCATTTACATACAAAGTATGTGATATGTTCGCAGAGAGAGGCTCCTTTTGCCTCCTAAAAATTGACTGAAATATTACGTAATGTAAAAGCAAGGATAATAATAATAATAATAAAACAGGCAAATGGAAGCGGTGAGAGCATTTTCTGGTTAGAAGCACTCAGACTTCAGAGAGGGAAGAAGCCTCCAGCGTGTATCGTCTCCTTTGACCTGCGATTTCTGCCTTTCTGTTCCAGAAAAGGTCCAAAGAGCAGCTGGCAAATTAAGAGAGTGTGGGAGACAGAGTCGGGTTTAAAGGAAACGTGGTGCACATCGTGTGTGAGGAGCTAAATCACCAGGTTCATTTCTTGACGTTTCAAACTGTTAAAAATGAAAGGAAACGTCCATCAGATCCACAGACTCCTCTGGAGAAAAAATTTAACACACAGAGCTGCAGATGGATCTGGCCTCGTTCCACCAGTATTTAAAACTGGATGTTCCCTTCATTCCCAAACTGAAATCTTCTCCACAACCAGAAAAAAAACATATTTGACCCTCAATCCTGATTGGGTGGTACAGTCTGTCAGTCACTCAGTAGCTCTGTCCCCTAACCCCTCCCCTCCTTCCTGGTCTGTTTCCCTCTAAATGGAGCATCATTTAAAAAATGAACATCGTGTTGTATTGAAGACTGTAAACTAGAGACTGAGACCATAAACTGATCAGGAAAACATTTACTGAGGAGGAGGAGGGACATTTTCCCATAGACTTCAATATAAGGGAGGAAGAGGGAAATTTTCCCATAGACTTCGGTATAAGGGAGGAGGAGGGACATTTTCCCATAGACTTCAATATAAGAGAGGAGGAGGGACGTTTTCCCATAGACTTCAATATAAGGGAGGAGGAGGGACGTTTTCCCATAGACTTCAACACAGTCTGACAGGGTAAGAACAGTGTCAGCAGCACAAAGGCTTTATTAACAGCACCCACATAAGGTCCCATGAAGGGGGGGCCATGGGGGGGGGGTGCTCTTGATGCTGGCCTGTTAAAAATCACACCTGGTGAGCGAATCGTTTGTCTGCTCGGCCTCTTGTGTCAGACAGTGCTGGAACGTCTCTTCACACGTTCAGAGAAAGAACAGATTTCTGAGTTCACACTAACAGTTTAACACGCTTTAAGTGCGGGCCGAGCTCCCTCAGACCGAAATAGTCAGCGTCCATGTCTTCATTTAAATTTCAAATTGAAGCAGCACCAAAGCCAAAACTCCACTCCTGAACTTTCCTGGGATGATAAAGTGTTGTTGAAGTAGACGACCCCGAAGCTTCCACCCACGATGCCTCCTCACAGCTCCGTCACTACGGATCTACACAACATGCTTTAACGAGTAACACGAGTCAACAACAACAGACGACAAACACGCAGACACAATCCTGCAGATATTTAAAATGAGGGGGGGGGGGGGGGTCTGTGTGTTGATGCAGTAAAGGAGACATTTCAGTCAGTTATTCTGGTCCTGCGGACTTCTGTCCAGACTGAGACTTGGATGTAATTTAATACTTTTTCCTTGTTGCCGCCATTTTGGGTTCAGTCTCGCTGTTTAACCGACATTAAGAGCTTCAACTGTTGTCGCCTCTCACAACGGAAGAGGCAGCGCCACACATCCGGTATCGGGAAAATGACCGCCGGGCTGTGGCTAGCTGGTTAGCACGCTAACATCAGTTGAAACTGATGTTGAGACCGACGTTGAGCTAAAATACGTCCATTGAGGCCCTGAACGGCTGAATTTATATACAAGCAGGCCAGCTGACAGTCCTGCCTGGCCCCGGGACAAGATCATCTTAGATGCGGGCCCCTCCCTCTCTCACCTGACGGCAGCTGGAGCCCTCTCCTGTCCTCTTCCTCTTCCTCTCCTCTCCTCTTCCTCTTCCTCTTCCTCTCCTCTTCCTCTCCTCTCCTCTTCCTCTTCCTCTCCTCTTCCTCTCCTCTCCTCTTCCTCTTCCTCTCCTCTCCTCTTCCTCTTCCTCTCCTCTTCCTCTTCCTCTCCTGTCCTCTTCCTCTTCCTCTCCTCTTCCTCTTCCTCTCCTGTCCTCTTCCTCTTCCTCTCCTCTTCCTCTTCCTCTCCTGTCCTCTTCCCCTCCTCTCCTCTTCCTCTCCTCTCTGTCTCTTCCTTTCTGATGGAGCTACCAAACTCGGCTGTTTCTGTCAAAGATAACGTTTCGTGTCGAGCTTTAATACAAGCTAGGCTAACGGACGTTAACATTAGAGCTAGCCGGTTAGCCTACGTTACAAGCTAACTGCGCTGTTTCTCACCTTGTTCTACGTTTCTCGTCCCAGCTTCACCGTCACCACCTTTTTTAAAATATTTGTTTATAAAATTTCTCAACCCTTTATTTTCTTATTCTCTTTTCTGGGCACCGGACTTTTGCTGACCGGACATTTTACTACCGAACTTCCGACAACAGAAAACGGCCAGGCATAGCAACAGTAACCAAGGGGGGCGGGGCTTAGCGAAGGTGGCCAAACCATTTGTTGGGGGGGTTGACAATTAGGAAGAAAACTAATAAGAAGTTTATGTAACTCAAATATTACACAATCTTTTCCACAAATAGGCTTAATTAGAGAAATTTTGAAAAATTAATCCATAATTTAATGAGGACCCAGTTCTGGGCCCCCCTCTACCCTGGGCCTGGGACAGCAGACCCGTTTGTCCCTCCCTATTGGCAGGCCTGTATACAAGTATATTAAAAAATAAACTATTTGTGTTTTTACTTTCAAGGAGATGCTAAACTGAGTGGAGATTGGTATTTTGACTGTAGCACATAAAATAGAATGAATTTGGGTATGCGATGCGGCCATAATGGTCGATAACAATGAAAAAGTAATAAAACAGATTGTCCTGTCTCAGGAGACGGAGATAGTTTTATAGATGCCACAAATCACCAACACCAACCATTATAACCATTATATCTGTTTTATAATCTAGTTTCAAACAGAGCTCAAACTTTTCATTTCCAACTTAAAATGAATGAATCATAACGCTGGAAGGAAACACAACAGTTACGTATCCAATATGCACAAACTGGCATTCGGGGAATACACACACACTCTCCATAATGGAAACGGTTTGTCACAAATTTGTGGTTTAAGGGGTTAAGGGTAAGAGGTGTGTTATTGTAGTGTAGTGTAGTCGGTCATTGTTTCATCGTGATGACATTTTACACCTTTTCTGTAAACATCTTTACAGGACAAATGTTTTCCATTAATCCCTCCGCCTGCTTCACACTGAAGCCTCCATCTCCCTTTTCAGCCTCCGATTTTCGGTCTAATTTTCCGAGGTTTTTTCACGGTTCACTCCTCCATGTTTCACCTCTCTTTTCCCCTCGCCGCCTCTTCCTCCGACCGGTTCACCTCCCCCTCTCCGTCTAATGGATCCAGGCTGAAGCTAATGTTTTTATTTTGTGACTTATTACTATTTTTCCAAAAGCTTCACAGGAAAAAAAAAAGTGAATAATTTATCGAAATCAGGTTGAGAGAAGTCTCCTGTGTGAGTCTGTTTCCATATCTGCGTGTGTTTCATCTTCATCTGTGGCTTTGAACAGAAAATAATTGTGTTTGTTAGAGGTGGGATCTGGCATTTTCAGCTGCTTTCTCTTTCATGATAGATCTCACTTCACTGTGGTTAATAATTCTGCCAACCGCTTTCATTTCCGCCTGATGTTTGCTGACCTTAATGGATGACTTTTATGTGCTCTGTACAGTAATCTGGAATTAATGGCCATCATCATTTAATGTTTGTCAAGCTTGCTTTTAGTTTGTCTCTGTTGGGTTAGTGGTGAGAGTCTTGTGTCTGAGTGTGTGTATTTAAATGTGTGTACTGTTTGCATTTGTTGGTCTGCTGTTGTGTTTCCGTCCAGACTGAGGCGGAGTCCAGATACATCCTGTTCATTTACCTCCGACTTTATATCTAGCACTAAATATAAACTTTAAATTGAAATTAGAAATGTTTCTTCACCAGGGGGATCAGTGGTTGCCTCACAGCAAGAAGGTTCCGGGTTAGAACCCTGAGCCTGCTTCCAGTCTTAACACTGGCACGTTGGGTTAATTAGAATAATACTGACTCTGAATTGGAGGTTAACTTAGATTAACTGCTGCAAAGATAACCGGCATGAATAATGAATGAATGGATGTTTATTTAACACCTGATGACTTCCTCTTACTCTCCAACATCTGTCTCCAGAGCTGGAAAGCAACTCTCTTGTTTCGCTTCTATTTCTATCTTTTCTTTGACTGAACGTAGCGTACTAATCAGCTCAAACACTGTTATCGTGTTCCAACACCGAGTCACTGAAGAAAAAACATTAAGTAAACACATTTTAATGCTAATATGTCTCTGCAACAACAGCAGAACTAATTAAAACTCCTTTAGGTTTGTCGAAAGGTAAAAATACGAACGAATCCTCCAGAGTTAAGGTCAGGGTTTCTCTAAAAACTCAACGGTGGAGGGCGAATATTTTAAACTTCAGGTTTTGGTTCCTTAACAACTCAATTTAAAGCAAAGTGAATTTTTATTTCTAAAACATCAACTGTTTTATGACGGCAGGTTTAAACATCATTAAAATATTATCTACAGAGACACAGCAAAGTCCACCGAGAGCGTTGACTACACAATAAACTTCCTCTAAATGGAGACTGTGCCGAAGGAATCAGCTCCAGCTTTCACTGAAAAATGCAAATAGATTCAGTCCATGTTTGACTGAAATGCTAATATTTGGCTACAACTACCAAATTCTGAATCATTCATGTTTCTCAACAAACATGTGATTTGTTTTGAAAATCTGACAAAAACTCGGCTTTGTTTTTTCCTCCAGTTAAAGAGGCTCTGCGGATTTTATTTTCATTATTCAAACACTTTCATCTACGTTCAAAATGTCTCCTGTAACAGTTTGATGAATACGTGTTTTCAGAGCCAGAGACCAAACAATAACAAAGACTGGAGGTTCAGAAGGTCTGAAGGTTAAAGGAAATCAGGGAGCGCTGCCCGGAGTCACGCTGCGTTTGGCCCAGAAAGCTCTTCACTGACACATCATGAGCTCTGGAAACGCTGAAAGCAGCAATCAGGCTACTATTTCCTTCAGGAGTGTGATGAGGGTTGAACTGAAGGCAGGCAGTTACACAGCATGACCCGAAGGAGGAGGAGGAGGAGGAGGAGGATGAAGAGGAGGAGGATGGAAGGCAGCATCAGAAGAAGACATCAGCGCCGAGGAGAAGTACCCTGAGATGTGATCGGCTTCTGCTCAGAGTGGATAATAAAATCTGTAGAGAGGAGCTGAGGGAAGATTGGATTTTAAAAGATTGATGCCACATGTGAAACTGATGAGGATGCGAAGAGGAGAGGCTGAAAAACAGGCGTTCTGATGAATGCTGACACGTTCCACTTCCTGTTTTCTATTTCCCAAAAAGCTTCAAAAGACGCTTTCCTCAAATGTAATTAAACAAGTATTGATAAGCAGGAAATACACTGCACCCATACGTCAGCTTCACTGTGTACGGACTGCGGCTTATGTTCTGAGCTTTAGCCTGACACAACAATTTAAAATCACATCAGGTCTTCATCAGTCTGCTCAGACGTCGTGGAGGTAAATCTGTTGACACGTCGGTCCAGCTGCTGCTCGACGCTCCGTTTTTTATTTTGATATCCTAAATCTGACTCTTCTTCTGTGTTATATTTAGAAATACTGATATCCATCGTCAAGTAAAAGGAGGTCAATCAAAGGGAAGTATTTAGGTGGGCTCAGTCTGGGGCCTTCGTTGTGACATCACAAAGTACCAGAAGTCCTGACGGCAGCTTTCTAGGTTCAGTTTCTAATTACAGACTGAGAGTTTTTCTCTGTGGTCTGAGACCTCGAGACTTCCTCCGGATTAATACAGAACCTGGACCTGGTTTAGAATCAGAGACCAGATGGAGGTCTACCTCTACACCGGATGGACCGTTAAAGCCTTCCTCATCTGCTGCGTGTCTTTGGACAGATGGCTGAACAAAGTCGAGCGAGCACAAATAACAACCAGTCAAGTCGAAAAACTGCCAAACATCCAGAAAGGTCTCTGGAGAAAAGTGACTGCGTGACCCCGAAGAGGACGCGTCAGCAGAAAGCGTCTCACAAAGATTGCTCGATTCACCAGCAGCATAAATGCGTGACTAATAACTGTGACCCTGAGCTCTCTGATGTAAATATCCAGGCCGAACCGCGTCCTGAAATCAATTATGTCCCACTCACGTTGGTGAACGGTCCTCCAGTTTGTCCTGCAGGTTCACACTCCAACACACACTTCAGCCACTCGGGTTTGTTAGAACCTCCTAAAAATACTCTGCAGTGTCGTCCTGCTGATGTTTATCTGAGCTTCGTCACCTGAACGTGTGATCTTTGGTGATGAATATGTAGCAGTAGATCATCTGAAGCTCAGGTCTTCAGGGAAACATCAGCACAGGAAAGAGAACACTAAAGGAAAATAATAATCTTCATCCTTTCTGCTCTTTAAAAAGCTCCGCACTCTTCCCCGTTTGGATTTCTAATTCTCTGTTTTGTTTTTGCATCCATTTGAATTAAATGTTTCTTACATAAAATGTTTATTAGAATTTTTATTGATATTGTGTTGTATTTTCAAACACTTTTTATTTAATATATTTTTTATTTCCAGCAGTTATACCGTTTGTCTTTTGGAGAAGTCGACATAAATTAAATAGAAACTAAAAAAGTTGTTATGATGAACATGTTGCACATTGTGGTGTGTGTGTGTTTGTGCTATTGTGTAGTTTCAGCTAAGTGTTCCTGCTCTTTTAGCTCCATGTTTGGTCTCCACCAGCACCTCTAAACTGTGGTCAAATAAACAACAAAATGAAGCTCGCTGTGAAACTCGAGACGAGCTGAAGATCAGTATAAAAATGTGTGTGTGTCTGTCTGTGTGTGTGTGTGTGTGTGTGTGTGTTCCCCCTCTCTCATCCTATTAGTTTGTGCAGAGATGGGGTCTGACATTTAACCATGTCACAGCAGCCCCCCGAGCACAACGGCTACTTTCCAATCGGATAACATCCTTATTTGTTTGAACCAACCAGAATTGGATTATTTTACACACACACACGCACGCACACACACACACACACGCACACGCACACACACACACACACACACACTTTCCTGCCTCTATCTGATTGTATTTTTTCGGCACATGGAGAAGAAGAGCAATCTGAATTAAATACACATGTATAACACATAAAATATTATTACTGTTGTTGGTCTTTGTGTAACCTGTTTGCTGGTCAGCTGCACACTCTATGTATTGAAAATTGTGATGCAGATTGTGTGCACAATACAAAAAATGTACACTGTGGACTACAGAGAAAATATGCTGTTTCATAAGATCTGATGGTGATTTGTGATAAAGGCTCCGCTGGTATGAGGATTTATGTGTAACACCTTTATAACATAAATTTCCATTTTCTTCTTCTGAGCTGGAAAACAAATCTGCTACAACCGCCGACGTTCTTCTGGATATTATTCATGACACAGCAGCTCTGTGACGGTAAATCACAGTCTCCCAGCAGTCACCTGGCACTTACAGCTACAACACATTATCCCGTCCTCCTCCCACTGATATTCCTCACTTTTCCTGAGCAGCGTGAGCCGTCGCCTGAGGCGGAGAGAAAACGCCACGGGCGTCCAAGACGCACGGAGGGAAAACATCCAGAATGAAAAACAAAAGAAAATGGATGCTTTGATGTGTCAAGTAGAAATGCTCTGGTTGAAGCAAGGAAGTCGGGTGGTGTTGAAGTCTATGGGAAAATGTCCCTCCTCCTCCCTTATATTGAAGTCTATGGGAGAATGTCCCTCCTCCTCCTTTATATTGAAGTCTATGGGAAAATGTCCCTCCTCCTCCCTTATATTGAAGTCTATGGGTAAATGTCCCTCCTCCTCCCTTATATTGAAGTCTATGGGAAAATGTCCCTCCTCCTCAGTAAACGTTTTCCTGATCAGTTTATGGTCTCAGTCTCTAGTTTACAGTCTTTAACACAACATGATGTTCATTTTTTAAATGATGCTCCATTTAGAGTGAAACAGACCCGGTGGAGGGGAGGGGTTTAGGGGGCGGGGCTACGGTGTGACTGACAGACTGAACCGCCCAATCAGGATGGGTGATGGTTGCCATCATGGAGGGTCTGGACTGTCCCTCAGATCTGACTGGAGGACTTTACGCAGGCAGAATAAGAAGAAGTGTGTTTGCGTCTTTTTGTGTTTAAAAGAACACACAAAGACACACACACATTCAAAAGCAAAACAATGCAACACACGTACACAACACAGAGCCCAGCTGGAGCCGGAGGTTTTACATCAGGGGCTCTTTAAAATCTCTTCCATTATGCAGTTTTAAATAACGCCCATACAAGCGTTACAATCTTCATGACCGAGCAGCATTAATATATAATATGTCTGAATTATTAACTGCACTTCGCCTCCCAAGTGATGCTGAGTTGTGATGTACAGTGTGTGTCACCAACATACACACACACACACACACTGAAGGCAAGAGTGTGTTTAAAGCTGTGATGTTAAAGTAAACGGCTGCATTAAGTGAAGACACTGACAGAAGTGAAGCCTGGAAACAAGTTCAGGAAAAAACACACAACAACACAACCTGCACAGGGCTGTGCACAGATGTTTCAGGGGCCAGGGGGTCAGCAAAAAAGGGAACCTCTCTCATAATTATTAAATACAGTCACTTACAAATTTAATAACTTCAGTGTCCGGGCACGACATCGGAATTTCAGAAGGCCGCGCAACAACATCGACTCACTTTTATACAAAGGGACTTCAATTTGAGGGTCATCAGTCTGACTTCAGAGCTTTAGAAGGTTTTGGTGTCTGTCTGTATGTCATAAGAGGAGAGGAACTTCTTCCTGAAGATGCAGGATAATAAGATCTGACGAGAATATGATTTATAGTCCAGAACTTCTCTGCAGCATCACAACACTTATGCTGCAAATGATGCAAAACAACGTTCTGACACATTTTGAGTCCATCAAAACAACAGCAGCTCTTTTTCTCCCATAAATCTCAGTTATTATTTAATATCCGCTGGCTTAATGTATATTTATTGCTACCAACACACCACATGATCAAACCAAAAACCACAACGTAATAGTCTGAACATGAGCAGACTTCTCTCTGCTCGGACCGAAGATGTCAATCACAAACATGTAGTTTAGTTTTTAAAGCAGCAGGAAATTGAATGTTTCTGTTGTGCGTCTGCATATAAGCCAGAATTGATCTTGTTGTCAATAAACCACATTAAAAAGACCAAAACTGACAGCGAAAGTCTCCGACCAACCAGGAGGCAGCTGTGTGTGTCTCCTCCCTCCTTTAAACTGAGACAGACACACAAACTGCAGGCGACAGCTGTGAAGCTGCTGATTTGTGTCTGATGGTGACAGTTAAAAAATAAAACCTAAAACCTGGATTTTAGTGCGTTTACAGGTATTTGTGCGACGTCTTGTTAACCTGTTAGCAGCCAGCTTTAAATGTCACACAGCTGTTTCCTGCTGAAGTGATTTATGAACCGTCGGCGAGAGAAAGAACCGACGTCACGCAGCGCAGCCTTCATACGGCCTCATAAAAAAGACATTAAAAATCAAACATACCATAATACCCAGCCGTGAATCTGTCATTGTCAAGATACAGGAATGAAAATGAGATTTAACTCCTCTCAAGTTTCTCCAGCACAGTTTGAGCTTCAGTGGACTTTATGTTCCGGGTCAAAAACATTTAAAATTTAAGGTAAACCCTTAAATCAAAGGGGTAAAGGTTTACCTTATCTTAAGTTCAAAGGTAGATGTAAAAGGTGGCAGGTGACTCATTTTGGTTTTCACTCCCTGTGGTTAAAATAAAAAAGGCAGATGTGTTTTGTGTCAGAATCTAAATTCTGTAAATCCTTCACCACTGCAGGTTTTTGAAAAATCCTCAGAGATGACGTCCATCAGGAGATAATAAGAGCTTTCTTTCTTACACTAAATTATACCACAGAAACTGTGGCAAACAACACATCCCACACGTTTTTTTTTTGTTGATTATCACCTATAATTATAGAGTTTTATTTCATTAGTTTGTGAATTTCAGCTGACTTCTGGGCGCTGACACTTTCCTTAGAGGAAAACTGGACTTGCTATCATGTGAATGTTGTCTTTGATTTTATATTCGGGGTAAAAGTCAGCGAAACAGACAAAGATAATTCCCCTAAAAACACCGTGACAGAATGCAGTGAGGCTAAATTGTCAGATTTAATTATTCTTTGCTCTGTAAGTGCTCACAGTCAATCCCACCCACTCTCCTCTGAAACAGTGAGCACAATCAGTGCTTGTACAGTCTCACCACGTCCTTTATTCACACCCAAACAGTTTCAAAATAAAAGCATAGCACTGGGACACAACAGCAGAACACAAGATCAGAGATAGGAGGAGATACAAGGCGTCAGTTAGTGCTGCTTTGGTTAAAGTCCAACTGAAACCACAAAAAACATCTTTTTTATATATAGTGATGAAATAAAAGTGGGCTGAGACCATTAAGGCAAAAAACTGGTTCATTTCTGAGGAATCACCAACTGTCAGAATTTTCACCTTTGACCTTTGACAGACTGGAGGTCGCTATCAGGGCGTTGTAGCCGCTCAGCCGGCGGTGAATGATGCTGGATGAGAGTGTTGACCAATGAGGCATTAAGGCGTTGAAGCTCCGCCCTCAGGGCAGATGTGACTTCAGCTACAGACGGGATTGCTAGCTGGTTAGCATGCTAACTTTATTGATGTTTGTTTCCACATCTGGAGACATCTGGTTGAGTTTGATGCTAAATATCTAACACCTCTTCTGGACTGTAAACAACTTTTAATGCTAATGTTAGCTCTTTGCAAAACAACTTACATTTCCACTTAACAGCAAATATCTTTCGTAAGTTCACATATTTTCTATGATGGTTTTTTATTATTATTATTATTATTTGCGCATTTGGAAAGTTGCAAATACAAAAGAACACATTTTGTTTCTCAAACAAAATATCAGAACAAGACAAAGATTATTCTGAGCTGGGTAACAGGTGCTAAAGTGAGCCTTCTGTCGTAGCAGCTTAATGTTCATATTAGAGTTTGTGCATTTGTTGTTTGTTTGAGTTATTTTCATTAAGTGGACTCGACATCATCAGAATTTATTAACATGGCTGTCTTGAAACAATCAGCTGGAGGATCATAATGATGTTTTTGTTAGCATGCTCACTGCTAAACTGAGATAGAAAATGATTAGCATTGTCGCTAATGTGAGCATGTTAGCGTGGAGCAGATCTGCGTAGGAAGACATGCGTTTAAATTTCAGTTGGACTTTAAAAGGACAAGCAGTAATATTGTTTAATCTGCAGATTATTTCTGTACAGCTGAGTCCAACATCAGAGCTCTAACATGTACAACGATCGGATGCTTTCAAAAGATAAGAAGAGCAGTTTCAAAAAACATGCAGCTGCAAACACATTTGGTCACACACGTCCGGTCTTCACGCACACACACCAAATCAAATCAATCCAGAGTGAGGAGGAGGAAGAGCATCTTCATCAGGGATTCAGCTCGTCGTCAGGGTCAGTGCCGAGTTCATTTCCAGTCTGTATTGCTTATGTCCATCACAGGGAGCAAAAAAACGAAACCTCAAAGAACGAACTGATGTTATTTTCTGCTCTAACAGATCTGAGTCCAGACTCACTGCTGAGTCTTTTTTCAAATTTCTAAACAAGAAATGTGAATGAGGCTCCTGCCCAGGGGCCCGTGGGACCATGTTTGACTTTTCTAGGAATCATTGATTTAAGATGTATAAACTCATCCATTGAATAAACAGCAATAGGCCTGACTGTTTGTTTTTTGCCATTCAGCAGTGAAAAAAGTGCTGAATTGGATTCTCTGTGGCGTTGAAAGGATCGTAAATTCAATTTCGAGAACACCGGGAAAATATTGCATGAGCTGCAAAACGTGCTGACTTTCTTGCATCATTCTTTGTGTAGAGAAGAAAAATCACATAAAAGGGAACAGCTCAGCTTGTGATGCCTCCAAGTATCACATCCACACGAAGAGTTTCCTTTGTTGGTGCAACCTCGGCTCATTTCATCCTTCTTGCGCTAGTTTTTCCCAGTTAAGCCTCCGCCGTCACCTTAATGAGCAATTTCCAGACAGAAGTGCAACATCAAAGGTTTGCAGCGGCCGGGGAACACACCGCCAGAATAAAAGCCCCGCCTGTTGCAGCTTCAGATGGAAACAGAGGAAGGAAAAGCTTCATGAGAGGCACCGACACGAGAGCGCTCACATTTCCCCTGATCTTGTGTTTCTTGAGTGCCCGTGTTATCTCTGATAAAGGACACTTAGTGATATTTGCTCTGTTCCAGTAAGACCCTCCGGCAACTCTCCTCTACTCCCAAACAGACACACACACACACACACACGCCACCATAGCTCTGTTTTGTACTTTAAATTACTCAACACAGACTCTGTATTCTCTTGACTTCCGTTTGGAATCTTAATCAAATCATTCATCCTCAGAGTCACTGAATATACAATTACACTGTATTTTTAAATAACATTAAAGATAATTGATTTGGTCACTTTCTCAAGTCTCCGTCTTTGTCAGTGTGGCTCTGACTCAGCGAACAGACAGAAGCAGAAGGAAAAGGAGAAAAGGGATGCAATCTCCTCCTTCATGTGCGAGTTTGTGTGGAGGCTGAAAAAGGTCAATCCTGGTCAGACACATAAAGTACAGAAGGAAAGATAAAGGTCTCTTTGTCCGGAGGCGGGTTAAATAATAATTATGCTTTCCTCTCTAGAAGAGAGTGCCCTTGGTGTCTCTGCACAGTATCCTCTTGAAGGCCTTCCTGAAATCCTTGTTGAAGATGGTATAAATGACCGGGTTCAGGCAGGAGTTGCAGTAGCCAATCCAAAAGAAGAACTTAAACAAAGCGTTGGGGATCCTGCAGGTCTCGGGGCACACCGCCATGAGGGAGTAAGAGAAGAAGAAGGGGAACCAGCAGATCACAAAGACGCCCATCACCACGGCCAAGACGAAGGTGAACCGCTTCTCCCTGTTCATCATGGCTTTACGGCGGGAAATGGGCGTCCCCTGAATCGTGGGCGTTCCCTCGCCCGCCAGTTTGGTGCCAGACGACGTGGCCACGGTGTTTTTGTACCTGTGTGCCAAGTTTAGCACCTGAACTTTGAATCCTTTGCTTTGGGCCGATCCTAACGTTTGTCTGTCGGGTGTGTTCGGCTGTCCTTTGCCGTCCTCCTCGAAATGGCCTTCTTCGCCAATTTCCAGCTCTGAGCCGGAGCTGGAGGGATTCCCAGGAAACTCTTCCCCATCTCCGCCAGGATGTTTCTGGTCTTCTTTGTTCGGAGCAGCTGAGAGGATTTGGCTGTCGCCTCGGGGGATTGAAGAAGAAGAGATCTGGTCTGGAACAGCACTCGAACGAGGAGGGCAGTTCTGAGCGTCGTGGCTCTCAGCTGCTTTCTGAAGTGATGACGCGGCGGAATCCGAGCCGGACTCTGCGGTCAGGCCTTTTTCTTGCTCCCCGGCGGTTGGATTTCCTTCATCCCCGTTCTGTGGTGACTTCTGAGTTAACTTTGGCTCAGGCTGACGAGGGGCCACGTTGGCGTTTCCTCCTCCCACCACTTTTTGCTTCTGTCCAGGCGGGCAGCGAGTGTGCTGCTTAGCAATCTGATAAATCCGCACATACACCAGGATCATGATCACACATGGGCAAAAGAAGGAGCCAATGGTGGAGTAGAGGATATACCAGCGCTCATTATTCAGTTCACAAGCCTCTTCACCTCCTTCACTCTTGTCCAGAGTGAGAAGAGGAGGGAATGAGATCACAGCAGATATCAGCCAGACCACAATAATGGCCGCCTTGATGCTCGAGGGAGTGCGCTTGGCGCCGTAGGACACGGGCTGAGAGATGGACAGGTAGCGGTCCAGAGCGATCGCACAAAGGTGCGCAATGGAGGAGGTACAGAAGAGAACATCCAACGCCAGGTAGATCTCACACCAAATGGAGCTGAAGGCCCAGTAGCCCTGCAGCTCGTTGGCCAACGAAAAGGGGATAATCAGCGTGGCGACCAAAATGTCCGCCGCCGCCAGCGACACCAGGAAAAGGTTCTGAGGCCCTTTCAGAGATCGTGACGTGAGGACGGCGATGATGACCAGGATGTTACCGACAATGGTCATGAGCATCATGAAGGTGATGGCGATGGCGAAGGCCGCGGTGGCCTGCGGGGTGTAGGGGGCGGTCCTGACGGTGCTCTGGTTGCAGGGGCGGGTGCCAGAGATGAGGCTGATGTTCCTGTTGGGGTGTCCACCGAGCTCCGACAGGCATGGAGCGTCTGGAGCGGCGGCCATGTTGGAGACAGGGTCGAAGTTTACTGACGGTTTCTTACAGAGTTCGAGGCAGCAGGCGGGCGTTCGGACGGTCAACCATTGAGAGGCAGGTTTCCTCCGTCAGTTAACAGACCCGGGGGTCAGAGGTCAGCCGCGGTGAAGCCATGTGACCTTTACAGAGAGACAGACATTTAAAGACAATAATCAGTATGTTGGAATGTTTTTGTTCACTTTTCATTTGAAAGGTTAAATCCGACAGTTTGAAAACTCGAGCAGTAAAAATTAAATTAAAATATTTCATATCTGGCAAGAAACGCTGCACATTTCAAGATGAAATCTGAGGATTAAAACTCGACCAAAGAAAAATTCAAATCATGTTTCAGCTCAGTCACTGAAGGTGACCAAAACTTTAACTACAGGAAGTACTTTTACTGTGATACTGTAACTACATTTTTGGAGGATTAAGTCAAGTGAAGACGTGACGCAGGACTTGAACTTTACTGGTGATGCAGAACAAAGTCGTTATTGTTCTCTTGTAACTTTTAAGATGACTCTTTCTTTTTGATCTGATATCTGCTGATGAAAGGAGGTTAAAATGAGGATTATTGTGAATGATTGTATAATTGGAGCAGCAGTTCCCAACCTGGGGCTCAGGCCCCCACACCGGGCCCCAAGATCACCCTGAAGGGTCACAAGCAGTTTAGAAGGACACAAAAACAAGATGAACATATGAAATATATGAATATTTAATGTCAGTGTAACTCAAACCTTAGAGCCAGTGTGAAGTCAGAATATATTTACAGCTGATTTATGTGGCTCAAACAGACTAAAGGTCTGTGTGAAACCTGAATCCTGTCGTAGTTTGCAGTTTGTGGTGTAATCCAGCAGCACGTTTATCAAATTAAAACTGACCTGCTGTTCGATTCAGACATTTAAATCAGTTTAATGAGGCTGATGACGGCTCATGTACAGAATAAACCCTGAGCTCAGTCACTGATGTGAACCCTGCTTTGGAGCTGCTATCAGTGGAATAACAAACACAATGTTGGCAACATCCAGACACAGTCGCACAAAACGACATGATGCAGCAACACGTGCACATTTTAGTCTCCGAATTTAAATGACGCATTTTGGTCTCCAATATCTATCTCATCATCCAGGCAGGTTCACAGTCGGGGGTGGGGCTAATCCTGGCTGACACCAGGTAAGGGCGGAGTCAACAAAAGTGTCACCCCACCCATCAGTCTGTGAGGTGCTGGCTTGCATCTTAATTTATTGAACTAGTAGAATCCATCTTTGTCGGAGAAGGTGGATCTGATTTTCTCTATACTCTATCCTTATTGGGTGGTTCAGTCTGGCTCAGTAGCCCCGCCCCCTAACCCCTCCCCTCCTTCCTGTAAATGGAGCATCATTTAAAAAATGAACATCATGTTGTGTTGAAGACTGTAAACTAGAGACTGAGACCATAAACTCATCAGGAAAACGTTTACTGAGGAGGAGGAGGGACATTTTCCCATAGACTTCAACACAGTCTGACTCAGGGCTTCACTCTTCAGTCGGTGGGAACATCTTGGACGGGTCACTTCAGAACCAGCAGTTGACCTTCAACACAGAAAGGCCCCAGGCTCAGGGTTCGAACCCACAACCTTCCCATGTGCTAACCACTGCTCCACCACGCCACGTCCAGAACACTGCAGACTGAGCCTCAACACTCTGAATCTGTTCATGAGCTCGTCTTCTTCAGCAGCATCAACCAGCCGACTCATCTGAAGAGGAGCTCAGACTGATAACGACTGTTCTGGTGACTGAAAGTGTGACCGAGGAGTCAACATAAAAACCTGAGTGTCTTTTTGTCTCCTTTAGTAGATCTGTCAGTACTGTGTTGTGTGTCTTTGTTGTTTGGATCAGGGGGTTTGAACACAGTTGTGTGATTATTTCTCATCATTTATTCCAATAAATCCCATTTTCTGCAGCAGAGCAGCTGATCCAGAATTCAGACCTGATTAAATGAATGAAGTGAGTGCAGTCTAAGACCAGGATAAAACCAGACCTTCTATAAACCCCCATCCTGCAGAGACCAGGACCCGAAGTCCGGTCCACTCACCGGCTGATGCAGCTCTTCAGATCCAACAACTTTAAAAGTTGATTTTTGGCAGAATTTGGAGCGAAGTATCCGACAAACGGACACACAAAGTCCGAGTCGTGCGTCCTGGTCCGCAGCCTGGTCCGGGATGAGGATCAGGACTCGCATCCAGCAGGTCCACTTAGACGTGCAGGTGAAGAAGGACTGAAGTTTTTGAAGATGATGAAGATGAAGATTGTGGACCAAAAGAACCGAAGAACGTTCCGGTGGTGGATCCGGTCCGGACTGCTCTCCGGGATCTGAGGCGGATGTTACCGGATCAACGAGGACGCGCTTCTTTACGCGCAGCCTCCAAACTGAAGCCTCAGCAGTGCGCGCTCAGAGTCACGTTAGAGTGTGTGTCCGTTGTGTGGGGAGAGAAAGATAACAACAACAACAACAACAGCGGAGGAAGAACTCAGCTCAGAGGGAGGAGAGGAGAAAGCAGGAGTTTATTGATTGGCAATCAGCAGCTGATCGATTCATTCATTCATCTGCTTCTTTTCATCTAATGCGACATTAAATGACTTTATTTGTGTTGGATGGATACAAAAAGTTAAAGGTGAAGACAAACCGCTTTGGATTCTGGGAAAACTGTGAATGAATGTGTTACATGTGTGTAGAAAAGATAAGAAGGAGATTTGATTTCATTTCTCATGTTAGAGGAAAAATAAGATGAAATAAGGAAGACAAGGTAGAAAAGTTAAGAGCAGCTGAGGTCAGGTGATAGGTGGGGACAGTCTGGCCTCACAGCATGAAGGTTTTGGGTTCGATTCCCAGGCCTGGAGCCTGTCTGTCAGACTCACAGGTTTATGTTCAGCCGTGACTTATTTATTTGATTGTCGTTGTTTCCTTCCACAGACTGCTGACATTCATATATTTTTATCAACATGTATGTTTCATTATCTTCTTATTTCAAATATGATTTACTGCTTTCAGTTCTTTTATACATTTGAAATCAAATCCATGAAACATTAAATGTTTGTCATTTCCTTCCTGTCTCTCTTCCTGCCTTTTCTTTTATGTTAATATAAAATCATCATGTAAAATGAGATGTTATTATCTTTGTCCTTTTCCTCAGGAGACTCTCGACTGTCGTCTCTCTGAAGTGTGTTCGTGTTTTCTTTCACTTGAAGTTTGTCAGGACGCCTCGAGCGGCGGCGGAGCTTCCATCTCATACATTTGGAGCATTTTCTACCTGACTTAAATTATTAATCATTAAAATGGAATCGACTGATTTGTTTCCTTTCTCTGGTGATTAACTTTTCTCTCATTAAGGCAGAAATGATAAAGACTGAGTCCATCCCACATCACTAACTGGACCATTATCATCACTCACACGTGACAGCCTGAACCTGATCAGCTAAAATGAATATTTATTGACCTTTATGACCTCTGATCCCCACACTGAAGGAAACGCCTTCTTTATTTACTTTAGTGTCTCCTTTTGTTTAATCCACTGCTGTTATTCAAAGACAATTAGAGCCTCTTTATAATTCATCTCCTGTTATTTTTCATTTAAAATCTGTCATGGCTGGATTTATTTTCTGCTCCACTTTAATAATGAGAGCTGCCTGTATACTATTAAATGTGTAATAGGATGGAAATGTATGTATATGAGTGCTGCAGGGGTCAATCTGTGGGCGGACACACACAGATTGATGTTTTGTCTGTCGCTGCGATAACAAACAAATGTGAGTCTGGCTGTGTGTGAACATGTGACGCTTTAATCCTTCAGGCCCTTAATCTGAAAAACTGGCATCCCATTCCCACTGACTGGACTTTGAGTGTTGTGTTGTGTTGTGTTGTGTGATGTGGTGTGGTGTGGTGTTGTGTTGTGGAAGTCTTGCCCACATGCTGAGGTGAAGGATGAATAATGATGAGGTAATTGTTTCCTGTTTTCAGAAATTGGTGTCATGATGGCAAACAGAAGTAACACAAGTGCAGCCTGTCGGGTTAAAACTGGTGCTGAATATAAAACAGACAGGAGGTTAAAAAAGTAGAGACATGTCTTGTCAGTCATCTGGACTGTTGGGGGTCATTTGGGAAAAAAGAGGCGGGGCTGAGTCTGTAGTGCACACACTCACCCACCTGTCACTCAAAGAGGCCACGCCCCCGATTCCCCATCACTTTCAGCCTTAACGAAACACAAACAGGTGAGTCTGAGTGTCCCACTGAAAGCTCAAGCTGAGTTTTACCTGAAATCTGCTATGCTTTTATTTGATCACTCAGAAAGCAGAGAGCCAATCAGATGAGAGTATCGGATCCCGTCTCCTGATTGGCTGACTGAGCTGTCGTTCCCGTAGCTCCATAATGAAGCCCGACAGAGGAGTTGGAAAACTTTACTGAGATGGTTTTTAGTTCTTAAAAACACAAATACGTCTTCATCTGGAGGTCAGCTCTTCAAAAAACAACAGAGTCAGCCTTTAATATAACCTTTAACCTTTAACGCCACAGTGACGGTGTGACATCGGCTCACAGCTGTGACATGATGAAGATGCAGATTTCCTCCTCTTCCTGTTACTGTATGTGACTCCGAGGGGATGCCCTCATTCTGTCATCCTGAACGCTCGCTAATGGACAGGTCCATTCTCTCAGCTTCACTGTCTGGCTGTTGTTTAATACAACATGTCAAGTGTAAATGTCAGAGCAATTTTCCACCAGAATACCTGGATGACAGTAAAGTGAAGCACAGATAAATATTTGGCAGTTAGTGCAGATAAAAGGAGAGCGGCATCTTGAAGCGTTTCCTTCTCAATGGAGTTTTTTAGGGTCACATTTAGGAGGTTAAATATTGGAACCGTCTCAGTGCACATAAAGCACTTCGTCAGTTTGTGAAGTTGCACCAAACCGCCCTTTTGGAAATGACTTTGTAGCTGGTCTTTGGAGATAAGTGGACCCTGAAGTGGGGTGTTAATGCAAAAGGCACAAAGTCAAGAGGCAGAGAGAACCTGCAGTATCACATTCTGAGTCTGCCTTCAGATTCAGCTATCAAATATCAGCTCAGGTGTGAGGAAGTCATCAGACTGTACGATACTGAGCAGCTTTTAAACTGCAGAAGGCTCCTCTTCACTCACATCACTTCTTTGTTGATTCTTCTGGTAGAAAACATCGTTTACTGTCATTTAAAGGGCCTCATGTGTTTCTCTGTCAAATGTTGATCTCCATAAGTAGAATTGTGGTTTCTCCTCTCTGGAGCTTTACGGACATCAGGCCAGTCAGCCCAGACTGCTTGGTTGTGACATCACAAAGTCACAGAAGTCCTGACAGCTGGTTTTATGGTTCAGTTCTGAATCTGGACTGGACATTTCCGAGACCACAGAACCTGGACCTGATTTAGAACCAGAGACCACATGGAGGTGGTCCAGCTTTAGACCGTATGGACCTTCAGAAAGGGATCTGACCTAAAATATAAATTCAAAGAGGAAATGAAGTCTGCTGCCTCGTTAACCTCTGAGGTCCAACCAGAGATTCCACATGTGGATTACTTGGTCCGATAACAAAACTGCACTTTTTTCTACATTGTAAACAAAAAAACAACGAAAAATTGAGTTAAAGTATTCTGTTTTAATATTGAAACTCTGTTTTGTTTAAAAGGTAAAAATCTTAAATGTGTTGTGAAATCATCATTTAACAGAAACCTGCATCAGTTAAGTTAAAATCTGTTAAAAATAAAGTTTTTCTTTAATAAAAAGATGTTTGATTTTAGGATTGTTTTTAAATTCTCCACTTCAGCTTTACATAAAGAAAACAAGTCCATCACATCTGGTCGGAATATTGTCTTTTATTCATCCAATCACAGCTCAGTGTTGTCTGGTGCTGTCGCGCCCTCCGCTGGCAGACTCTGGGTCCTACAGGTGATCTGATGGACTCTCTGCTCTGCTGACTGCAGCTGGACTCTGGGCCTGGTTTCCTTTGCTGCCGCTGTCGAAGAAAACTTTGTGGATCCACTTGGGAGCATTTGAATCCTCGTTCTTCGCATGTTTGCTCTCCTTCTCCGTCTGGCTCTTTGGGGCATCTGGTGAAGAGAGAGGGATGAAACTCAGGAGTGAAATCGAGAAGAAAAAGACATTAAATAGTTTTCATGTTTCAAACAAACAGCTGATGACCAAAATGTCACTTTATTTTGTGCTTTCAGTTGTGGCTGTAAACCAACAGGCTGAAATAAGCTGAACAGAGCGACCCACCACAGCTGTAGAGGTAACGAACTCTCTGAGCGTCCGCCTTCGTCAGTTTGACCCTCTGTCCCATGTCGTTTGAGTCTTTGTGTGGGACGATGGTGGGCAGACCGTTTGATGAAAAGAAACCGCTGACACAAAGTTCAGTCACAAAATGTTTCAGAGAAAAAAAAAAAAATTACATCTTGAATTTGCAGACTTTACCTTCCGTAGTGCATGATTGAAGTAATATCGTACGGAAGATTAAAAGTGTTTCCATCTTTTGTTTTGAAGTTTCTCTCCATCCCTGAAACACAACTATCATTTTCACGCAGACGCACAACAAATAGTACAACAACTCATTCACCATATACAAACACACAGACACTACCTGGCATTATATTCTGAGAAAGAACGGTGATGTACTGCTCGCGGTCCATTCTCGTGTGCTCGTGGTAGAAGCCCAGAGTATGAAGGATCTCATGGGCAATGTTACCCACGATGCACTGGGGCCCAAGAAATAAGGGCTGCTCGCCGCCGATGAAGCCCACATAGGAAGCACAACTAGAACATCACAGTTGATTCCACAGTTAGTTTCTGAAGGCACACTGAGCACAATGCAGACCGTAGGACCTTTAAAGCTTTAGACCGTGTGGACCTTCACCATCTGAATGTTTTCAGACTGTCGGTCAGACAGACGCTTTATAAAAAGGCTTCAGTCCTGATGTCCAGTGTCATCAGGACTGAGGCTGACACACCCTTTGCCTATTTTGAACAGCAGGTAGTCCGTCTCTGTGGTTCGCCTGCGGAAGGACACACAAGTGTTTTCAGCCACCATGGCCAAGGCGGAGAGGATGTCTTCAGTCCGACTGGCTGGAAAACAGGAAGTGAAACAAACAGATTCCTGTGAGGAAAGATTCAGACCATTGATCTGGTTCGACCTGAAAACCCCACACTGCTTACCCAACTCAGGGCTGATGGCGTAGGGTATCTCCAGTGTCGGCCATGTGCTCTGCACCGCGTTCCTGTCGTGCTGTGGATGAAATAATGTTAAATAAAGTTAAATATGAGTAACGCTGCACACCAACAGAGCAGCAGGTTCACAACCACAGATGTTTCAGTGGCGTCTCAACAACCCTCCACGGCGTTACCCATCAGTCCGTGAGCCGCCATTTTACAGACTTCAGTTTATTATTTGTCTGTCAGCCATCTTGTTATTTGAAACCAGAAGAAACTATTGTTTGGAGGAGAAGTTGGAGCTGAGGAACAATCTGTGTTCCCACTTCTGATTTAAAATGTGTGATCCAGTTTTTTGTTGTTTTTTTTTTAGATTCATCCACATCAGAGACCAAAAGAGAAGATTTCTGCCATTTTGAATTTGGCCTTTAATTACTCCCAAACTTCAAACAAATACAACTTTGCTTTTAAAAAAGGTGAATGGTTGAGTTTCACTCACTGGTAGAATCATGTCACCTTCCCACATTGCATATCTCTTGGTCATCAGTTCTGTCAAAGAAAAGAACATTAATTTAGTTTTCATTTCCTTCTTAGATGATTTTTTTTTTCCCTTCATTCTCTGAGGTCCGTTCAGGAACATTATCTTTGTATCACACAATGAATGACTTCATGATTCAATAAAGTCAGTTTTCTGTCAGTTAAACCTCTGCAATATTAAGAAGGTCAAAGCCTGGACTGGTTTTAAGCCCGGCCCGTTTCCCTTCATCTCTCTGGTGCAGAGATCTGTGGACTGTCAGTGATAGTCTGAAGATGTGACGACAAAAGATGCTTTAGGTGCGATTCTGTATTTGGACAAAACTAAGTCATGGTTGGACTAAAACCACGGACTCACCCTCTAAAGTCTCTGGGTTGGTCTTCATGTAGTTCCAGGCCTTGGTGAGCCAGTCATGATGCAGAACTGCAACACAACAACAACAAAAACACACATTTCACATTAAAGAAACATTAAAATAAAAGTGTTGACACACTGATGAATCACAACTTCAATGAGAACAAACACCACCTGAGTTGGATTCTCGTATTGGATTGCAGCCGACTGGAAACAGAACAGATGAGACACAAAAAAAGTAATGATTGAGAGTGAAAGAAAATAAATACATAAAAACACAGAGGGGACGGTTTCTTACCATCCTTCAGGTTTTTAATAAACAGAAGTGCGATGAGAAGCAGAGACAACATGACTGACCCTGACTGATCCTGTCAGCTCGTTAGTCTCATTAAGTCCAATCAGCTGTGAGCTGCTGCCTCCTTTATTCCCGAGGAGCTGAAGCTCAAACCTGCTGTTAAATACACAAAGTTGTATGTTTCAGTTTGACTCTGACACACTATTTATTATTTCCTATTTGAGCAGCTTTAACCAACGAACTTAACTGAGCTTCATGATAATAATCCACCATATTTTTTAAATCTGACACAGTTCATTAAAATATTCATGTTCTTCCTGCTCTGCGTCATGTTGTCATATTTCCATCATGTTGTCATCCTGTTTCCATCCTGTTGTCATCCTGTTGTCATCCTGTTGTCGTCCTGTTGTCATCCTGTTGTCATCCTGTTGTCATCCTGTTTCCATCATGTTGTCATCCTGTTGTCATCCTGTTGTCATCATGTTGTCATCCTGTTGTCATCCTGTTGTCATCATGTTGTCATCCTGTTGTCATCATGTTGTCATCATGTTGTCATCATGTTGTCATCATGTTTCCATCCTGTTGTCATCCTGTTGTCATCCTGTTGTCATCCTGTTGTCGTCCTGTTGTCATCCTGTTGTCATCATGTTGTCGTCCTGTTGTCGTCCTGTTGTCATCCTGTTGTCATCCTGTTTCCATCCTGTTTCCATCCTGTTGTCATCCTGTTTCCATCCTGTTGTCATCCTGTTTCCATCATGTTGTCATCATGTTGTCATCATGTTGTCATCATGTTTCCATCATGTTTCCATCATGTTGTCATCATGTTGTCATCATGTTGTCATCATGTTTCCATCATGTTTCCATCATGTTGTCATCATGTTTCCATCCTGTTTCCATCATGTTTCCATCATGTTTCCATCATGTTGTCATCATGTTGTCATCCTGTTGTCATCATGTTTCCATCATGTTTCCATCATGTTGTCATCATGTTTCCATCCTGTTTCCATCATGTTTCCATCATGTTTCCATCATGTTGTCATCATGTTGTCATCCTGTTTCCATCATGTTTCCATCATGTTTCCATCATGTTTCCATCATGTTGTCATCCTGTTTCCATCATGTTTCCATCATGTTTCCATCATGTTTCCATCATGTTGTCATCATGTTGTCATCCTGTTTCCATCATGTTTCCATCATGTTTCCATCATGTTTCCATCATGTTGTCATCCTGTTTCCATCATGTTTCCATCATGTTTCCATCATGTTGTCATCATGTTTCCATCATGTTTCCATCATGTTTCCATCCTGTTTCCATCATGTTGTCATCATGTTTCCATCATGTTGTCATCATGTTGTCATCATGTTGTCATCCTGTTTCCATCATGTTGTCATCATGTTTCCATCATGTTGTCATCCTGTTGTCATCATGTTGTCATCATGTTTCCATCATGTTGTCATCATGTTTCCATCATGTTTCCATCATGTTGTCATCATGTTTCCATCATGTTTCCATCATGTTTCCATCCTGTTTCCATCATGTTTCCATCATGTTGTCATCATGTTTCCATCATGTTTCCATCATGTTTCCATCCTGTTTCCATCATGTTGTCATCATGTTGTCATCATGTTTCCATCATGTTGTCATCCTGTTTCCATCATGTTTCCATCATGTTGTCATCATGTTTCCATCATGTTGTCATCATGTTGTCATCCTGTTGTCATCCTGTTGTCATCATGTTGTCATCCTGTTTCCATCATGTTTCCATCATGTTGTCATCATGTTTCCATCATGTTTCCATCATGTTTCCATCCTGTTTCCATCATGTTTCCATCATGTTTCCATCATGTTTCCATCATGTTGTCATCATGTTTCCATCATGTTGTCATCCTGTTGTCATCCTGTTGTCATCCTGCAGACTCCCCTTTAGGGGGCGCTGAGCGGTTTCTTCTCCGGTTTTTGTCTCTTAATTTAAGCCGAAGAAGAAGAAGAGCCCTCCACAGTTCCGGTGAAAACAAACACATGGACAGATAATCTGACGGTAAACTGCTCTGATCTGTGTTCTTTCTTTAAACTTTTTGTTTTGTAGAAACCTGATTTACAAAGAACAGCTGTGTTTTCCTGTTAGCTTAGCTCATTAGCCGCTCGTGACGAGCTAACGTCCCGTTACGTGCTTTAGCTAGCAGCTAGCTGACATGCTAACAGGTTTTACAGTTTCACAGTTAAAAACAGTTTAAAATAACTAATTGTGAGTTCTAACAATAAAAGTTTGGTCGGAGCTTCACATCTGAACAACAGACATGAAGATAAAGAGATATTATCGTTCATTACCTTGATTCATTCGTTGACTTTACTCGTTTCTTTTTTTTTATTGTAATTGAATTGTGTATATTTGATTTTTGGCTTTTTTATAAAGGTGCCATATAAATAAAGCCTATTATAAATATTTTATAGATTATTATATATTATAAATATTTTATACAGTTTACTGAAGTTTGTCTGATCTCTGCTGAAGAACATACTGCGTTTAAATCAACCTTTATTTAAATGTTCATGCATTTGAAGCACCTGTGGTAAAGACCATCATATCCTGGTGTGCGTGCGTGCGTGCGTGTGTGTGTGTGCGTGTGTGTAAGACACACTTCGAGTCCTGACACACACTCTGTGTTTGTGTCCCTCAGTTTTGAGTCATGACTCGGTGGGCCAGAGCCAATAATGTCCATAAACACAAACCGGCTGAAGCCACTCCATGGAGTCAGCTGAGAGGAGGAGAAGGAAGTCGTCATCATCATCAAGGCAGCTCCAGTGACGGCCTCAGAGGAACTCAGCCCAGCGGGACATCAGTCAAAAAACCCAACCGCAAAAAGAAGGACTACGTGAGCGAGGATGTGAACGGGTTCCTGGAGTATCTGCAGCAGACCGGACAGCCGCTGCCCAGAGTTGATAAAGGAGGGAGGGAGGAGCATCAGGAGCTCAGGAAGGAGGTGGAGGTCGCCCTGAAGAAAGACCAGAGGAGAGAGGACAGACGGATAAAAAGACAGAAAGACAAAAAGAACAAGATGGTGAGTGAAGGACCAGCTGGACCAGCTCTTAGTCAGATTGGAGCCTCCTCTACTGCAGACAGAAGCCTGATGTTCGGTGGTCTTGACATTGTTGTTTTCCTCTTTTCCTCTTCCTCCTCCTCAGCTGTGTTTTAACTGCAGGAAACCAGGTCACGGTCTGGCCGACTGTCCTGAGGCGGACCGAGACGAGGAGATGGGCCGAGGCATCTGCTACCGCTGCGGCTCCACCGAGCACGAGATCCAGAAGTGTAAAGCTAAAGTGGATCCTGCTATGGGTGAGGATGATGAGCAGCCTGAGGGCCACAGACTGCCGGTGAACATGTCCTCCTGCTTTAATAACACCACTGCTGTGTCTCCCAGGTGATTACCCGTATGCCAAGTGCTTTATCTGCGGTCAGAGCGGACACCTGTCCCGGTCCTGCCCCGATAATCCCAAAGGACTCTACGCACAAGGTACAAACAGACAGTCACCCCCCGGTTTGTTGAATAATTGACTGCGTGCTCAGTTAAATGAGGTTCTGTGTTCAGGAGGCTGCTGTCGAGTCTGCGGCTCAGTGGAACATTTTCAGAAAGACTGTCCGGAGCATCAGGCTGCAAGTGAGTCTCTACTCTGTCCTGGGGGGGGGGGCAACAAGGTGCAGAGAGAATGATTTACACAGTTTGAATTCTATTTATCAGACAGATATGAAACAAACCACTGCAAATAGAAAACGATTAAAATGCCTGAGTTCATGTTAAAAACACAAGTGATGAATGTTTGTGTTGTTTCTGCAGCGAACTGTGTGACTGTCGGCTGGTTGTCCAACAACATGAGTGCAGACCATGAGGAAGTCCACGTTCCAGTAAAGAAAGCCAAACCCAAACAGACGAAGGTGGTGAAGTTCTGATCAAAACACACACACACACTGACCCACTTCAGGTCCTGGACTCTTGGAAACGGACTAAGAACTGTTCACATGCAGATTCATTCAGATGCTCTTTCTGTAAAACTGAGGTCTTTTTTAATAAAGTGTTCTTCTGTGTATTTATTTTATTTGATTATTTAATGTGTTTTTCTCATTTAAGTAAAATCTCAACTCAATCTTTTTCCAGAGCTTGATATTATTCAGTGACAGAGCAGATGACTGAATCCACAGTTTAAAGTGGAGAGAGGAAATATAATATTTTAACATTCAAAAAGGTTTTTGTCATTTCATTGAAAACAGCTGCTGACAAAACCGCCTCACCACAAAGTCCATGTAGTGGCTGCATATTTTGGAAGGAATAATACAGTTAGAAGGAGCTTTTTCCTCACTGCTGTCATCGTGCTGGGAATGGTGTCTTCATCATGTTATAAAGAGACGGTTTGGAAAGAGCCTAGTGATGATTTGATGCATACACATAAAAGCTGCCTTGACTTTGGTGTTAATGCACCCGTGATGTGAGGACACAGCCTTTCGGGGGCAGCACTGATCTGCTGCAGGGACACTGAGGTAGACGGTGGTGTGATGAAGGTCGTGCTGCAGCTGCTGCTGACGGTGAACACTGACCTGACACAACTGGCAACCAATGAGCTGCAGCTTCTTCTTTGGGGGGAAAAAAAAACAGCAATCAATTCTTTTTCCCAGATTTTCCAAAAGTCTGAATCGATTGTTTCTGTGTTGTGTCCCACTTTAAGACTCAATTACATCATCGTCTCTTCAGAGTTAGGAGAGATTTCCCTGTCGGACATGAGGGAGTGATATTCTGGTCTGTTTGTACGACCTCCGGCAGGAAGGAGCCTGTGATGTGTGTGATGGATCAATAAGGATGTCAGCACCCCGACTTCATCAACAGAGTCTGACACACAACTTCAGCAGCTGCAGAGCAGGAGGCAGCGACACACACAGTCTCAGAGGAGCCTCATAAACCTCTCACAACCAGACCAGACCAGTTTCTGGACTCACTCCAGACAGAGGTTTTGTTTTCCTGGACTAAGAGCAGAGGTGTGTGTGTGTGTGTGTGTGGTTTTTTTTTTCCCTGGAGAGCAAGAAACAGGATCTTACGTCATTGATGATGCAAAAGGTTTCTGGGAAATCTTCAGCTCTTTGACAAACTGACCAGGCAGAAAAAACTTGAACCTAAGTACATGAGAAAATCCTGACAGAGCCGGTCCGGCCTGGAAACTGGACTTTCAGATCCAGAATCAGGCCACAGCAGAAGTTTCAGTCACAGGAGTGTGAGTCATGATCCATCCTGAGGGGAGCATGAATGTCTAACGGTCACTGAGACCTTTCCCACAGATGTGAACCAACCAGGTGAGTTTGGTCTTTGTTGTGTGATGGCGCCCCCTGGTGTTGTTGTACTTTCTCTCCATCTACACAGCTGCAGAATGAGAGTCACCATCAGGCTACAAGCTGCTGCTCTGAAGCCTCCAGTTTGTAATTTGGCCGTTGGCCATCTTGGTTTTTTGGCCTGATCAATGATTAGTATAAATTGGGGGGGGGCTCCACATGGATGCTCAGATGCTTGAACAGTGGAGGGAAATTGATGCCTCTGAGTTTGGGCTGTAAAAAAATCAACCTGTTCAGATTCATCCTGTTGCTGCTCGTTTCCAACAAAATAACAAAACAAAATGCGTTGTTTAAGGCAGTCCGCAGATACCACCTGCTATAGCCTGTGATCCTCATGTCCACCATTTGTTTCTTCATTTCCCATTAATTTGTCTAATTGCCTCATCATGTTGCTGTTTTGCGTCCACAAGTTTTATGATTGTGTTATTTATGGTGTTGCGTGTTTGACTGGTTTTCTTGTGGTTCTGTTACATGAAGAAAAGATGGTTTTTCTCAGAAGGTCCCATTTAGGTAAAAAATGAAGTATAAAGTAAACATAACTGGGGGAGGGAGGGGCCTTCCTCCTGAAGGTCCCCCTCAGAGACCCGCCCACCCATCAGAGCCTGAAACGTTCTCATGGAGCTGAAGTGAAGCTGCCAGCTCCGCTCACTCACTATTTCACAATTTACCCGCAATTTTTGTCCATAGGAGGGCACACTGTGTGTGTGTGTGTCATACAAAAGCACAGAGAGCTCATTCACTCGTGTCTCCTGGTTCCAATTTAAACTGAGATTCTTTACTCCAACTGTTGTCCGTCTGTCGTTGCCCAACATCCATCCTGAGCTCTAACTGCACAGACGTCCTGCAGATGAGTCCAGACTGAAGCCTCCAAGATCTTCCACCATCTCACTGTTTGTTTCAGCTGCAGTTGGAAATGGTCATCATGTGGAGATGCAGTCGGATGTTGGGAACACACTTCGAGGTGGCTTTGATGTCCAGCTGATTTCTGTTGTAGAGGACGTCCAGAATCCAGCGGCTGGAGGAAATGACTTAAAAAATATTTACTCCATTTGTTGCCTGATAACAGCTGCAATTATTGAGATAAATAAATGACCATTTCAGTCATACCAGCCAGCAGCCTGGCTGAGGGGACTTTTCATCATCACCATGTTTTTAACAGCATGGAGTCTTTTCCAGACAGTTGGTGGTCCACATTCTGAGAAAGGCTCTTTCACAATAAAAGGTATTCTCAGAATTTATGGCTCAATAGTTTATATAAATTTCTCCTTTTTATCATTTTTTTTACCATAAATATTTGTTTCTGTGCGGTCCATCTCAGACCAGACTGACACAGGAGGTGATCCTGGATTCAGATTCATCAGCCAAGCTCTCCGTGTAGGACTGCTGTTAGAGTTCATGAAGGTCCCTTTAACAGAAAAGCCCTTCTGCCCCTCTTCAGTCGCTCTGCCTCCAAAACTAGGCCAGGCCAAATTAACCTGTATTTATGGACTGTTTTAACTGGGGGGGGTGCTAATGTAGCAAAACTTCGTTAATTGTGTTGACCTTAGCTCTCTAAACCTGCTGAATGAAAGACTCAAAGCCCTCACGAACAGATTCAAAACCACCTCAAAGTGACTTCCAGCCAACACAAAGAGACTTAAAACTAACACAAACCAAGTCAAGAATGATTGTTGGAAGTTTCACAAAACCCAGCTTCTGCTTTCCTGTATGTGAGCCCAAAGCCAGAGAAACCATGTTATCTCTGTTCCTCTTCATGGTCTACATCCTCCACAGACTGTATTTATCATTTTAGAGTTGATCGCTGGACGGAGCGTATCCATCTCTCTAGGCCACTTTGTCGTTGCAGGTTAAATCTACGTTTTGTGCTCCGGCTCAGGTATGACCTTTAAAGGTTCGGCCCTCATCTTCTGCCACAGCTGCAAACCTTGACGAACCGCATCCTCCGAAGAAAGTTGCCTCTGGATTCAAATCTATACTAGAGGAGAAGAGAAGGGGCAGATTTCATTTTCTCTTTTGAACAACCCAACTCACCATCTGGAGCAGGTGTACTTGGTGCAGTCGGCGCAGCTGAGCTACATTTTGGGCTGAACCTGGTTTTCTTGTCAGAACTGGGTTAAAGTGATGGCGACCCTGGAAGGATGAGTGACACGGATAACTGATGGTTGGATGACTTTGTGTAGCTGAAACGTGTCATATCTGAGAGCGGCTGATTGTTGGGCAGACCGCAGTGAGTCAGTCAGGACTCATCCAGCAGAAATGCTCATTTTTTGAAGATGGAGCTGGAAGTCATTACCGCAGCATTTAGCCTGAAGAGCCTGACTCATGCACACGGCTGTTTACATGTGTCGTGCTCGTGGATATTAGGTGCAGGTGACGTTAAAGACAGGCAGAAGGAAGGATCCCTGAGTGGAACAGAGGACGGAGATGAAAGTGAAGAGGTACAGTTAATGACGGAGGAGGGATCAGAAACTCGAGGCCCCCGTGTGGATCTGTCAGGGGACAGTTGGAGCTAATGGGATGGTGCTGTACGTTTGGGCCCCCCGGTGACGCCAGCAGCTGCAGGGAAACATGTTTCTGGTTATGTGACGGGTAAATCAGCAAGTTGGATCCACACAACAAGACAAGCTCAGGGTCACTTTCTCATCATCCACAACTGTGGAGGAGATTGGGCAATCACACAGAGCAGGAGAGAAAAGAAAAGTGAGCCAGTAAGTTCTTAAAATAATTCCCATTTGACTTATATTTAGTCAGCCAGAGAAAGACGGAGAAGACATTTATCACTTAAATGCGCTGTAGTTGTTTTCAAAGAAAGAAAGAAAATAACCCAAAATACATCCACATTAAACCACAAAGTTGAACTCTCATAAATCTGTTCAGCTTTCTGAGAACACAAATTAATAAATAGTTTCAAATTATTTTTTGCAGCTTCACCATAAACAGTCATATTAATAACATGTTGTGCAACATACGGAAATCAGTTCGGCTGCATTTATAAATATTTCTGTTCCAGCTTTTTAGTATTTAGGGCTCCTCATCAACTCCTGAGAACAAATTTGGAGGTTATGTTCCTGTTGCAGCTGTGATCGCTGAGCAGCAGCAGCAGCTTTGGTTTCCCTCCTGGGAGTGTTGTTGAGGATGTCCAGACTCCTGGAGGAGGAAATGTGGTGTAATTGGCAGCGGCGTGGCAGAATGTGCGCCCGTGAACGTACAGGTGGGGGAACCGCTCCCTCACTGAGGGGACAGATCAACGGGAATTCTAACTCAGGGTCTCATCCTGCAGAGGCTCCTTCAGGTGTTTCCTCCTCCTCAGCAGCCCGACGTATCCCAGGATTCATTGTGTATCTGAAGTGAAATAATATGCTAACAAAAGTGTTGTATTATTTATTTGGACTTTGGACCTTAGAACCTCAGGACCGGTGGCAGGAACTTCTGCTGACCTGAACCGTCTGGGTGTGGAAATAAGCAGCTGTGTGTTCGACACATGAACCATAAGAACGATGTCAACTCTGAACAAACATCAGCAGCTACAAACATTTTTCTACCTTGTTTTGTGCTTCATGTCATTCGGTTCATGGTGTCACAGTCCAGCTGAGCACTGCTGTGTCTGAGTTTAATTAAAGACTGATACACCAACTCCCCCATCCTGCCCCCCCCCCCCCCCCCGGCCTTCAGCCTCCATCAGCTAAACTGGCTTCCAGACGTCTGTGTAAACACATCCGGCCATGTTGTTATTGTTCTTATTAGTTTGTGTTGTTGATGTTCATACTGCGTCCGTATGAGATGAGATCAAACTCCACCGACTGCTGTTTCTTTGACCTAACATGTAAATCCATTTGGACTGCTCAACATTTCAGTTAAACAAGGCCCCTTTCAGCCGGTCTTGTATCTGGATTTGTGGTTAAACAGACTCTACCAGCATTTTTTCTTCCTTAGATTGTTCTTTATTTTGGCGGAGTTATGCCGAGTTGCTCAAGACCTGATGGGTTTCTTCATCATGGTGTCTGTGGTTTCCTGATGACCGGTGTTAAAGGACACCTAAACAGAACTACAAACCCTGTGTATTCATGTCTTTCAGAGTTCAGGGTTGGTAAGTCCCGGTCAGACCTCCGAGGGACTGCAGATAGAAGAGGTCAACAAACCGGTGTGCCCTCCGGGGGTTTGGGTCATTTATTTGGATAAGCACTCGGAGGTCTGTTCTTGGTGTGGTGGGAGAAGATCTGCATCTGAGCAGATTGGTAAAGTGTTTGAAAGGAGGATAAGACTTCACTGTAAAGGACCACGTCAGTGCCCAAACTCTCACAGATGTTTTGCCTGATCTTTTCCCAAAAAAAGCACTCTTTGGGCAGCACACATGTTGAACACATCAGCAAGAGCCAATCCACAATTTAACTTGGTCCTAATAAGAAATTTTCCATCATTTCCACTCTTATTGATCTCAGTCCTGCAGCTGAATTCTCCTCATTGCGGCTTTAATGCAAAAACAATGTATCACTAACTTGTGTTGTTAATGCATCAAATCATTTTCTGTTATAAACTGGTGGATCAGTGAGGTTACGTAGTGACTCCATGAATGAATTAGTTTAGTTATCTGAGGCCAAAGTCTCGCTTGGACATCCTGTCAGACAAATAAATTAAAAAAAACTTTATGAAAAATAAAACAGATTAACAGGAACAAGTTAGAGTCGGGGTCAAATAAACACAAGTTCATGACTGAGGCTTTTAATTTTTTAAGTTGGTCCTGGAACAAAGCAGTTATTCTGGAGCTCTGCACCTCTTTAGGGCAGGAAGTGCAGCCAAGTCAGAAAGAAGAAGTCCAACAGAGTGCAGTCAGACTCAGTGAGACCTGAGACAGCTGGAGGGGACACACCACATCTTTAATGCATCAGTGTAGAAAGACTGCATTGATCAGTCAATTATTCATATAACGATCATTCCTCCTTCTGTCATTACCAATACGACCTGATTTTTTTTTTTACTGTTGACACCAGGTGGGGCTTTGACTCGTCTCCTCTGCAGACAGTAATCCAGTTTTCCATCTCTGTCTTATGATCTAAGTTTCATAAAGAAAAAACTCGACACTGCTTTAACAGTAATTTAAAATACAGGGTGTCAAGAACAGAAGGAATATTGTCAGAGTTGATAGAGATGTTTTTGCAGGCAGGACTGCAGTATATTAAAGGTCAGTACAGTCTGAGGCTGCATATGTTTGGACCACCTGGGAAAGCTGCTCACCACACGCTCATTATGAATCCCTGTAGAAAATCAGCTGATGTGTGTTTCCTCAGCACAAAGTGCTTTAATGCCTCTTAAGGCCATTTTTGTTGGAAAGAGTCTGTTTGCAGAAGTCTGATCAGGATCTCTCAGTAATCTCATTTCCCTCTCAATATGTGGCACGCAGTTTGGTCTCACTGACAAAGAAACCAAAACAAAACACAGAAGGAAGATTATTCCAATTAACTTCAACTGACTGCTTCCTGTCATCTCAAGTCCACACTCTGGACTTTCTGTGGTCTTCATTCTGTAGGTGAGTCAGTGTGTTCAGCTCCATCAATAAAAGGATGATGATCAAAAATGTCTTCTGATGTTTTACTGCCTCTGAAATGTGAATAGTGAATGATTGCGAATATTAATTTCATTAAGATGGTAAATTAGAAAATTCTGTCCTCCACAGGACAAAACATCAGCTGCTTTTATCGATAAAATATATTGACACTGATCTGATATCATTGATCAAAAAATGATAAATGCATTTATACATAAAATCTAAATGACAGTTATGATAAAAACAGATAAGAAGAGAAACAACAACAAGCTAAAAAAAAACCAAGAATATTATTTTTACTGGGGGGACAAAAGAATAATTAAAATAAACAATAAGAAATATATTGAAATAAAAATCTAAAATAATGCTGAGCGCACAGTCAGGAATTAGAGTGCATTCATATTCATGCAGACAGGAAATCATTCACGTTATCTTTAATAAGGATATTATTTTTTAATAAAATATTTATGAATAAAAACATTTTTCTCCACATTTTTTGTTTCTATTCGGGATGTAAATAGATCCGCTGCGTCGCCTGGTGATGACGTAATAACCGGCGTCCTCCGCTGCAGTTTTGAGCCGTTAAAAACAAAAACAGTCGAAGTTTCTTCAAAACAAACCGACGAACCGACCGGAGCCGGTAAGACAGAGACCCCCGGGCCGGACCCGGACCGAGGACTGAGTGTAGTCCGGGTCCAGCAGCAGTCCTAGACCCGGACTGTAGTCCGCTAAATACACCGGTACCGTACCTCAGTCCTGGACCAGAATATAGACCGGACTCTATACCAGTTCTGATCCAGAATATAGACCGGACTATATACCGGTCCTGATCCGGAATATAGACCGGACTATATACCAGTTCTGATCCAGAATATAGACCGGACTATATACCGGTCCTGGACCAGAATATAGACCGGACTCTATACCAGTTCTGATCCAGAATATAGACCGGACTATATACCGGTCCTGATCCGGAATATAGACCGGACTATATACCAGTTCTGATCCAGAATATAGACCGGACTCTATACCAGTCCTGGACCAGAATATAGACCGGACTCTATACCGGTCCTGATCCGGAATATAGACCGGACTATATACCGGTCCTGATCCGGAATATAGACCGGACTATGTACCGGTCCTGATCCGGAATATAGACCGGACTATATACCGGTCCTGATCCGGAATATAGACCGGACTATATACCGGTCCTGATCCAGAATATAGACCGGATTCTATACCAGTCCTGATCCAGAATATAGACAGAGTCATAGTACCGTGTATATACTGGACTCTATGTTACAGTATCCAGTATGTTTTGTAGTATAGATTCAGTTTAGACTTTGGTCCAGGATAAATCCTGGTCAGGTTTACATCCGTAACACAAAGGTTTGTGTCTGTTTGAGAGCAGCGTTGTTGTTGATAGGACACATTATTTATAGTGCTGTAGCTCCAACACCAGATGAAAAACTGGATCCTGACAAACGTTGAGGTGGACACAGACATCTGGATCGGTCCAAAGTGATCTGAAAGAAACCATCAGCAGAAAAGTCCTCTGTGAGGACAGAGAATCTGAGCTCATGGTTTTAAAATCTCCACCAAACTGATTCAGCTGAAAGAAACCATCAGCAGCAAAATGTCACACAAGAAGTTACAATAATCATTATGATTATTGATTACTGATTACTGATTGTTGTGTTATAGGATAGAAATCATGACCCAAATGATGTAACTTCATGCAGATTTCTGAAGTTCTGGTTGTGGACCCCGAAGTCTTCAGTGGTGTGACTTTAATGTAGAGACACAACAGCGGCTTTAAGCACAAGAATCCACGTTGCATACATCACCTGTGAAGCAGGTGTGAAAAGGATGTTGTTAAACGTGAAGCTGCTGTTGTCGCTGTGCACAAACATGTGTGCGTCTGTGTGAGGAAGCACGCCGCCGCGGTCAGTCATCAGCTCCCTGCTAACTGTGGAGAGTTTCTCTCTGCTCGGCCTGTACTTAGGCCTAATGAGAGGTTGTGTATTGGACTTACAGTTCTTACACAGCTGTGATAACACGCTGGCATGAAGCCGGACTCGTCGTTTCCAACAGTCCTGCTCACTTCGGTCGTCACACGACCAAACGCCACATTTAACAGTTACAGAACCATCTCTGCAGCTTGTTTCAGAGAGGTGGACGTCCGAGCTGCTGTGGCTGTTTTTGGTGTTTAACTGTAGCTGCTGATGATGTTAGCGTCCAGCTCATTTTACTGTTTTATAAATCTATTTATGTATACAGTGCAGTCAGAATGCTGCGGATGATCATGGAGTTTGCTCAAAAGCTCAGGAACAGCTACTGAGTGTACAAATACCTAATTACAGAGACGATGTTTCACGTCATGTTTGGACAGATAATTTCTATGATAAAGTAATCCGTGAATATATTATTAATTACCATTTCAAATGTGAGGTTGTGTTTTTTTCTTTAGATGTTAAATGAATAATCTTTTAATCAGGTGAAAGTGTTTGCGATGTGAATTTAACTCTGACCTTTGGTGTGTTTGTGGTTTGTATGTCTGCAGGGATGCACACGTCAGTGCGTGAAGTCCATGTCTCGTCTCAGCCTGACTCCGCCTACTTCCTCCGGGTGGACTGGAGTGGGCGGGGCTTGGGTTCAGGCTTCCAGTTGCTGCTGACTGATGGACAGGAAGCGTGGCGAGGAAAAGGTGCGACCTCACAGAGCGTGGTCTCATTCTTTACGCTCAGCTGTTTGACCACACAACTCTAACCTCACCTGCGCTCACAGAGCGAGGTCGTTGACCTTTTCAGCTGCTCAGACAGGAAACACTGCGTGGTGCGTTTATTAGTTTCACCTCCAACCGCCTGAATTCTCTCGGAGCAGGACTGAAGCAGGTCGTGGGGAACTTGATGTTCTCCTGTTTCCAAAACACTCGTCAGACAGGCCAGGGGGAACCAGGTGGTTCCTTAAGCACCTCTCATTTTGCGTTCTCCATCGTCGTAAAGGAGTATGACCTCCAAAATAAGGGCGTGGGTCTCCTCCTCCAGTTTTATTAGCTTCTCAAACATCTCCAACCAGATCCTGCAGGTTTTCAGCCGCCAACAGCCTGAATTCAAAATTCAGCAGTCCTCAGCTTCCTCCCACCGTGAAACAGCACGGAGGACGACTGAGAGAGTTTTTATTGTCATGACATGAATCAAACATTCAGGTTGGACTGAAATCAGAAGAAGTTCAGTTTCTCTTGTTGACTCTTTAGCTTTCCCTGTTGCTGACCAGATCTCCATGTTGGCTGACTTTCCATAAGATTTCTGGCCCCTCAAGGGGCCCAGGACCTCAGTTTGAAAAACGCTGCTTAAAGGTTGATATTGGGTTAAGATCTGGGAATATGTGTTATATTAAGACAAAGAAAGCAACATTATCTATTAGGAGATAATCAGGAATTTTCAGGAAAACTTTATTTCTAAAACACTTTTCAAACAATAAGAAATGAAACCAAGAGCAGAAGACAGATGATAAAATATGGAAATTTAAACTTAAGTTGAAAAATTTGTTTCCAGCTGTCTTTCATTTAAAAAGTCTTTTGCATAAAATAGTTTCAAAGACACAAGAGCCAAAGGGTGATGCGACACATCATGATAAAGTGTGTGTGACGTTATGGATGATGTTATGCTTTGTGCAGTGAGCGAGGCTGTTGTGATCGGGGAGGCGGAGGAGCTGGAGATGGAATGTGAGCGGTACGTCCAGGACCTCCAGCAGGCGCTGACCGGGTCACAGAGCGCCGCCACCTACACCTTCACCCTGACGCCGTCTCCACCGGGCTCCACTGTCACACTGGCGTATGAGAAGGTGCAGAAAGACATCTCGGTGAGCAGCACACCTCTGACACCTCTCACCTCAGTCTGGTTAGTGTGTGATGCTCATATCACAGCTGGCGTCGATCAGTGAGCTCCTGTCACGGTGAGGTGTGTTTTAGATGTGCGCTTGTTTACTTTAAAGTTCTCTCAGCTGTCGAGTCTGAAGGTTCGTTTAAAAAGCAGCGACCTATGGAGCGCTCTGTTGACATTAGAGCCACGTTCAGAGGTTATGCTGCTGAGGCGTCACATGACATGAGTAGATAACGGCGCTCTTCTGTCTCCTTCGCACGCCTCAGATGTTTCCTGACTGAACGGAGGATGTGATGAAGTGAGTGAGACGTGACGTGTTTGTGTTGAGGTGTGTTACATAACCACAAAGACTCCATTTCTGTCACCTGATGCTGATCTGGTTCACACCTGAGAGACTCCCTGCAGCAATCTGCTCATGGAAATAACAGACATTTAGATGTTGTCATCTCAGCTGCTGTTGTGTTGTGTTGATTTTAATAAAGTCGTGTTATTATCCCCCTGTGGGAGCCAATACGGCCAATCTCCATGCTCCTTGTTATGAAATTAAAGCTCCTCAGAGGACGAGTCTTAAAGCAGCCGTTATATATTTTGTCCGCTTGAGGGAAACTGTCAACCCACTGTGACGTCGCCTGTCAGTTTGTGAGCTACAGATTTGAAACCTCCAGTTTTGTAATTTGTCTGTTGGCCATCTTTGTTTTTTGAAGGAACCATATTTGGAGGGGATGAAGGAGTGAGGGAAGGATTCATCACCACGATCAGCAAAGGCATAAAATTAACTCTAAAATTCTCATTCTGTGACAGTGAGCTGAATATTTTTGGTCAATAGAATGTTTTAAAATGTCACTTTTAACAATTACGGATTTAATTAATTAATCTTTTCTCAGTTTTATTTGGGACTCAATAAAAGCAGCTTTTATTGAGTCACATTTTATTGATTTATGAAGATGGTTGTTGCTAGGTGACCGTGTGAAACAACAAACAACATGTCCATGTTGTAGAAGTGTGTTGATCAACCTGGTGGTGTTTGGCAATCAGCTGAATCAGTGTGATGTGGACGATGTGACCTTTGTCGCCATGGTAACCAGCAATGAAGTGAAGCCTCTTTCCTTAAAAACAAGAGTCGGGTCGGTGTGTGTCGTGTCGTCGGAGGTTTTTTTTCTCTTCTGTGGCTCAACATTAGAACACGGTGATTCATCTTTCATAGAATTATGAGTCATAATGACAGAGTCCGCCCTGCAGAGCCCTCTAATCCCAGACCTGGTTCAAAGACCACAGACCCTCACACACCTACAGGTGTTCGCTCAGCTGGTTAACATACCAAACAAGTATGTGTGTCGTCCCTCAGTTTGTAAGCACATTCTCTGTGTGTGTGTGTGTGTCTGATGAGGGATGTTGTGTGTCACTGAATGAGGATCATATGATCACAGTTGATGTTTGAACAAAGTCATTTTTGTGATAGACTAAATAAATTTACTCACTTGTGTGTTTATATAGAAGGTGAGGCCCCCAACAGCAATCAGACTTCAGAGAGATGAATTAAAAGTCAGTGTAAGCTGTTCATTTTATCCACATTTCCTTTTTAATTTTGAAAACACCACGTGGGCCTGAACTGCTCAGTGTCTCACATTAACCGAGAGTTTCATTTATCACACTTGTATCTCTGATCCCTTTCCTCTTAGCAAAAAGTAAAAGTGAAACTTTAAAGAAAACTAAAATAAATCAGCTCTCATCTTAAAACTTCTTTTTCCATCTTTCTTTGGAAGTTTGTCTGTTTTTTCACTCTGTTGTGAAGCAACCAAAGGCTCACACATGTTAAAAAAAAACTAAAATAATCAAAATGAAACTTATTTTGAGTGAAGGAAACAGACTCTAACTGTCCAAATCACCTAACTATTCAAACCAAGTCAGAAAAAAAACTTAACAACCACCATGTGTTATCAACAACAGAGTCATGGTATCTATAAATGTTTCCTGTCATCATAGTTAAAATAAAAAAAGGACCATTTTCTGATGTCAAGAAGAAAGAAAAGGATATTTAACTGTTTTTGTATTAAATAGTTGAAGGAAGTGACTCCTTCTGACCAAAATAAATAACCATCTGTTTCAAAATGATACGTTACTACAAAGACACTGAATCATTGACTCTTATCAGCGTTTCCAGCAAACGGCTGTGACTCAGTTATTTAGAAAGCTGCTGCTTGAGAAGTCGAGGCTGACTGTATCTTCTCTGGGTATGACCACGTCTGATGGAAAGCTCAGTTTCTCAGGAGCTCTTGCTGCATTAACTCGGGATGAGCTAGTCAGCGTTTCTTGGTTGATGGATCAGGTGATGGTGAAACACCTGAATCACAGTCAGCTGACTGCCCTCAAACTCCGAGGCAGCGTTCAATCTGGCAGAGTGGCCGATACAGAGTCAGCGTCCAGTCCGGCGTGAAGAAGTCACAACTCTGGAACTCATCTTCCACTAATGCTAACGTAGCAACGTGTTCAGTTTCCGTCATGAAGGTGATATTTCAGCAACATCCACATCGTTGTATTTAACTCAAACATTCACTTGCTCTCAAAGATGCGGTTGCTAGGCGACGATAAGGGTGATGCAAAGTGAGAATCCTCTGTAGACCAGATCGGTTCATGTCAGTTAGGACTATAAAGGACCTTCCACGTCCTCTGAAGTCTGCAGCCTTTGCTTTGGGACTCAGCTGGTCGCTTCCTCACGTCTGTCAGGAAGATCCATAGACCAGACAATCTCGAATGTTTCTCTGACTTTCTCTGTGTCCCTTCCCAGTTCAGGTTGGGGTCCGTGTCGCTGAAGGCCGACCCCGAGCCGGCGGAGGCAGTGAGGGAGTTACTGGTCCACAGTCTGCAGAGGGGAAACATCCTGGAGCACCAGAACCAGAACCTGGAGGAGGAGAACCAGAGACTGAGACAAGAACAGCAACGCATCACCGCAGAGTAAAAACACACAACAAACTGCTCAGAGCAAAACTCAAACAGGACGGGGGTGACTTCAGGGGTTTTTTCCTGAAAGTTTGGCGGAATATCTGGGAAATTTTACAGATGATGAAATTTGTGACATGAAATGGGGTCGGAGCTGGAGTTTCACTTCAAACCCAAAGGCAGGGGAATATAAATCCACTGATGGAACTAACCAGTTAAATACTTGGTGATGGATGAGAGACAGTAACATTTACATGAGGACCCACAACTTTTAGTTCCCGGAAAATCAATCACAGGTTCCTCTGGGTTATTAGTAGGGGTGGGAATCTTTCGCTATCTCACCATTCGATTCGATTCTGATTTTTGGGGCTACGATTCGATTCAAAATCGATTGATTCATAATGATTTCTGCTTCAATCTATAGTTGTGCAAAGGATCCTCATGATCTACTCCAGTCTGACAGAATGACAAATGGAGGCATTAAAGTGTCTTTTTCACATTTATTTGGTTAAACATTTATCCATGCTTATATGGAATTGTTGCATAAAAGCAATATCACATATTGCTTAAGTAACAAAAATAAAAGTGTCTCTTTATAAAAAAAATTGTGCAGTTAAACATGGGTTCCTTATTTTGCAAACCTTGCACACTGTGAAGCTCATGTCAAGCTCGGTCTTCCCGGGCATTTGGTAAATAGGGCCCTATAAAATCTGCGATCACGGAATCACGGAATTAGACATTAAAAACAGAATTCATTATAAACATGGAATAACAGAACTGGCCGACGTTTACATAAAAGTTTGGGTTTTTTTTTTTCCTGAATAAAAAGGAATGTATCTGTCGGGAAAGTGCTCCGAGGGGGTCACTAATAATGCACGCCCCTCTACCCATGAATGATTAAATGAATGAATGAGGAGATTATACCAGATCAGACCAGACTAGAAGAGATGAGAGACCACAGCCCCCCTCCAGAGACTAGAGACTAGACCAGAGACGGGACCTCCCCAGAGACTAGACTAGACTACACCAGAGACCGGACCGAGCTGATTTCACTGTGCTGCTAACAGAGTCCACCTCAGGTCATCATGGTTCGAAGGAAAGAGTCAGAACGGCTTTATTTTCTGTTGATGTTGTCTCTGTCCTCTAAAGTCAAGTTTAACGGATGCATTAATTTCCCCTTAATGAACACATTATATCACCAAATGTCACATTACTTCTGTTTTTTAAAGCATTTTCAGACAGTGGGGCAGTGACTGAACTATTAAAGCTCTTAATAGGTATACATGAATAGATTAGTTTATAGTTTTACTGTGTTTGTGTTGAAGGCTGAAGCGCTACACCCGGGGTAAAGAGACCCTGGAGGCGGAGCTGTACTCTCGGTTTGTCCTGGTTCTGAATGAGAAGAAAGCCAAGATCCGCAGTCTGCAGGAAACGGTCACTCAGCTGCAGGAGAGCGTGTGAGTTTATCTCATCGGCCTTTTTCTCCTTCAAATTCACCTTCTGTATTAGAGAATGTGACGCTATTCAGAGTCAGCTGATTCTATCTGTCTCACTAAAGACTCTGTTCACTGTAAAAGGGGATCATAGCTCAGAAAACAAGAACCAACTAAAAACACACATTATGTATGATTGCATTATTAAATCTGGAAATAATTGTTGCTCAGCAGATTTTCATTTTCGACGCCTGTTTCCTTTATCTCTGCAATCGTCTGAATCACCTCCGCTGTGGTGAAAGTCGTGTGACATACAGGAAACTTTTGACGGCCAACGGACTACACCGATGACTCAGTGCTAAATGAAGGTCACATTTTCATGTTTGAGTCCAGAATGAGTCCAGATCATCTTCACCCTCCTTCCTGTCTTCTGCAGGAGTTCTGAAAAACAGAATCAGGATCCAGTAAAACCAGGGCAGACTGCAGGTCAGGAGGAGGAGGAAGATGAATATGGAGGGAGCACTGACGAAGAGCCAGAGGAGGAGCAGTCGACTCCAGGCCCCACTTCACAGTCCCAGGGTAAGAAGTTCTGACCCGCAGTAACTCCCCGACACATTTCCTCTGTGTCAGTGTGTGTTATAACAAATGTGTTATAACGTGTTGATAATGTGTTTTTAGTGTCCCCTGGAAACACTAACAGAAACATTAATGAAGACTTCTTTAACACTCCACATGTTGTAAAAGCAGTCAGACTGTCAGACTCATTTTTTAAGTGATGCTCCATTTAGAGGGAAACAGACCAGGAGGGGTGGAGGGGGGGTTGGGGGCAGGGCTACTGGGTGAAACAATACAAAAAGTGTGAGTTTGATTCCTGCAGCAGCGGCTTCTCATCACAAACTTCAGCAGAAACAAATTCCTCAAACTGTCTTTAGTTGGGAGGTTCCTATAAATAATCAGGACTGTTCTCAGACTGCAGCTTTAATGGCTCCTCAGCAGAAACTGTGTGAGCAGGTAAATCGTCATGAGGTCAGAAAAGGCCGGTTTTAAGTTTTTCAGGCATGACGGCCGACAGGAAACAGCCGCAGGGACGTCGACCATCCTGAAAACACGTGTTTCAGGGTCACTCAGCAGAACTCACATGTTCATGTGAGCTAAACATACATACATCGGTCACAGTTTGTAAAACGTGGTATTTTCAGGGGCCGTTGTCAAGGCAGCCAAGTGTGTTTGCCCAGAAAGGAGGGATGACATCACCAATGGGTTATGTAACGTAGTGAGCTGACACCTTCAAAAAACTGTGTGTGTGTGTGTTAATTTAAGATGGACTGTTACCCACTATGGGGCAGGGAGGGGGGCTTTGGGGCAGGTTTCCTTTTTTTGCCCTCTCTGATTTTTCCACTTTCTCACACGTTAAATCATCAGCTGCTGCTGGGATATGTCAAGGTTCGCTGGGCGATGGACGTTGTCCCGTTTCCCGCGTCTGATGAGGAGAAGCTCGTAGGTTTAATGTTGTTTCTGTTGCCATGGCAACAGCCCAGACGGTTGCACGTTTCGAGTTAGCGTCAACAGGCGGAGGGAGGAGTGGATATGTGGTTTGTTTGTCTTGTGTAGTTTGTGCAGATTCTGCTGCTACAGGAGAGAACAACAACAACAACAACACATTCTGTCAACAGGATCAAACTGACCCAGAATGAAGACAGAGAGACATGGACAATCAGATATTTAGAGCTGATTCTTCATCATTAATGAGCAGAACTCCTGATCAGATAAAGATGTTTATTTCTAGCAGCACAAAATAAGTCAGGACATATTGAAACACAAATGTATTCTGATCAGCTGTGCATCCTGTTTGTTCTCCTCAGGCTCCTCCACTCCGAGCCCTTTGGACGACAGCCTGAAGGACATCACGGACGTGGCCCCCTGCCGCAAACGCCGCATCCGTCACCTTGGACCGCCAGACCCCGCCGTTAAACGACCGACCCCACAGACCTCCCAGAGAAAGAGGTACGAGTCCACAAACAGAACTCACGTGGTCTCGTTTGCTTTTGTGTCGCTGTAGTTTGCTGTGTAAAGTATTTTCTGCTTTATGACGGCGCTTCATGTCTCAGTTTACTGGCCTCATAAACTGTTCATACACTTAATCCTGAATTTGTTCATGCAGCCAGGGTGTGACACCTCTGACCCAAAATAGCACACAAACACAAACGCACACAATCCAATTAGATTAACTTTATTGTTCCGAGTCAAAACACACACACACCCGTCTTTTACTGCACGAGGCGGGGAGATGATGGCGTCCACCTGGAGCTGACATTTTCCTTCTCAGTTCCTCTCTTTGGTCTCGTCTTCCCTTTGCTTCCCCCTCTTCCCCCCTCATTGTGCTCTTAAACGGGAAAATCAAACACCATAAAATCTCCCTGTCAGGGATCTTCTTTATTTCAGCTAATTTGACCCATCTCTCTGCACGAGTTTAACCTTTAGGCCCGAGGTCGCCCCCCCGTCCAACCCCCTCCAGCCCTTAAAGAGCTGTTGAGCTGTACGTGAAGTACACACAAAGCTAATCTCACGTGTATGTTAGCAGTTGGTCGTAAATCGCTGATTGACCGCAACACAATCAGTGACGTTAATGTGTGAAGGAATGTGGAGAGTGCAGGTCGCACATCCACATCTACACAAGTTCTGATTCAAAGGATGAAAACACAAACTCCTCCGTTGTGTTGGTGTTGTATTGTCCTGCCTTTACACTTACAGTAAATTATGATCAGTTCGGCTCATCACTTCATCTCACGGTGAAGTTTATTGATGAATTGATGAAACGGCATGAAAATGAAAAATTTATTTGACAGAGAACCGGCTGACGTCTTTAGTTTCTGAGATAATTCATTTGCAACAATTTAAACTGACACAAGCAGCAGATTCTCACACTGGAACAGACATTTGGGTGTTTTCAGCCCCCTCATTCATTTGAATGGAGGCTAATGTGTTGACACGTTGGGGGTGTCGACAATAACTGGACCAGCTGATTAACTTTTGCTGCTGTGAGAGGTTTGGTTAGCCAACTATCCCCCCCGGCAGCGTGGTCAGGTGACCAAAGTTCAGTCTGAGGACGACGTCAGTTTGATGGAGGAAAATGACGACAGCTGATTTTGATGCTGCTTGTTGGTTTGATGCTAATTTTGAAATTTCAGCATCTTCTAAAGTCTCATTTCATATAAAACATGTAAAGCTCAACGTCTGCTAAATGTTGGGTTTTAAAAATGACCCCAAGCTTAATGTTTACCTGTTTTTCCAAAATAACTCCTGGGCCAGCTGGGCTGGCTGCTTCAAACTGGTAATGCCACATGTAGCTACACAGCTTTATGTCCCTGAGCTCCGAGGATGGATGGATGTGTATAAAAGAAGACTCTGGCCTTCAGTTTGACCTGGTTTCTATAGGCAGCGGTTTCCTCCGGTGTCCGGAGAGACGGCCCAGCTGAGCACCTTCAGGGCGTTTACGGCTCTCCTCTGAGAGACAGTATCAAATTCAGCCCTCACAGTTTATTGGTGATAAAAGAAAAGAGTCGTAGCTGCAGGTTTATGATTTCTGCTGCCGGGCTCCTTCCTATCGGACGCTCTGTTTTATCTGTTTAACCATGTTGACACACGCTGCCGGGGCCGATGGCCAGGGGCCGAGCCGAGGGCCAGCCAGCTGGGGAGGGGACGACTGGTGGAGAGTTGGCCCCAAGAGAGAGACCTTTTCCACTCTGGTCTTTATGTGACGCACAGGTCCACTAATGACTGTGTGGAAAACATCACACAACCTACACACTTACCTCTGTTACAGATGTCTGTGTCCAGGTTTGGAAAATCCACAAATCTTTTCAGACGACTTTCTCGACGAAATTATCGCCACAAACAAACCCCTACTGAACTTTATTTGGTTTTGTTGGCAGGAATCTTATTTTGTCTCCAACAATCAGAAGTAAGTGACATCCAAACTGAGTCCCAACTCAGAAGGTGTGGCCCACAACGTCTGAACCATATTGAACCAGACTGATTTGCAGCTCCGACTTTGACAACACAGAATTTTCTTAAAGAAGACATTTTTAAGGCCACCGGTTTTAAGTGTATCAGTTTGTGAGTTTCTGTTTTGGTTGGTCTTGGTTGCTTCTCAGTCTGTGGCTGAAACACAATACTAGAATCCACCTGTTAAATGGAAACAGTTAGATTGATCACCTTATGAAGTCAATACTTAGTCCATCTTTACTTGTTGTCTCGTCCTGAACCTTCACTTTAAAATACCTCCAGTGTTTACATCATAGTTAGGCTTTCATTCATTCATCCATCTTCTACCTCTGATCCGTTTCCGGGTCATGGGGGCTTCTGGGGCCAATCCCAGCTCGCTCTGTGAGGGCGGGGTCACAGAGACAGACAGAGACCAACAACCACTCAGACCTACGGACAGTTTAGAGTCACCAATGAACCCAAACATGATGTCTTTGGAGACTCCACACAAAAAGGCCCCAGGGCGGGAACCGAACCCAGGACCTCCTTTTTGTGGGGCAGCAGAGCTAACCACTGTGCCACAGTGCTGCAGTGCTGCCCCTAGTTAGGCTTTTATTGGGAAAATAAATATCAGAAGGAGTCGTTTTTTTCTTGACATTAACTCAACAACTGCCAAGTGCACTATAAATAAAATATATTATTATTATTATTATTATTATTAATAACAAACATTATTTCTGTCAGACCAGTGGAGCTGAGAACATGAAGGCCATGATGTTAAATGCCTCCTTCTCCACAGTAAGCCCCGAGCTGGTTTATTACAAACAGGAGGATCACTCCGTTATGTTTGATTGGTCACATAAATTTTAATATTCCATTTTGTTTTGGTTTTGTGCTACAGTCCTGAAGAGGAATGGGCTGCTGAACTGGGCTTAAGGCTCTTTGGGGCAGAAGTAAACTGTGCGAGGCGCTGCCAGGTGAAATTAAGCTCATTTTCAATGCTGCTTTTACTGGTCGTTGGAACATTGAGCATTTTGTCATCCAAAGGTTCTGTCGTCAGTCTGCTGATATGCCCTTCATAAGAGCGTAAATAGGTGAGAAAATGTTTCTTCACCCAAACTTTGGATGTCTGTAAATGCTGTTATTCTCTGGTCTGAACACAGACCAGCAGGGGGATTTCTGAGGGAGGTCTAGGACATGAATTGTGGAGCCAGAGCCGGTCATTGGTCTCAAAGAACAAACTTTCTTCTTTTCTCCTCTCTGTTGTGTGTGTAGTTGCCTTATCTTCACCCAGAGTCAGACCATCGTATCACATCACATCCAAAACCCCACAATGCTCCTGCTCTTGTTGTGACCGTATCTCTCATGTGCCAGTCTCTTTTTGGACGTGTCTGTTTAGAAATGAATCCAAAGACATGTCTCAATCTGACTTTGTTTCGGGGCCGTCCAACAGAGGGGGGAATATGCAGAGTCCAAGCTCCCGCCGGTGCCAGCAACTGTGTCCCATGCAGATGGCCGTAAGCGGTGCCATCCATCCCCAGCCGCTGTCAGGGGTCGGCAGCGGCGCCCATTTCAGGCTATTACCGAGCCGGACGCCTCCAACAAGAAGCAGCAGTGAGCCGACGAGCAGCTGTGGTTGGATGTTTGATCCCCCCCCACACCCTTATCCACCCCTCTGAGCTGGCAAACACGGGCTGTAAAAGAGAGGCCTTTGTCTGAGGTGGTTAATGTGGGGGGGTCGGAGCTGTTGGCAGCCCTACACCCAGCTATTGTTTCTGCCATCAACCCCCTCACCTTCCTCTGATGCCTCCATGTTTTTCTACATGGAGGAGGAGGAGGTGGAGGAAGAGCAGAGAATTAATGGAGTGAAAGCTCCTGCAGAGAATGAAATGAAGGCCACATGAACAGAAGACAAGGATGATTAATGACAGGCCGCTCAGGGAGGTGTGTTAAATACAGAGCTGGAGGCGGGAAAAAGAAGCCGTACTTTGTCCAGGTCATCGGTTACGTCATCGTCTTCATAATCCTGCACCGCTTTGTGCTTCCTGTCTTTATGTTAAGCTAAGCTATGCTACGCTAACCATGTCCTGACCGCAGTGCTGTGCCCAACACACGTCTTCTTTGACAATGACCTAAAACGTCTATTTCCCAAAATGTTTAACCATTCGTTCAACGAAAGCAGCGAGTTTATGGAGCTTTGGGTTTGACACTTCATTAAAACATTGTGAGTTTATTATCAAACAGCTGCTGGTTCTGATCTTCTCTTTTTCACTCACTTTGCTTCCTGTAAACATCAGATCTAAGTGGTTTCCCATGAATAGGAGCAGTGAGACAGTCTCTCCTCGTTGGCTCCGGCTCTGTAAACTATCAAACGTTGCTTCCAGCCATCTCACATAATCACTACAAGACCTGGGACTGCTGACTTTTAACTGCGTGTTTGCATTTAGCTTCAAACTGGAGTCAGCAAAGTTTTCCATGTTTCCACGAGCTGAAGCTCTTTGACTTGACCCAGATCTCTGACCTCCATCATGTTTATCAACAGTTCTGCTCAGGTCACAAGATGGAGACTCTCTGAATAATTTTGCTCACTTTTTGTGATGTTTCTTCATAGCCAGCTGCAGAGATGACATATTACTGTCAGCTAACATGATGTTTGCATCAGTTGGTTTCCTCCACTAGCAGCCAATAGGATTCCTCCACCGTCCTCTGGATGATTTCAGAAAATAAAAAAACTGTTTGTGATCCAGATCCAGATTTAGTTTCTGCAGGATCATCTTCACTCACGAACTTCACCGCTTTATGATGTTTGAAGCCAAAATAAAACCAGCAGCAGTAAGAAGCTAACGCTAAGCTATAAACTAACGATACTGCGGTCACATGACTTCACCGTTGCCGTCTCTAATTGTTACAGTACATTTTGTTGTTAAAGGTCAAGGTCATGTTGGCCTCACCAAACATTGTCTCAGTAACGTCTTAAGGGAACTTCAGATATGGCACAAATTAAAGATGAACTGATTCGATTTTGATGGTCAAAGGTCAAAGTTCAAATCCAGTGTGGCCTCATCAAACCGGTTTTAGCGTCCACTCAAATCCTGGTACAGCAAATGTCTCCAAATTTCCCTCAAATATATAAATCTGTTGAAACGGGGATGTAATCAGGGAGACAATCACCGTGTCTTGTGTTTTATTTTATTCCTGTATACACACAAATGAGTTTCTATTAAACTTTGGAGGAAACTGTCAACAGATCGGGGCGACTGCAGCCGACATCGTCTGCGTGGATGTACCAGTCAACTGAGGACGTTGTGTTGTTGTAATTTGTTCCCTGAACCTTTAAGTGACAGAACATTAGGTTTCATTTGTCCCCACAAAAAAAGTCTGTCTCTGTTGAGTGTCGTAAACCACAAACCAACTCATAAGTGGTGTGCATGTTGTCACCAGAGCAGCTCTGTGTGGGGGCTCCCAAGGGCCCGCTCCCCGAGCTTAACCCCACCTCTCAGGGTCCCCCCCCATCTCTGCCATGTGTTCAAACCCCTGGTGGTCCTCCACGGCAGCGTGGAACAGCTTCCCCTCCACACTGAACACGTCTCTTGTTTCCTGCTAACTGGTTCCAGCAGCTCGGAGCGTTTGTCGTACAGTTGGTAATCATTTCAACAAGTCAGGGCCTCTGTGGCTTTCTCACACTGCTCTTTTCTTGCCGGTCCCGTTCAGGTCGTTCATTACCGTTGCAGTCCGGTTGGATTGGAGGGGCAGGGAACATTTTGACATCTTGGTTTCAGGGCCAGGATCGGCTTTGTTGGTCTGTGTTGTTTGTGCGTGGGGGGAACTTGACTCCGTAATGTCTTAAAGTTCCTCAAAAGGCAAGTTGTGACTGAAACCTCCCACTGGCGCAGTGGATCAGTGGGTGGTCCTCAGGTCACCTTGGACTCACATGCAGTGAGGTGAAAGGTGAGTGGAACTCTGCGTCGGCTGGTTTACTGCGGGGAAAGACTTGTTGACCCTGCAAAGCACATTTTGACCTTCATTCCATTTCTGCATCTGTCCCAGTTTTTATCTCCAGCCTCACTAAAAGTCTCCGACCTGATTGTTTCCTATAAAAATTAGAAATATTCATTATTTCAGCTCGGTGTTCGGTCTCCACGGGTTCCTGAGGGAAACACCTAAATGGGCCACCACGTTCACCAGCTGCTCTCTGACCTTCTGTTTGTTCCTGAACAGGAAGTGGACGGAGCTGCCGTTCTGAAGACTCCAGTTTGTTATATTGTTTGTCGGCCATCTTGTTTTTTTGACACCAGGTGGTCTAAATTTGCATTCATGACATTTATCGTCACAGAGTTCCTCTTTGAATCTGTTTGTATCCCTGATGTTTGTGACAGACAAAAACACAGACTTGTGTTGTGCTGCTGCCACCAGAGAGATAAATTTAAAATGAGGAAAAGACCAGACAGGAATAAATTCTCTGCTGAATGTCATCTTTGTTAACGACATCTATTAATAATCTGCTTTAATATCATCATCAGCAACTCTGTGGAGGTCAGTGTTGGTCTGCAGGATAAAACCCAATAACCCCCCCCCCATCCCCTCTTGTCCTCTTTTGAACTGTCCTTCACATTCCCTGAAATTCGGTTCAGTTGTTGTTCTTGAGTGTAACACAATGCAACGTTCAAGTGAAGGCCGAATTTTTGAGCAAAAAGAGGTGAACAAGAAACTTCACGTAGAAACACACACAGTTAGACAAGTCTAGCATTTGATGTGGACAACTTTAGGCCACTGTCACTCTCACGCACACGCACATATCTACACACAGGTATAAAAGTTGCCCATGTGTTTCCAGTCTTGCTCCTTAAAAGCCACATGATACACTTCCTGTCTCAACAGGAAGACTCCTGTAAATCAGCCTCATTAGCCCACTGACCTGTGTGTGTGTGTGTGTGTGTGTGTTGCACAGGAGTAAGTCCCCTGCAGGGTCCAGTAAGCCGCAGACCTCCCGGCGCTCTGCAAATGCTGTGCCAGCACGTTCAGAAGCTGAGGACCTGTTTGAGGACTTCTGACCTGCCACCTTCTGCCGTACAGACGATCACTTCACTGATGTATGTTGGAAAATTTCTGATATTTTTGTACTCAATTTATGAATAAAATGTTTTAATAGTTGTAAGCTTTTGTTTAAAGTTTCCATGTTTTATTGTGGAAGGTTCATGATTTAACTTCTCCAGTCTTTTATTTTGGAGGGTTAATATGAACAACAGCCTGCTGACTTCAGAGCAGCCTCAGTTTGAGGAGATAAGAGGTTTGATTACAACCAATTCATAATCAAAAATAAGCAAGACAAACCAAAAGTCACTCAAAGCATCATCCAATAATTCATTGGAAAGGAAGTGGAGGGCTCGTTGTGCTCATGTTGTGACAAAGTGGTTCAGACAGATCGAAATGAAATGTCATCATGACCACAGCCGTTTCATAACCTTCGCCATCTGCATATTAATGAAATGTTGCATAATTGTGATGTGGGAGTCATTTTAACCAAAACCATGAGCAAACCTTTCCATCTTCAAGTCCAACCAAACTTTAACCACATCCAGATTTATTTTCCAAACGGGAACTGGTTCAGACCCGACTGACTGGTCCGAGTCCTGCTGCAGGTGGATTGATACCTACAGACCAGCCGACACCTGGATCCAGATTCTTCTTCTCTTTTAGTCCCTAAAAAAGATAAATCAAGTTATTTTCACCTTGATGTCACAGAGGGAGACAGGAAGGAGTCACACAGAAGCCACACCCCCTTCAATCCATCCCCTACTTTACAGATGATGAAGAACAGGAAGTAGATGTTTTACATCTTTTTTATTTTTTTTAATCCAGCTGATGTTGAAGATGGATCAAATGTCTGTCTTCTTCCTCACCCAGCTGCTGATTTGTAGTTTTACAGAATCACTGTTTTTATGAAAAGAACTTTTATAAATATATGTACCAATAAACAGTGTTGGAGGTTTTTTTTATTTAAATAGTTTATTATCACAGCTCTGATGGTGTTTAAATGATCTTTAAAGGGGATTCTGAGACTCTGGAGGACCTGAAGCTTTCCAGAGTTTCAGTCGAATCTGAATCACCAAAAATATAATTCTACCTGTTTGTGTGACGGCTGTTTGACCTGCAGAGGATTTGGTGTCAGCTGTGATCTCATGTGATTCTAATCTGTGTGAGAAAAGTGTTTTTCTGTGAGTTGACTGATTTAACTCCACGATGGTTCAGACAAAAGAACACGCAGACCTCAAACGTTGCTTCTCCACGACCTGCTCTGTTTGATTTACTGTTCTTCTCCTGAACTGGTCACACATTAATCAGCTGCTGGTGTTTGTGCAGCCCAGTGCATTGTGGGTCGATCTGAGCATCCTCTTCAGTCCTTCTTTGTGATGTTTGGTGAGTCACGGCTTCAAAAAACTAACTTGTTTTCGAACTATTAAAGAAGCTGCTGGAAAGACTTTAACTACAACTCCCAAGGTGCATTTCAGTATCAACATTTAATGGTGGATCTCCTTTAGCATGAATGAGACTGGAATCTGGTGAAGAACTTGATTTCTGCCTGCAGCTTCATTTTTCCTTTTTTTTTGTTTGTTTTTTGAGCTGCTGGTTTGAAGTTTTGTAATTTTTCCGTTGGCCATCTTCTTTGTTTTTTTCATTTTCATAAACAATAGAAACCAGATTTGGAGGAGAAGGTGACCTGCTCTGGAGTCTGTCTTTATTGGGTCGTACAGTCTGTCAGTCACTCAGTAGCCCCGCCGCCTAACCCCTCCCCTCCTTCCTCCAAATGGAGCATCATTTAAAAAATGAACATCATGTTGTATTGAAGACTGTAAACTAGAGACTGAGACCATAAACTCATCAGGAAAACGTTTACTGAGGAGGAGGAGAGACATTTTCCCATAGACTTCAATATAAAGGAGGAGGAGGGACATTTTCCCATAGACTTCAATATAAGGGAGGAGGAGGGACATTTTCCCATAGACTACAATATAAAGGAGGAGGGACATTTTCCCATAGACTTCAATATAAAGGAGGAGGGACATTTTCCCATAGACTTCAATATAAGGGAGGAGGAGGGACATTTTCCCATAGACTTCAATATAAGGGAGGAGGAGGGACATTTTCCCATTGACTTAAACACAGTCCGACTTCTTAAAACCCTGATGGTCAGCAGATAGAATGAAGGTGTAAGACCCAGAGTCATTGGTCTGTATGCTGTTGAGTTGCATTGTGGGAAATGTAGTTTGGAGGGTTCTTGGTTCTTTACTCAGATCCGGTCTGAAGGAGACCAGTTAAATTTGAGTGGACTGACCTTTTAATGTCCCCCCCCCCCCTCTCTCTCCCTCTCCCTCTCCCTCTCCCTCCCCTATCCACCCCTAAGTGGGAGGAGCCCAGGCTTGGAGCCCCTCCCCTCCCATAATGCCTCCATAATAGCGGGTGTCAAGTGGATTTGAACTTGCAGCGCTCAGAGGTGGACCAAGTCCGGACCGGGACCGGACAGACCGACAGGATCCTCCGCTGCTGCTCCACTTCAGGACCGAGCTGCTCCGCCTAGACCCGGGACCCGGACTGCAGGATTCCACAATCTGGACCCAGGAACCGGATTTTTCTGACTTTTCTGCGGGATCAACAAGGTAGGAAGAAGATTCTTATCAGATCCGATTCAGTTTGAGGGAGTTAGTTTAAGAAGGTTTCAGAAGGAGCTGATCCTGATCCTGATCCTCATCCAGACCAGACCAGGTCCTGGAGGTGAGGGAGGGGCAGATCCTCCGGGGGGGGGGGCAGAATGTTCCCCCACCGATAAAAACCCGAAGATAAGAAACTGATTGATTAAACTGACACTTTGGACCAATTAGGTCAATCAAAGCAGAGTCCGATCCTCAGAACCTGGACCGGATCTGATCCGGATCTGATCTAACAGACTGATCAGAAAAAGAGCTGTGAAATGAATTCATGTGAAATCAGCAGATGAATCTGATTCAGGATCTTAAAACGAAGCTGAAAGTCATTTTGGTTAAATGGATCAAGATGAATTAACATATAAACACACTGAATTCTAAATATTCAACCTTATCACTGATTTCTGTAAAATAAAGTTTCATAAAAACTGGAAGTTGTATCAATAAAGACTTTTTTTTACAGTCACTTATCATTTACTCAGAATTATGAACTAAATTATTTCCACATCAGTATTTTATCTTGTATCTCCTCCTCAGTTAAATAAAATAAAATCTAAATATCTGTTTTAAGTTATGTTGACTTTTCTTTTCATGAAGTCGTCCAAACTTAAAATTAGAAACCAAAAGTATTTTGATGCTTTGAAGTGAAATTCAAAACCTGAACTGACTGAATCTGCTGATCTGTGAAGTCAAAAGTAAAGATAAATATGTTAGTGAAGAACTTTCATTTCACAGCCTCCTCTGGTATGAATGAGGTGGACAAAATAATAGAAACACCAGAAACACAACCTGCAGCAGCTGAAACACCTGAAACTTCCATCAGGACAGCTGATCGGCTGCAGGAGAAGAAACAGGTGAACACAAAGTTAACGTTTCTGCATCCGGTGGAACCGGAAGTGCAATCAGCTCAACAGGAAGTCAATCAGAAACTCGTTTGTTAATTTATTCATCGTCTGGACAAAATGAGATGATAGATTTTTATTCAGAAAGTTTGTTTTACTGAACCGACAGCCCGAAAAATATTCAGCATTAAATCGTCACATGGGAGAATCTGATATCGGGAAATGTTTAAAGAACTGAAGATTGTGGCCCAACATGGTGTGTAATCACTGAATATTTGTGCATCTCTGTCTGCAGGTTGTGTTGAGATGCTTCCTCTCGTCCTCCTGTTGGGGTTGGTGTGTGTCTGCGCCGCTCGTCCTCATCCAGGTGAGTCATGTGACTGAAAACCAAACTCTTATTCATAACGACACACGTCCAAGACTGACAACATGGAAAACGATGATTGCTCCAACACAATTCAACACAACACAGACTCACTATGGGCTGGTCATCTGTCCTGAACGCAGGTTTTCCAGGATTCACATTAACACTGTGAAGAAGCCAGAGTCTGATTTCAGTTTCCTCTGAGTCTCACCCAGGAATCCATCTTTTTTTTTATTATTATTATTAATGCAGTTTCATATTTATTAAAATTATTATAAATATTGTTAAATACATTTATTTTTTTTTTACTGGTCTGTTTCTCTGCTGGTTGTTTATGCGACAGTCGAACCTGAGCGGACTCAGGAAACATGAAGGTCCAGGATCTGGGCTCAGGCTGTGGCGCCTCCTACTGGATCTGTGGGGCCTTCGGGTCCTGGGTCCCTCACAGAGGAGCTGAAGTTAGGGACCGGCTGAAAAGTGCAAAATGCAAAATGGCCAACATTCCTGTTTTATCATGTCAGATTTTTTTTTTCCGCTGCATAAATAACTTCCTTTATGGAAAAAGCAAAATGACACAAGGAACAGCTGTTCCCTGTTTTTGTCTACCATTTTGATTTGGAGCAGAAAATAACCCGAGATGGACTTCAGAGGATTCACGTTGAGGTTTTTCATGATAAAAATGTCAGACACAAAGCTGATTCTGATAAAAAAAAAGCCTTAATGTGGCTCTAAAAGGGTTTTAAAAAATGTCTCTTTATTTGTCTCTTCCTGTTTCCTGTCTTTGGACGTCCTCAGTGGTGACTCTGTAAAATCCTTGTGTCATTATTTAGCAGAAAAAGTTATTGACCTGCTCCAACCTGCCATGAGGATGGAGAAGAACTCGCCGGCTGTCGGCTCTCTGGCGGACCGGGCGGTCCTGCCGTGCCACTTCTCCATCACCCCGGGGGGCCTGACCTCTCCCTCGCAGACCGTGCCCGGAGCCCTCCCCCTCGACGACAAGCCTCACACCTCAGGACCGGACGAGCACCTGAGGATCAAGTGGTCGAAGCTGGAGGGGGACAGGGAGGGGGTGGTGCTGGTGGCCCAGGGGGGGGTGGTGAAGGTGGGGCAGGAGTTCAGGGGCAGAGTGTCGGTGCCCACCCACCCGCTGTCCGTCGGCGACGCCTCCCTGCTGATCACCAGACTGAGGGCTAGTGACGCAGGACTCTACCGCTGTGAGGTGATGCACGGGATGGAGGACACTCAGGACACCGTCAACCTCAACGTGTCCGGTGAGTCCGACACACACACACACACACACACACTTACTCAGTTTAGTTTTCCTTAAAGCTGCTCTCATCAACTATGGGTCATAAAACTACATGGAAGAGGAAGGTCAAAGGTCATCACAGATTTATCCCCACTGCCAAGATGGCCACAGTAGAGCAGCTCACTGCACTTCAGTCCACGTTCATCTTCATTAACAGCCCCAAATAATCTAATCAAGGGAGAAGCAGGCCCATTTTCCCATAGACTTCAATACAATCTGACCAGTGGAGTCGACTCTGTAAACCTTCATGTCCTCTGTTTACATCCACAAAACTCCACCTCATGGGAACTGATGATGATGATTATTCCCCAAAGGAGGGAAACTAAATCCATCAGATAGAGTCGGAGTCTGAGAGTCCCGGATTATTCCAGAGAAACAGAAAGCAGCCGGCCTGTTCTGGTGTCATTGGCTCCTTTATTCCCAGCTGGACGGCCGATTATTGCTCATCTGTAGGAGGAAGTGAAAGGACAGCTGAGCGGTTAAATGGAGAAGCTGTGAGTCTCTCATAGGGAGTGTCTTTGTCCAGAGCTGCTGGACAAAGACTCTGCGTTCACTGTTAGTGTGGAATCTGTGTAAATGTCTGAGGAGCCGGGTCGGATAGGGTTCCCCCGAACACTGCATGACCCCATCTGGTCTGTAACAGCCGCTGTGTGAAGTGACACACAAAACAGCGTTTGTCCTGCAGGTCAGTTCATTTACTGCCCGTCAAGGAACAAACCCTGCAGCCCTGCCTCTTTTACGGGACGTTCACAGAGTGGAGCATTAAGATGTTTCCTTCAGGGGCCGGTGGAGACCAAACGTGGAGCTAAAGCAGACGTTCGTTACTCCACATCTCTAATAAACTGTCCTGATTGTGTGTCATTGTCGCTCAGGTGTTGTGTTTCACTACCGAGCGAACACCAGCCGCTACACTCTGGACTTCCCTGCAGCTGTGGAGGCGTGTCATGCTGCAGGCGCCTCCATCGCCACACCCGAACAGCTGACGGCCGCCTTCGAGGACGGCTTAGACCAATGTGACGCCGGCTGGCTGTCCGACCAGTCGGTCAGGTGAGTTCAGGAGCCGGATGTGAGCAGGCCAATCAGGTGCAGGTGTTTGGGGGTTAAAGGTCTTGTTTCCTCAGGTATCCCATCACGACGCCTCGTCCCGGCTGTGCAGGCGACCTGATGAACCGGCCCGGAGTCAGAACGTACGGCGTCCGCGACCCCGAAGAGAAATACGACGTGTACTGCTTCGTGGACAAACTGCACGGTAAACAGATCAGCCTGAGTTCATTTATCCAGAGCTGAGAGGCCAACCAGCCATCAATATTTTCACCTGTTCTCTCAGCTGAAAGTTTTGAAAACGTGCTGCAGCAGTTTCTTCTTCTCCTCTTTGTTTGTTTCAGCTCCAATAAGCGTCGTCGTTTGATGAAACTGCCCCCTGATCACTAAATATATATATATGAGCTCCTCGTTTTCTAGTGGTGTCCGAATGTTTTCCAACAAAATGTGGTGCACTCAAAGTATCCCACAATGAAAAGTAGTGAATAACCGATGGTCACTAACCCAAGCAAGATATCCCATGATGCATTGATGCAAAAATGGCGATTCCAGCAGAACAGAGTAGTTTATTTTACAGCACATTTCAAAAACAAGGCAATTAAACGTGCTGTTTACATGAATGTAAAGAGCATTAACATCCTGCAAATCACAGTTTAATCGATTACAATTAAAAACTGTTACCTCAGAGCCAAGAGAAGAGAAAATAAAAATATAATAAAAGAAGACCAAATACCAGAATAAAAATTACAGTGCAGTGCAAGATGATCAAAAGACTTTAACAAACTGCAGTGATGAACAGAAAAGGTTTTTTTCTGTCTCTAGCCGTTAGTGGGGTACGTTTTAATTGCGCAACAGCGATGACGCAATTAACGGCGCCAAAAGTAGAGTCCGGAAGAGATTGTTCATTTAGTGAATGAGTTCAGTATATAGTCACCTACATTCACCTCCCTGTATAGGCAGTAGGGGGTGGGGGGGGTTTCGGGGACAGCCTCTGACTTTTTGGACAGAAACACTCCACTTTTCCCTTTTTGAGACAAAACGATTCCAACTGAAGAGTCACTGGTTTCATTGATCTTCAGCAGCATCTCTAGTTTCACCTTAAAACAAACGTGTTGTTCTGATGAAAACAGTGTCCTGCAGTCAAAAGCTCCACAGTGAGTGTGTAAGGGCCGATGAGCGGAGCACCGTCAGGAATAAAAAGGACAGTGAGTGAACAAGCTGTCCGAACTTTTGTTCTGTCTGCAGGCGACGTCTTCTACTCCCCGTCCGTCGGCGACAAGCTCACCCTGCAGGAGGCGTGGCAGGAGTGCGAGAGGCACGGCGCCGTGTTGGCGTCCCCCGGGCAGCTGTTTGCCGCCTGGAGGGAGGGGCTGAACCGGTGTGACTACGGCTGGCTGTCCGACGGCAGTGCCCGCTACCCCGTCACCGTCCCCCGGCCTCAGTGTGGCGGCGGCCTGCTGGGCGTTCGCACGCTTTACCAGTATGAAAACCAAACCGGCTACCCCGACCCGACGGACAAACACGGAGCTTTCTGCTTCGAGGGTGAGTCTGAAAAACCGCCTGAAGGCATCACCACCGTTTCTGCTGTCAGTTGTGAAAGAAGTAACAGAAATATGAATGAACATTCTCCAACTCTTCCACACACACGGATGAGTTTTATATCAAGCTCACATGATCTCCGTTTTGATCGATGTCCTGAACCTGCAGCCGGTCTCCGTGAAGACTTCCAAACTGAAAGCAGCTTTCAGACGCTGTTACATCATCAGAAAGCATTTAGTCTCTGACCCAACAGCATCTTTGACTGATGAGTCTCTTTGGCTTCATGTTGAAAAGTGAATCTCAGATCTGAACTTAATGAAGCCTTCCCTTGACCCAGGTTCTCTCCTGAGGAGATGAAGAACATGATTCACAGCAGCAGTGGATCATGTATTAACCAGAGAGGGATTTGATCTGGACACACGTAGAATTTGAATAATTTGAGGAGGCCTGAGGGGGAAACTACCTCCCACAAAATGTGAGAAAACACATTCTGTCTTTTGCTGCTCGTTTCATCATCTCAGGACCCCTCAGATTTATGTTTCAGGGTCAGAGTTCGGAGTTTATGAGGAAATTTATCGTGTTTTCATTCAAGGTCCAAACAGTCAAAAGGTTTAGAGGTCCCATACAGTCTAAAGGTAGACCTCAATGTGGTCTTTGATTCTAAACCTTCTACATTAATACAGTCTCGGTCCTCGGAGATCAAAACTTCAGATAAATCACTGGAGAAGTTCAAACATGGACCTTTAGGATTCTTTATCCAGTTATTTTTCCTCCCAAGTCATTCATTTTTTATCGAACTCATTTAAAAACCAAAATTTTTGCAGAGACGCCATTATGAGATTGTTTGATTACAATCGAATAAAAACACAGCAGTAATTAAAGAAAGCCAGAAAGAAGCAGAACTATGTAAATTACAGATAAGAGAGGAAGTGATGAGTTCAGGTGAAAGACTCCAGTCGTGACTCATAAAGGTCAGAAGAAAAGTGCAGCTAACGAGATAAACTCTGAGGTGTGTCTGCGGCTGAGCATCAAAGACGTGTTAACAGAGAGAAGAGAAGAATAAACTCCTGTGCCTTGTTTATGGTGGGCCTCGTCTTTTTCTTTTTTTTTTTTTTATGAGGGGAAAACCCAACTCACAGCGGACGGGTGGAGGGAGGATAGGGTGGAGGACTGGGGGATTACAGAGCTATTTCTCCCCCAAATAACACCACGATCCTTAAGAGAAACTCAGAAACACAAACTACGGAGGAGCTGTCGGGCTGCAGAGCAGCTGATTGCGCTCCGAGGATGATGCTTTACAGATGATATAATTGCAAACAGTGGAGCGTCTGGCAGACTGAAGGTACTTTCTGGACCAGACGCTCCACAATGTGACCTGCCAAGCTTTAGGAGAGGTGGCAGAGCTGCAGGAGAGAGTTAACGTTCAGTGAAGTGACAGTATGAGGGCAGACCCCGGCCCGCCAAACGCATGACATCACATCTGGGCGGGCCAGGGTCTCCGTGGAGCTGGAGAGACCAGACCAGAACTCCAGAGTCTGGAGCTGGTGGAGGACTGTTAAAATCCCATCGAAGGGAAAGTATCAGAAACGTTCTCCAAGATGATTTAATCTGTTTTTCCTCCTTAAACAGAATCAGCTGATCCATCCAATCTGAAACTGATCAGATCTGGATCAGTCTGACTCTCTGAATGTTTATCCGTCCATTCTCATCATCCATCTTTGATACTGACGTCTAGAGTCACGTCTCTACATCGGACGCTCCTGTTGGCTCCAGTGGGTGATGTCACAGCCAATCAGAGTGTCTCATTCAGAGTCTGTGGATCAGTCCTGTATGTTTCTGAGTTTATTGTGTTGACAGAATAAAGACAATCAGATATTTGGAGCTGAATTTTCATCATTAATGAGCAGAACTCCTGATCAGATAAAGATAGAAACTTCAGATCAGCTCTAGAACAACCCAAACACATGAGAGGAACTTTTCTTTGCTTATTCTGCTTTACACAGTTTTTATCAGGAAATGTAAACTCAGGTTAAATACATCAAAAACTTAAATCCACTTAATTACCATGTTGGGGTAGAAAAAGGGAAAAAGGGGGAACCCCACCTCTCCCACCTCCCTTCCATATGTAGGGGAGTCAATTACATCCAGTTTGTTGAAGCGTTATGTCATTGACGTTCAAAGCCGACTGAGACCTACACAAAGGAGGGCATTGTGTGTAAATGTGTGTGTGTGTGTGTGTTTAGGAGTCCTGTTTCCTGTCTGCTCTCATATGGTATATATTCCATCATAATGAGATATAAATCTCTGTGAGACAAAAGCCTCATGGTCTGTTCAGAGTTACAGACAAAAACTTTCTTTCCAAGCATAAAAAAAACAACATAAACTAATCCGGTTTTCTGACACCAGCAGCTCAGCAGGCTTCATGTTTTATTCTTGACAGCTGACTTCATGTCTGAAAAATCAGAGCTGCTCCTTTTCCTTTTATAGCGTGATTAGCATTTTCCAGATAATGCCGTTTTCTTTCTTCAGTGAGTCACGACGACGCCGATTCGTTCTGTAAACGTCTGAAGCTGAAATGGGCTTCAACCAGACTGTTTTCTGAAGGACCAGACTCATAGTTTGGCTCTTTCAGACGACTCGACAGATTAGAAGTCACTGACGTCGCTGCGCCGCATACCAGGAAGTTTTCCTCCAAAACGGCAACAACTTCAGGGCGACTAAAAATGGTCATTCTACTTTAAAAGGATCTAAAATTAGACATGATTTCTTTCTTACTGACGGGACTGTTGCTGCTAAGCTGTGCAGTCATGTCTGCTAGTCTGCGCTAACAGGGCTCCTCATGAGGGGCCTTTTCAGGACCTAACCCCCCCACCCTGAGTTAGAGGTCCATACAGTCTAAAGGTGGATGTTAAAGGTCCATGTGTTCTAAATAAAACTCTTCTGTGTCCATCTCTTTCAGCCAAACTCCCTGAGCTGACCACCTCGGGTCCAGCCACAACTCCATCTGCGTCCAGACCCGACGAGTCCACAAAGAGGCCCCAGAACACAACGACGTGGCCGCTCTTTGACCCGGAAAAAGCTGAAATTCAAACGAGAGGACCAGAGTCTGTGGCCGACTCACCGACAGAGAGACCACACACCGCCTCACCAGACCAGCATGGAGCCCCCCCCGCCGCCGCCTCCACGACTCCCATCCCCGTCTTCGATGAAGTGGAGATTCAACAGTTTGACGTGACCAGGGTAGAGTCGGTGCCAGTTCGAGGAGACGTGGTTCCGGTGGAGCTTCCTGTTTTACCCACCAACCGCCCACAGACCCCCCATCTCGACGTCCCCCATGGGGGAGAGGAGGGAGGCCAGGAGACGTCAGGCAGCGGCGAGGATGTTGTGACTGAGGCGGGCGCGTTGGTGACCCCCACACAGGTGAGGGTGGAGACCGAATCGAGACCAGGAGACGTCGGCCAGCAGCATCCCGCCCTCGTCTTCAAAGACGATGTCCCCCCCGGATCTATACCGACCTTTGACATCGACGTGTCACTGGCCGTTCCGCCCGGCGAGGAGACGTCAGAGAAGCCGCCTTTTCACCTCATCATTGTCAACGTGCACAGCCAGAATCAGTCCGGTGAGTCCGAGCAACTGTAACAACACATAAGTTTATATTCAGAGAACTTAAAGTACAGTTTTAACACAATGCATCCTGGGATATGTTGTCCATGAACATTTGAACACATTTTGTCTCAACACTTTAACATAATCAGTCCTGAAGGCCTTTCAATCAGGACTCAGACTTCTGCTCTTCTTCTCCACGAGACAAAAAATCCCATCAAAACTGGAAAGTCTTGTTTTCATGGAGGGATTTAAAGAGTGCTGAACCTGATCCAGATCCAGATCCAGCAGAGAAACTGCTCCAGTGAGGATTCATTTCCACATGTATGAGGTGTGGTGTGTTTCCCTCCCTGCACCTTTGCCCCCCCCCTCTGTGTTCGGAGACCTTCGCCCTGAAATCTGAAACTCTCTGTTCCCTCATCGACAACATTCGTCTTCCAGAGTGACCTCACGTTTGGGGCTCTGGGCCGTCGGGGCCTTTAGGGGAACCCGCTCTTGTCTTTATACCAAACAGTTCAGGGTTTGTTACCTTTTTGTGCGACAGATTCTCGTACACACAGTTTTCAGAGCCAGATGTGGAAAGTTATGAAGTCAGTCGTCTCCACTTGGCCAATTTTGTAGCTTCGCATATTGTAAACACATCACAGAGTCACTGGAGGCAAAACAGTCCGATCCATCAGAGCCAATCAGGTTTTTAATATCTGTACACAGAACAACCACAAACTGTTCGTCCCTGTTTGTGTAACCAACAACTTCTCATTCATTTTCCTTCATATGCTGATTATCCATCAGATCGGTCTGCTTATAAAACACCAAATGTTCCGTTATCTGTTCACGACAAAGCTTAAAAATGTTATCCGTTCATGAGACGCAGCAGAAAAACAGACTGAAATGACGGCGTTGTGATCAATCAGCTGCTCGGCCTGGGTGGGGGCCCTAAAACAACCCTCATAATGCCGAGCCCCAGTGTTTATCTTCCACACTTGTATTGTTGAAATGTTCGCGATGTTTTCTCGTTGCACAGGAAATACGTCTTCACCTTCAGCGTGCGGCGGCCTGCGTGTGGAAATTAGGAAAGAAAGAAACATCCAGTGTTTTAATGAAATGATGATGTGGGGTCGAGTTCAGACTCTCACTGAGGCGAACGTGACTCAGCTGCTCAGAAGGGTTCAGTTGAAGGAGCAGCTCCCGGTCTGCACTCAGTGTGTGTCTGTGTGTCCTCACACGTTGTGTACACCTTCACCGCAGATATAGCTTCCATGTGTACCATAAAGTCTTAATGAAGCGACACAAGCCTCCATTGTCTGAGAGCGGCCCCGGGCCCCGACCGACTGTTCGGCATCCAGAGCTCCACCAGCTGATTTTAATCAACATCAGTGCAGTTGAACATGAGGAACAGCAGAAGAGGAGCAGAGGGGCAGACTTTGGTTCATGTCAGGCCACATTTGTTGTTATGGCTACAATTTCTTTAGATATCAAATCAACAGCAAGGCCTTATTTAGTTTTTTAATAAATCAGTTAATTACAAGCCCACAATGATCCCAACTCGACAGTCGATGCTCCGCCTCGTCATCGACACCCGTCAGGTTCTAAAGTGAAGAAAAAGAAAATGTTTTATTTAAACTCTTGTTGTCTCTTGTGTGTCCAAAGTCGACCACATCCTGGAAATCTTAAACAAGCCTGTGAACGGCACCAACGGCTCCAAGTTCCCTCAGATCACCGACTTCTCTCAGCTCGGCAGCGACGTCATCCTGGGCAGCGGAGACGTCGACTCTGTGCAGACTTTGCCCATCGACCTGCCGCCAACCGTCAGCTTCGTCAATGGAAAACACGAGGTGCTTTTTAAGCTCAATTTTCTATTAAATGGTCCTTCGAAGACGCACGGCTGATTCCTCTTTGTTCTTTATTCAGGTGACATTTGAGCCAGAGCAGCCAGAAGAGGCCAGAGGAGATCAGTTTGAGACGGCCACACCTGTTCAGGTAGAGGCTGCTGAGGTGGAGAGCGAGGAGGAGGAGGAGGATGAAGAGGAAGAAGAACCACCATCTAGTTTTGACTACAGTCTCTTAGAAATCCCCAGTGAGGAAACGCCCACCGAGGAAGCCAGTGAAGGCGTCACTCCTCCTGCTGAAACGACGGAGTCGGACATTGATTCAAACACACACTCTTCTGTCTTTGAGCCGGAGGATCGAACCAGCACCACCACGCCGGGCCTCCCCGCCTCGTCTCTGTCACCCGCCGCCCCCGGTGTCACTGCTACGGTCTCCGTCTACGAGGACACAGAAGGTTCTACAAGTTACGAAGATGCCGTGCAGGAAGGCTCCGCAGACGACGCCCCGCCCACCCCGCCGGCAGACGGCCAGCTGCACGTGATGACCGACGAGGCCGAAATCGGAGGGAGTGAGCTTCCCACCTCCGTCCCAGACACACAGTCCCCAGAAACCACCACACAGACCCACACTGGGGACTGGGAAGGATCTGCTTCTGGAGAGGAGGAAGCTTCAGGCCAAGACCCCGTGGAGACCGTCACACGAGTGCCCATTTACTCCACCCCGCACACCCAGCAGCCTCCACCCGCCGCCGGTACCAGGGCCACAGAGGTCCCTGTAGTTTCACTGGCTGTCGACACAGTTCCAGAAAACGGATCAGGTGCAGGACAGCTGTCCGGGGAGGGGGAGGCTTCTGGGGAACTGGGTGATCTGGTTGATCGTCCCGGAGAGGTCGCCATTACAGTCCTACCAGCGGCGGCAGCTGTTGAAGAACAAACCACACCTCCCACACACATGAAGGCCGTGACCTCAGAGCCCCCGCCTCATCCTTCCCAACCCGCCACAGATGATAAGAAACATCTCGCTGTTTCCACCGAGTCTGCACCTACAGCCTCCATCAGCCAGACTCCACCCACAAAGGACATGACCTCAGCAGCTCACACCTCAGAGCCGACAACACGGCCGACTGCTGCTTCCGTAGACGTTAAAGACCATCCTGCCTTTTCCACCGAGTCTGCGGCAGCGACGTCCGAAGACCAAACTGCACCCATGAAGGACGTGACTGCAGCTCTTCCTCCTTTATTTGTGCCAAGTGATAAGAAACATCCTGCTGTTTCCACCGAGTCTCCACCCGCAACCTCCATCAAACCAACCGCACCCATGAAGGACGTAACTTCAGCACATCGCACCTCAGAGCCGACAACACGGCCGACTGCTGCTGCCGTAGACGTTAAAGACCATCCTGCCTTTTCCACCGAGTCTGCGGCAACAACCTCCGAAGACCAAACTCCACCCATGAAGGACGTAACTGCAGCTCCTCCTTCTTTATTTGTGCCAAGTGATGAGAAACATCCTGCTGTTTCCACCGAGTCTGCACACACAACGTCTGTGGACCAAACCCCCCCCTCCGAGCAGTCTACCACATCGCCCTTGTACACGTTTGATGAAAGGACCCGCTCCGTCCCCCAGTGGGCGCTGTTCCCCGACCCGGCCACCTCCCCCCTCCCAGAGGACGAGTTCATGGACTATAAAGAGATGGCCCCTGTTCTGTTGGAGGCGCAGCCTCACTCACCGCAAGAGACCGCGACCACAGAGCTGCCAGAGACCGACACAGACTCTGTGGAGTCCAGCACCGTGAACGTCAGAGGTACACAACGACACGCAGCTTCAGACTCACTAATGATGCAGCTTCTCCACTCATTTAATGGTGTTGTGTGTTTGTGTTTGTGTTTGTGTAGATCTGCAGCCGTGCACATCCAGTTTCTGTCAAAATGGCGGCTCCTGCTACAGGAAGGGAGCGCAAAACATCTGCATGTGCACACCTGGATTCAGCGGGCAGCTGTGTGAAACAGGTGCGCAGCTGCAGCCGGGTCAAAGCGCCGACTCAGCGCTGACAGACGGCCCGAAGGAATAACGCAGGTCTGTGTTTGTTTACAGATGTAGACGAGTGCCAGTCCAACCCGTGTCTGAACGGAGCCACCTGTCTGGACGGGGTCGACTCCTTCACCTGCCTGTGCCTCCCCAGCTATGCCGGAGAGCTCTGTGAACAAGGTGAGCCCGTCAGCACCCGCCTCTAAAACAGGACTCTGACCAGATCTGTAAACTGACATACACGACGACACAGATGTGGACACATCTGCCCTCCAACACGGAGCGCTCCAGTCGCTCGTCCGATATTTCTGTCGTTACTCAGATTCAGAACGACTCCAAGGACGAATATTTTACAGCTGCATGTTGCTCCATTATTCTTCTCACTAACACTGATGGAGGATTTAAGAAAATTAGACTCATTTATTACAAATAAAAGTCCTGGAAATGTTACTCATAATTAGAGGATATATTTTAAGGGGAAATGTGATTGATTAAAACGTTCACATTAACGTAAAGGCTCATCAGAAGCACATTAAATTAGCTCCTTTCCACCGAATTATATTTTAAAAATCTTTTTCCTGACCGGTGAAATCATCAGTAAAAATGGAAAACTGTTTTCACTCCTTCTTTGTTTTATTATCGGCCCTTTTTCTGGATGGAGGGGTGGATAAGAGCTGGAGGTCCCAGAGTGCAGGGTGGATCCAGTGAGCGCTGACTGCAGCCGTGTGACGTTTGAACGTCCACATGTGCAGCAGATAAAGACGCTGCTGTCCTCTCTCAACAAAAAAAACCAGATAGTCGCTCCATTATTCAGCCGGCTGTTTGTCGTCCATATCTCAGAGCAGCGTGGAGCCGCAGACCTCACCTGCCCGTCCAGGTGGAGTAATAAAGCCGAGCAGACAGCAGCTTTCCTCCACCGCTTTATTGGCTGCTGTTTTATTGTGAAGGGGTGGACACAAAACGTCTTTTGTTGACGGAGCGCAAAGACGCAGAGAACTGATTCTACAGCTTCAAGTCTGTGTGTATGTTTTTGTGTTGGTCTGTGTGTGCGTTAATGTGACCTGCAGACAATGGAGAGTTGTGGGTTAATGAAGTCCAACTGTGTTAGTGAGCTCATGCAGTGAGAGGCCACAGTCCTCCAGCTGGACACACACAGACACACACAGACACACACAGCTGCAGCTCGGCCTGAAGGGCGTCAGCACACTGAGGCCAGAAACGGCCGGCGGCTGTTTGAGGCTCAAAAAAAACACTGAAAGGCGGAGAAAGTCTCAGCCAATAAAAAGCTGTTCTTACTCCGCTTCCTGTGATGTCACACTAGAAAAGGTTTTTAATCTCATCTCTGTTTATGATCATCATCATCACTCAGGTATTTCTTCACAAGCTGTTTAGACACCTAAACAACCCTGACGATGATGATGATGATGATGACATCACCAGAACTGTCCAGTGAATGAGCTTCCTACCGGTCTATGTGACTTCCTGTTTGCGGCGTGAACACTGTGTTGTTGCTCGGTGATAGAACGGTTGCTATGGCGTTGTGGCTCTGTCCTCGCCTTTTATTGGATAAAAGCTGATTAACTATTATGACTGATGTTCATTTTACACATTAAATGTTTGGATGTGATGAAAATAGTTTGTATAAGTTCAGACAGATCAGCGTGTCTTTGACGTGTTCTCGCTCTCTTCTCTTCCTGCAGATACTGAACTTTGTGGCTTCGGTTGGCAGAAGTTTCAGTCTCACTGCTTTAAATACTTCAACCACCGACGAACCTGGGACGCCGCCGAGCGGGAGTGTCGGCTGCACGGCGCCCACCTGACCAGCATCCTGTCGCAGGAGGAACAGTTGTTCGTCAACCGTAAGTCTGTGACGTCATCAAACCTGATAGGAGTTTAAAAAAAAAAGGTGTGAGGTCATAGGAAGAGTATTACATCACTAATGAGGACGACTTCACTCCAGTTTCTAACCTCAGTCTGAAGAAGCTCCTCATCTTCAGGACAATATCTGAATCTAAACAGCGTTGTTGTTGTTGTTGTTGTTACGTTTGAAGGAAAATGGCACAAAATGGAAAAACCCAAAAAGTGTGTTTACGTGGACCCACACTGAGCTACCAGGACCGAATCTTTGGGATATTTAGACTTTTACTGTCTCACAGTGATAAACTGAACTCCATGTTGGTCTGAAGCGGGTCGGTGCAGCTAAACTTCTCTTCTGTAATTCCCCCGCTGAGTGTTGAGAAAATTAAAGACGTAATAAAACGGAGAGTTTCCACAGAAACAGAGCGACTCTCAGTTTATTGGGGAAGACGTGGCCTCGGCCTAAATGTCTCCTGATCTTTTATTTCTCTAAATCACTCAACAAATCTGTAAAACAGCAGACCAACAGATAGAAAGGTTTCCTTTATTGATCCAAAAATATACAGAATGAAATCAATGAAACAAACATCACAAACATGTGATGCAGACTCTGCTTTGTGTTGCAGGTCTGGGCAGTGACTATCAGTGGATCGGTCTGAACGACAAGATGTTTGAGAGAGACTTCAGGTGGACCGACGGGAAGCCGATGGTACGAGCAGCTGTTAGTTCCCGTTCAGTCGGCTGGAGGATGAATCAACTCTGTAACTCCTGATGAGATTTTAAAAGGAGAAGTTTGTTTCACTGTGCTGCGTGTTGTGTGTCTTTGGTCATGACGACATATTCACACACGTTGTGTGTCTGCCGGGAACACAGCTGTCGAGGCATGTGAGCTGGATTATAAGATAAACCGGGGCTACAATTAGATCTGAAACCCGATGCAGGACTGGGGGGGTTCTGTTGTTGTAATGTGTTGTCATGTAGAACAGAGACACACCCTCACCTTCCTTTTGTCTCATAAACTGCAGACGTTGTGTTTGTGTTTGTGGACCTCGGAGCTGCTGCTGATGTTCGTCGCAGCAGCGCGGCTCTGTGGCCTCACTGAGAATTACATCCAAACAAAATAATGGCCGATAATCGGCGGCCCCTCGGGGGGGACAGGAAGTGATTGTGTTTCTGTTCTGGCAGCAATTCGACAACTGGAGGCCGAACCAGCCCGACAGCTTCTTCCACTCCGGAGAGGACTGTGTGGTGATGATCTGGCACGAGGGAGGACAGTGGAACGACGTGCCCTGCAACTACCACCTGACCTTCACCTGCAAGAAGGGCACAGGTACACACACACAGACACACACAGACACACACAGACACACACTACCCAGAGTCTCATTATCAGCCCTTCAATTATTTAATTAAATAAAATTTATAAAAATGTATTTAAAAAAAAGCCTAAATGATAAAAAATAATTTCTTTGAATTGGACCTGGATTTCTGGGCTCCTGGACCGGGTGCCTGATTTGTAATCTTTGATGGGGGGTCATAAATAAGGCAGCTTAAACTCTTACTGTAGTTGCAGCTCGGTCGGCTGATCCACACTGAAGGGTCTAAAATAAAATGATGGATTAATGTGGTTCAAACATTTGTGTTCTCCGTCAGAACTTTGCGTCTTCATCAAGTTCATCCATCATCGTGTCGTATTTAATTCATCAGCCCAAAACTGGTTTATGACTAAATACGTGAAAACTGAACGTCATTATCGGCGTCACACTCCAGAATGAGTGTGACGGCCTGAACTGTGTAATAAATCACAGAGCTGCTAACGCCGTCGTAGACTGTTACTGAGTCTCAGGATTTCATTTCTAAACTTTTTATTTTGCTGTCAAATTTTCCTCCAGATTCTCAGAATCGTTCCCTGTTTGTGTGTCTGAAAGTCGATTTTCCTGCCTGGAATTTAAAAGATGTCAGTCTACAAACCTTCAGTTTTATTTTGATTTACTGTGAAATCAACATCTCTGGAGCGGCACATCTCAGATCTCAGGCCTGGACTTGGACTGACTACCCTTCACTGCTTTTCACCCTATAAACTAAATTATTTCCAGAAGACTATAAAACTTTATTGTCTCGTTTTAAGTGTTTGAAGCTGTTTGTGCTCGTCTTTGTTTTTCTCTGACAAATGATCTATTAATATGTTTTCTTTCTGTCCCAGTGTCCTGTGGGCAGCCGCCTGTGGTGAAGGACGCTCGAGTGTTTGGAGCCACGAAGCCTCGATATGAGATCGGCACTCTGGTCCGTTATCACTGTAAACAGGGTTTCATCCAGAGACACAGTCCCACCATCCGCTGCCGAGCCAACGGCCAATGGGACACCCCCAAAGTCACCTGCACGAGCCGTGAGTCTTCGCCTCGGGGTCTTCAGGGTTTCAGTACTTTCATAAACACAAAGCTGTGAGTTGAACCGTCTGCTCCGTCTCTTCCTCAGCTGCCACCTATCACAGGTCATTCAGCAGCAGCAACAACAAGCATCAGATCGGCCACTTCCACCGTCACGTCCATCGCACCAAGATCCCCCAGAAACACAACCAGAACCAGGAGCAGCAGCAGAGTTACAGCATCTGGGATCCCGTCCAGAACCGAGTCCAGCAGCAGCTGAGGGAGAAGAGGGAACTTCAGGCCCAAACGCACAACCAGGACCAGATGAGACACTGAGTCTCCTTGTGTTTGTGTGACTCTGCCTCAGCGCAGAGCCATCGATGGACAGACTGAGTCAGTGCTGGACTGTCCTTCGATGGCTCTGAGAGGGACAAAGGGACGATTCACCAGTACAATGTCCACAAACACTCCGAGATCTGAACTGGAACACCAGCCAGAGTCTATTTCATTTGTAAAGTTAAGCCACCGAGCTCTGAACAGGAAGTCAGCGTCCTCAGGGTGGTCCGGGAAAGTCCAGTGAGTCATCAGATCTGGTTCTGTGTTCAGGTCTCTGGACCCGACAGAGTCAGAGCAGTCCTTCTTCACGTCCTTCGTCAGAAAATTTGATCAAATATACATTCGGGGAGAATCTGCGTTTGTTTACATCCATTTTTGTTGTTTAGACTCTCGAAGGACCAACACGACCTGCAGAAGGCAGTCGGTCATGTGACTGATCAGCTGATCAGATGATGTCACCTATATGTGACCTTAATGAGAGGAAGGATCATCGTCTGCGGATGTTTGTGCGTTTCCGGTTTTTCCACTCAGGTTTTTGATGCTCATTGAAACCCAGATGATGTTTTTAAGGGTTCAGTCCAGAACGGGTCCTTTAAGGAGACTCTGCTGGACTACAGGATTAGCATCAAAGCTATTAAAGCTAAAAGTTGCGTCTCAACAACATCAGCTGTGTCCGTGACCTTTGCCTCTGCAGATCGTAGCGGCCCCTCAAGAGTCTGTCGTTACCCAGCATGCAGTTCTGCTCTCTCTGTGTTTCTTGGCTCGTTTCCGTTTCCAGCTGTCGGTCAGTCGAAATCTGCAGCTTCATTCTGGTTGTCAAACTTTTAACGTTCTTCAAAATGAGCAGCGTAGTTTTATCGTCACTGCAGAAACACAATATTTGTGCTTTGGTTTTTACGCTCTGGTCAAACAGAGTCGTGATTTAGATCATGAATTCATCACTTTAAATTATTATCACTCATGTCCGGTTTGTGCAGCTGATTTTTTTTTTACAGGTCAATTTTCTCCTGTAGATGTTTTGTACTAAATGTTGAACTGAGAAAAAAGGTTTTTAAAGGAGATATAAAGAAAGATTTCTGGAGCGACACACAGAGCTGGAGATTATTCTGAATGTGTGGTGCGTGCTGTGGCTGTTATTCATGGAAATATAATATAAATACGATATGAAGCCATACGAACTTAACTTATTGTATACTTTAAAACTATGAATGGACTGTGATTTTAAATAAAGGTCATTCTGTTGATGACGACTTCCTGGTTGTTTACACGTGATGTTTGTAGTTGCGTCTGATTAGCGACGTTAGCTGAGCTGTTTATTTTGCTGTGACTCAAAACGAACCCATGAAAACATTTAGAACTTTGTCGGGTTCGGTGTTCTCAGCTTGATGTAGTTGTGGTGCTTTTTGTACACAAATCTGCAAACTGTTTTTTTTTTTACCCAACGAATAAGGGAATGTGAAAAAGAAGCGTAGAGACGATTTCTTCATCCTCCACAAGGTTTTTTTATAGGATCTTTTTGCATTTTATCTTCTTCTCCCATGTTTTCCTTTTCATGTATTGTCCATGTTTTTGCATTTTTAAAATCTTTTTCTACTCCACGTGGTTGAGGGGGTTTACTGTGTCTGTGGCACAAGAGCTTATTTTTGTGTAATCAATCGAGTTACTGTAAAAATGTCCATCTTCATTGTCAGCTGTGTGTGCAATAACATGAACTCTTATAACACAACCTGTCCTGTGTGTGCTGTTATTTCTGACCTTTAGTGGGATTTTCTGGAACTGGGTGGAAAAACTGTCATTTGTGCCATTAGGTCAGTTTTCCTGTTAAAAATCAGGCTTTAATTTTAAAGTTTAAAGTGTCGCAGAGTCACAGAAGCTGCAGACTCACTATGAAAGACTTTTTGTAGGGAGTGTCTTTGTTGGAGGAACTCTGTAAACAGACGTCAGGAAAGAAACCAAAGAGGAGAACACAAAGAGACTGGAGAGGAGACAATTAGACAATTAGACACGGGTGCAACACATCACACGACAATCATGGCAGCAGAAAACACACAACAGCAGGAAGAGAAAATCTAAAAGACAAAAGAGACAAAATCATTTTTAATACATACTCATTCTATTTTTACCTTCTGTCTATATTGTGGCTCTTAAGGCTTAAGACATATTTATTTGGGGATCAGTAAAATATTTCTGGTTCTGATTTGACAAACCCAAACCAGGCCTGTCGGGTTAACGGGGGATTACTGCACTTCCAACAACCTCAATAACAACCTTTTCCTCTGAAGGCTCATCGTTTCAACAGCTGCTTCAGTTGAACTCAGAAACAAAACTCTGTTGTTTCATTACTGCTGAGCAATGAATCCTGGGAAATGTTGGGAAACACGACGACAGCACGGTGACTCATCAAAGCAGCAAATGAATATTAAACCCTCCCTAAGCCTAAACGTGAAACAGCTGCGAGTAAACCACCTCTCAGAGTAACACACCTGAGCAGGTAACCTGCCGTGTGATGATCTAAATGGGAAACACCTGTCAGGAGTCAGGAGGCTCACCAACGTACATTTAAACACTCTGAGTGTACTTAAAGACTTCGATCTTTAAAATGTATATTTTTGTTCTGGTAATTTTCCGATACGTCAGATTTTATCAGACAAACAAGAGGAAGTTAGTCAGGGACTATTTTCGGCAGCGGATTCATCTACATTTGGAGCTGTAGTGAGTATTTAGGGCTGCAGGATGTGTGTGTGTTTGTTTGTTGAGGGATCACTGATGTGTTAATAGTTTCTGGGATGTTCATACCACACACACGTGTCGTTGTTTGTGTTTGTGTGATGGGACGACAGGAAAAAAGGTCCAGCTCTGCTGCCGTCACTCTTCAGGAAGAAGATAAACATTTTAAACTGAGCTTCTGTTTAGATTTGAACCTTTTTATGAGGCAGAAAATTATTCTGAAGCTTCTTTGTAGACGTGCGGCAGATTAATGTGTTCACATTCAAACAGAATGAATGAATGAATCAACAGAAACCTTCATGTCATCTAAAAACAGCACCATGTTTTTGGCTCCGTCGCACCATGAATTGCCTCGGTGCCCCCCCCCCCCCCCCCCCCCCCCCCACACACACACACTTTGGGAACACGTGGAGCGAATTAGTGCATCACTCAGGAGCTGCACCTGCAAACAGCAATGAAGTCAATTACAGGCCGACAGGAACTGCTGACAGTTCTTTTCTTTTGCAGCGGCGGTGTCATCATGTAGTTTGGATAAAAGCTGAACTCAGAGACGGAGTCATAGTTTATGTTCTGGTTTATTGTCCTTTTGTCTTTGGGTCCCAAAGGTTTGCTTGTCTGCTGCAGTTGTGAACAAGTCAGTCAGACGACACACAAAATGAAAAGGCAACTGATTTGTAGTTTCTTTAAAGACATTGTGGGAAATTTGCTTCTTCAGTCTGCAGAGCGTTAAATGGGATTGATGCCGCTCTCATGTCTGTGTTCTGAGGGTGAAGCCGATTAGCTTAGCTTAGCATAAAGAGCTTCACTGATTAACAGCTGATGAACTCACATAAACGACAGCTGGAGCCTCAGATTTCACACAGATATGAGAACGATATCGATATTTCCCTCTTTGACGTGTTTTAACATCAACATCTTGTTTTTAAATCCAAATGCAAACTCAGAAAAAACAAAAATGTTTCTTAAATCATTGCACAATGTTTCAAAATATTCCACTTCACATTGTCTCCAACAGCTGAAAATCATAGAATTTAAACTTTAACTTCTGCAGTTTACTTCACAACTGTTGCTCTAAAACCAAAATGTTGTTTCCCAGATTCTATCAATCGGCTAATCGTCGCACAGATTTATTTTGGAGTCTGTCCAGCAGTTCTTTAATGATAAATGTGGCAGGACTCTGTCAGAGACGGAGCCAAGGAAAGCGAACCCCACAATGGGCCCAAGTGGATGACCTAAACCAGAGTCTGGGCCAGCTGGGAGCTTTTCCCTTTGAAACACTGGAGTCACATTCCTCGTATGTTCACACATACCTGGCAATAAAACTATTGGTGATTGTGATTCTGATCACTGTGGACCGCTCAGCCTCCGATGGCCTTACATGGAGGTGTTGTGTTTCTGCCTGGTTCAGGTATCAGGACCAGTCAGGGATCGGCTGAGGACCATCCATGACGTTAGTCCACCATTCGGTCACAAAATGTTCCCCGCACGTTGTTTTTACTTTCTTTTCACGGGGGTCAAATCATCACAGTCTGCCCAAACTGGTTAAATGTTGGCATCCTGTTTTATTGTGAAATTTAAAGGTCACGATTTTAATGACAAAACACATCGCCGATGAAAGTTGAGGGTCAAACCTCGACCTCGACGATGTGACCTTCTTATTCGTGTTTTTGTCTTTTCTGTTTCGTTGACGTTAGCTAATGTAGCAGGTGAAAAGGCTAACCCAAACGGAGTTAGAATAACTTACTGACTTTTTCAGTGACAGCTGAGACCTTTCATCATCAGAAAAAGGTTTTTGTTTCTATTTTTGATGAAACTGAAGCAAAATCAACGTTTGAGTCTAAACTTTCCACAGACTTCGCTAGCTAAAGGGCGTTAGCCTCATAGCACCACTAGCAAAGAGGAAGAGTAGCACGGACCAGGAAGGTCTGAGGAAACATCTGATCTCAAATTTGGTTGAAGGCAAAGATCTGATCCTTCTGGGCAGGCAGGATCCAGATCCGACCCTGATCTGAACCGTAAAAGGCGGATTTCGGAGGCTGATCCGGACTCGGCTCATTCACTTTAAGGAACTACAGGGTCGTATCAAAAATAGCAGTTTATCGAGGCGGAGATAGATGAACACGGAGCTTGTTGAAGCTGAGTCATGCTCTGAAGTCGAAGCAAAACAGATTACAGCCACAAAGTTCTATTTCACTGTAAAACGGAGCTCTACTACAGTAGACGCTGTTTCTATTGACGCCAGGCATTTTCTGTTGCTGGAAAGGCCAAACTATATTCTGCTTCTCTCATTTTCTACACATCTTCTATTTGTTCAGTGCAAAACTCACCTCTTAGTTTCTTTTAGGGCTGATTTGTGTTGTTACATGTTTTATGTAAACCAAAGAGACTCGGGTAGTTTGGCCAGAAAGACAAAAAATAATGTCAATATTTCTACAGTATATCAAAAAACAGTCATTAACAGAAACACATTTCTAAAGAGTCACATTCTACATACTTAGAAAACATAAACAATGCTAACAGTTGGATGTTTCCTTTTTTTTTTTCCTTATTAATTGTAGTGATCAGACTGATGTTTGGTCCAACACATTTGTATAAAAACCTAAAATACTGGACGACACGATGAAGTACAGAGTACCAGTCGTAGCACCTTGATGAGAATGGACAGCAGAGATCAGTTCGGTTGTGCTGAGCTCGATCCTTCTCCGACTCAGCTGCGTTTCACGGTTTGGTCGTTGTTCCTGGTCTTCAACAAAACAAGATAAGTGCCCAAAGTGTCGGTCCAACCACAAGACATCAAGCTGTCCGAACATGGGGGTCCGGCCTGGTGCGGTCCTGAATGACAGTATGGCTGTAGCTGTTTGACCCCCCGCCTCCCGACACCCCCCCACCCCAAAAGGCTTTGATTAAATAATATGAACCTTAAATATGTGTAAACTATCACTTGTAGAGAATCAGGTCCCAGATTACGAAGCAACAACATGATTCTATCTGAAATAAAGCATCACAGTTTGAATGTGTTCAGACCTCCGACTTCTCTCTTTTTCACACTAGAGTTCACTAGTGTGTGTGTGCGTGCGTGTGTGTGTGTGTTTGTGCATGCTTACATGTATGTGTGTGTTTGCTTGTGCGTCTGTATTTCAGTTGTTGCCCTTGAAGCAGTACACTCCGTACAGCTTGTGCTTTTTGTCGGGGAAGCCGCTGAACCTCACGGCAGCTTCTGTGGGACTGCAGCGCCGGCGGGGGCGGGTGATGGGATAACGGACGCTGCCGTCGGCCAACCAGCCGGCGTCGCAGCGGTCGTAGCCCAGCAGCTTCCAGGCGGCGTACATCTGGCCGACCTTGGCGATCTGAGCGCCGTCTTTCTGGCACGCGGCGACTGCCTCGTTGTACGTCAGCTTGGAAGGATGGATCAGGTAGTAGAACCGACCTGAAGGGAAACATGACCAAGGCCCACACAACCAGAGTTCATGAGCGCAGCAATCATCTCCTGCCTACGTACCACAACGTAGAAATCCACATATACGCAGACGATGCTTTTGTTTACATCCATGAGGAGATACGGAGTACATTTCACCAAAAATCAAATATTAGTATTCCTGTAGATTTAGCTTTGACTTGTAGGTGTGATTCGTGTCATACAGGTCTGATCTAATCACCTTGGTAGTGGGAGGTGAAGCAGAAGACGTCGAAGTGGTTCTTGTCCTTGTCTCTCAGGCCGTAGTTGCGGATTCCTGGCACCGTGTTCTTGCCGCCGCAGGGCTCTCTGGGCGTGGTGATGGGATATTGCACCGAGCCGTCGTTCAGCCAGCCGGCGTTGCACCAGTCCATCCCTCCTCGCCAGGCGTCATACAGCTGGTCGAAAGACGCCACGGTGGCGTCCTGGTCGTGACACGCCCGCTCGGCGTCATAGAAGTTGAGGTTGTAGCGTCCGAGGCGGGGGAAGTACGGGAAAACAATCCCTGTATGGAGAGGAGGGAAAGTGACAAACCTGAGCGCTCTCTGATCCTGTTTAACCTGACGGCTCCCTCTCAGACATAATGAAGCTGCTCTGTGGACGAAGGTGTTTTTACTGGACGCTCTCCCTCTGACCTTCCCCCAGGCAGCCTTCAGCTCACTGAACTATATTTAGTCCGACTGCAGCTGCCAACTTTTTATTTTTAGACCGTTTATGAATCGTTCTTATACCTTCAAGGTCAAGAGTCACAACCGCCGTGCCGTCTTCCAGTCCATCAATGACTTCACATTTATATTTCCCATAATCCTCCAGGGTGATTTCTGTGATGACGAGTGAGGCGTCCATGGGGGAGGAGCCTTGTAGGTGGACACGACCGTGGAAACTGCCGTAACTCCTTTTGTGATGATCCATGGCGACAAAAACGTCCACCTGGAAGAGGAAGAGGAGTTAGTTCCTGATGCTTAACGCCAAAAAAACACCCAAACTAAATTCTAAATCCAAAATTTAGGATCGTAAAGGCCAGAAACTGTTTCAAATTCAGCTGCTTTTTTTTTGCAGGTATATTTGATATAAATAGCAGCTTCCTCTGAATCCTGATCAGCCTCATCAGGAGAGATTTGGCTCACCTGCATTAATGAAACCTGCTGAGCTGAGACCTGATTTAGAGCCAAAGACCACACGGAGGTCTACCTTTAGACCAGAACACATAAACAGTCTATAAATGGGAAGATGAACCTCTTTCAGGTAGTCCGAGGTTAGTTTGGTCCATTTGATCCTGATCTTGCGGCTGGGGGCCAGTGATTGATCCCTCTGGATCTGACACGGTAACGTGGCGTTCCCTCCTCGCCGCGACACAACCTTCGGTTGTTCTGACACCACCGAGAGTCGAGGGCCATTTTCTGCAACACAGAAACACAAATTTAAAAAAAACAAAAAACAAAACAAAATCAACCGCCGCTTTGTCTGGACCTGCGTTCTTCAAGAAAAGACTTTCTGTTGGTGTTTGGATCGGGAGAAATGGAAAAAAAGGGGAGGGGGTAAATAGTTGTTTAACACTGGGGGAGAAAATATCTGCACTTTGTAATTTATGTTGACATGAGAGTCTCCAGATCAGCTGCTTCGACCTCCATCGACCAAACCAGCGTTTTCAGCAGTTAGCAGCTAATGACACATCAATCCTGTGTGTGTGTGTGTGTGTGTGTTTGTGTGTGTTTGTGTGTGTGTGGCTCTGATTGTCATCATCAGAGTCACTGAGTCTGCAGCTTCAACTCCAGCTGATCTGTTAGTTAGTTGGTTAGTTGACCGCTCTGTTGCTTTTTAATAATTGTTTATTGATTCTTTCTGGTTATAGTTTTTTTTTGTTTGTTGTTTACTTCTTGTTAGTTTTTTTTTGGTTCAGTGGTTGTTTTTGATCTTTTGTTTATTTTAAAGTTGAGTTAGTTTTCAGTTGGATGTCACTGAGGTGCTGTTTCGTCTCCTCGTCTGGTTTTTTCTTAAACAAAAAGGTGAAGAAGAGAATATTTGAGCGGATCTGATGTGAACACACAAACATGAAGCTGTTTGTGATCACATCTGATGACCCAGAATGTTTCGGTGCATCTGTCATAAAAGCTGCAGCGGGTTCTCCTTCCAGTTTTGATCTGAAGGTGCTGATGCGCCTCGAGGCTGATAAGTCTATCTGGAGCTAAAGGCGGCGTTATCACGGAGCCACAGCAGCTCAGGTCACTGATAAACGCAGGAAACCAACGACACTGCAGAGTGAGTGTCACCAACGAGACACAGGAAAGGACGGCGGAGGAGGTCTGTCCCGGTCCCGTTAAACCCCCCCGGGGGACTCACCTGCCACATAGATGGTTCTGGAGAGCTCCAGGTCTGGATACAGGGAGTCCAGGTCGCTGTCTGCTGCACTCAGTGAGACCAAAACACAGATCAGCACAGGAATCATCTTCACTCACCGAAACTGGGGGGTCCGATCACTGCAGAGACACAGAGAGGATGGGGGGGGGGGGGGTTACTGCACAGTATGTAGAGTAGTTCAGGGTATCTATCTGCAGTGAAGGGGGGCGGGGGGGGGGGAGACCAGCCGGCATCCTTCACACTGAGCACGAATCACAAGCCTCTCAAAGTTATCACAGAAAAATAGATTGTCCTTGATGCACAGACCGAATGTCCCATCGGAAGCGACACACAACAGGCATCAACGTGTGAACACAACACACTCTAAAGGAGAAACAAACGCACAGCAGAGAGAGTCATATTCTGTCATCCAGCAGCAGCAGCAGCAGCAGCATGTCCCGGTGACAGTCCACAAGTTCAGAGGGAGACCGAAACACAATGCAGCCTGAACCCTCCCACACACACACACACACACACACACACACTGCAGTCCAACCTTTACACAATCACCACCGTCTTATTTCTACATTTCTTTTATGGAAGCTCAGGGCTGCAAATATTACAAATAAATGCTCTGATCATTCTTCTTCTATGAAGAGAAACAAAAGTTCAAATGTGTAATAAGTTTGACAGGATAAAAAAAAACAAAACTCTGTCTTTACTTCATTAATCAGGAAGTTTCTTCAGAAACACGATCAGGTCCAAATACAGAAAACTAAACGAGACGAGACTGCAGAAAAAAAAAACGTAAAAAAATCTTTTAATGATTCTTTTTAACGTGACTTTCAATATTTCAGAATATCGACCGGCTTTTCACTTCTCTGTTTCCCATGATGCTCTGTTGAGGCAGTGTGTGTGTGTGTGTGTGTCTCTTATCTTCATTCACTCACATCCCAAATTGCTGATGCCCCCCCCCCCGCTGCAGTCAGCAGAATAACTCTGCAGCACACAAACGGTGCCAGTTACACACATCACTTATTACCCCTCCCTGCCTGAAAACAGTCATTACGTATACCAGGACGGGACTGGATGGGGCTAAAGGGGGGGGGGGGGGGTTACTGTGATAAGTAGGTGGAAGGCAGAAAAATGTTAAATGTCCTTTTTGAAAAAGGAGAAAAGAAAAAACTTTGAGTCAGACCGGTGGGGGGGGGGGAGGGGGGGGGACTCTGCAGCAGCAGAGATGATGCAGGAGAAAGAAGCTGGAAGCTCCATCAGCTGCTGCTGACACACTGTGTATGGGGGGGGGGGGGCAACATTCCTCAGCCTCCACCTGTGTGGAGGGTAAACAAGGCTAAGTCTTTATAGACCAGGTGTGTGTTTGTGTGTGTGTGTGTGCGTCACCTGTTTGTGTTCATTGTGTTGACGGTTTGAGTTCAACAGAAAATCCAGCGTCACATTTTCATACGATCTTAAAAACTGTTTTAAAACGACTTCTCATAACCAGATTATAACCTGATTATAACCAGATTATAACCAGATTATAACCAGATTATAACCAGATTATAACCTGATTATAACCTGATTATAACCAGATTATAACCTGATTATAACCTGATTATAACCAGATTATAACCTGATTATAACCTGATTATAACCAGATTATAACCTGATTATAACCTGATTATAACCTGATTATAACCTGATTATAACCTGATTATAACCAGATTATAACCTGATTATAACCAGATTATAACCAGGTTATAATTTGATATTAATCTGATCATTGGCAGGTTCACTGAACTGTCATTCAAACTGATGTTTGAATTGGCGCTGAGGTCATCTTTCAGGCTCCGCCCACTCCCTGTTGGAGGGAACAGACGCCAACTGAGTGACTGGATCTGTGAGCAGGCCAACACAAACACACACACTCTCTTATCAAGAGGGTGTGTGTGTGTGTGTGTGAACAGAGCTGGAGGGACACACACCGCTCTGTTATCAGACAAACTTGACTTCAGCTCTTTTTAAACGACAGGAACATGTTAGTTAGTCTGATGTGATCTGGACTGACGTATCAAACACACATGAAGTATTAAAGGACGTTCATCATCCTGCTGCCTGGACCTTTAAATATCTTCTCTTCGTATTTAAACACGACGACAGCTTCCTGCTTTAAACAATCAAAGAATCGAAACAAATGCAGAGAGTGTCTGAAAACGGCAGACGAAGCTGCCCCACGCTGAGGTCACACTGAGCCCGACACAAACACGTCCAGTTTCCAGTCCTTGTTTGGTTCTTTTATTTCTCCTGCTCGGTAAAGTGCTCCGTGTTTACGTGACCTTAAACCTCCGCGGCTCGCCGGCAACAGTCGGAGCAGCTTCAGACGCCTAACGGTCCAATCGGCTTCAGCCGCGTCCACCGATTTTCTTAACAGCCGTTTAATGAGACGTGTTTGGAGGTTTGACGTACGTCAGATGTGGCTGAGAGCATCTGAGGCACTAAGGAAGTTATCAAGGTGCATGATGGGATACGTACGACGATTTTTAAAAGTCGTCACAACCAGAAAAGTGAGCCACCGCTGAACGGGCTTAAACCTTCATACTGACCACCAGGGGGCGACTACAACCTGACCGCTGTAGTCAGAAGTCAGACTGGGTTGAAGTCTATGGGAAAATGTCCCTACTCCTCCTTTATATTGAAGTCTATGGGAAAATGTCCCTCCTCCTCCCTTATATTGAAGTCTATGGGAAAATGTCCCTCCTCCTCCTTTATATTGAAGTCTATGGGAAAATGTCCCTCCTCCTCCCTTATATTGAAGTCTATGGGAAAATGCCCCTCCTCCTCCTTTATATTGAAGTCTATGGGAAAATGTCCCTCCTCCTCCTTTATATTGAAGTCTATGGGAAAATGTCCCTACTCCTCCCTTATATTGAAGTCTATGGGAAAATGCCCCTCCTCCTCCTTTATATTGAAGTCTATGGGAAATTGTCCCTCCTTCTCCCTCCCTGAGCAGGTCCACTAACTCTGGATCGATTCCTGGACTCAGGCCACCAGCAGCAGTTTCTAAAATCCAGATCCAGCAGTTTTATCCACTCAGCTGATGAGACTAAAGCCTGAAGAAGTTCTTCTGTCAGCTTGAATGAGACATTGACCTCTGACCTCTTTAACTGACAGCTGATATCCCCCCTTAGAGCTCTTGGATGTGTTACAGTGAGACAGCAGGGATGATGAAGAGTCCTTCGTGTGGCACAGCGGTTTGTGAACAAAGCCTCCAGGTTATAATTTGTAAATCAAGTCAGAAGGAGGGCATTTTCCCATAGATTTCAATTCTATTAGATAGAATGAAGCTTTAAGGCTCTTCAGCGTCAGCAGTCCAGGTGTAGTTCACCTGTGACGTCACAGCTCACTGCCCCGCCCACCGGTCCAGGGTTCATTGTGTACAGTGTTGTCTGGAGATAAACAAAGTTTCTGAAAAACATCTGGCTTCAATAATCAGATCAGCGTCAGAAAAAGATGACTCAGCTCTGCAGGACGAGGCCACTCGGCAGCTTCTCCTTCCAAACAAAGTTTCCTCTCTGTTGTCTTCAGTCTTCTGTGGGCAAATAAAACATCTGCTCATCCTTCTTACTCTCCGTCACCTTTGACCTTTAAATCACCTGCAACGGATCCTGATGTGAACTGAATGTTCAGGTTTGTTGACAGCTGATCTGAAGTTAACTCTACAACATTAATGATACTTTTCTACATTACACATTAAGATTGGTCTGCTCTTTTTTTATTTTGTTGTTTGTGTCATTTTCAGAAACTTTCCATATTCAGAATCAGCTCAACCTCAGCTGTGTGTGCGTGATGAGTCCTTTGACTTCTTATTTGAGGAAATAAGGAGCCAGGTGGAGAAAATCATCTTTACAACCCAGTGGAATTAAAAACTGCCTCCCCATGACCACACACACTGTTTCCCTGTTTGTGCGACGGGAGAAGCTGCTGTTGTTTTTCTGCCCCCTCTCCCTCCGGCCTCAGGGGGGCAGCAGCCGTCAGTGATGAAGAGTCAATGTGAACAGAACACACTGAAACTCCTCCTCCTCCTCAGTCCTACATCAGTCCACCTTCTCTGAAACCTCAGTGGGGCCCCCTCACAGAATCGAGGGGGGGCCACAGCACCTCGACGGGCCGAACCCGAAGCTAATGCTGCTTCATGCTAAAGACAGAAACACAACACACATCTTCACATCATGTCTGATATCAGCCAAACCAGGGAGACGATGTCCGAAGCAATAAGACAACGACAGACAACGGGCCCCTGAGCACAGAAGGCTCCTAAAGGGACCCCAAACTGAAAGAGGCCCCTACACCTGAGGCCCAAAGACCTGGGGCCCCATCCACACCATAAGATGACAGAAAACTGTCCCAAAAGAAAAAACAACCCCACAGAACCACACACATGTTGGGAGCTCTGGTCCTGGATCTGGTCCTGGATCTGGTTCTGGTTCTGGATCTGGTTCTGGTTGATACTGTTTGATGATCTGACACTTTGTTGTGTCTGGATGTTGATTGTTTGTTTGACATCGCGTCACACAATCAGAGATAAACACACACACAGACGCAAAAAACGTGATAACACAACAGCTTTCAATCAGGCTGTTTCTGCTGTTTCATTGGGGGTGGGGCGATTCAAAGGGGGGGGGGTCTTTAATGTGCTGAGGTCTTTGTGATGAGCGGCTCTGGAGAAGATCTGGACACGCTGCAGCTCCTGAATGTCAGATAAGGCCGAGCTTCTGCTCCGATCAAACCGTCAAACCGTCACGTTCAGGTAAAAATAGCAAAAAGGAGAAATCCTGTCATCAACTGAAGTCAAACATGGAAACTTCCCTCCAAACAAACAGACTTCCTTTTCAGGGGCTTTTCTCACAGAGTGTTTCCACGGCGAGCCGCCCTCGGGGCTGATGGGAAATGATGCGGCAGAGGTTCTATATTCAGCGAACAGCCTCGACCTGCTGCTGGAAAAGCTGCACGTGGGCGGGGCCAAAGTCTGTCAGCCTCAGAAACAGCTCAGTGAACAGGTCATGTATTTTCCTCCGTGGTGAAGGTGGCGGGTTCAAACCAGTCCAGGTTTTTATACGTCAGCTCCTCCACCCCCCCCGACACAAAGAGGCCTCAGTGTTCAGCACAGAGCGCCTGTCACGGCAGCTCGACTGGGAACGTCCAAACGTCCAATCAGGACGCTCACATGACCTTCCAGCAAACTTCCGGCACCGCCATGAAAAAGACCACAAACCTCCTGGAATCACCTTTGAACATGGAGTCCGTTGTGTTGCCGCTCTGTGTGTGCGCGCGTCAACGTCGGGTTGATAGTTTTTGGAAAGTCAGTGTGTTAATGTTTCCTGTTGAAGTCAAACTGAAGTGAACGTTTCTATCTGAAGAGCACCGACATCATTCTGTCCTGATGATAAACACAGACGCCGGACGTCCTGACCAGGATATACGACACTTCAGGAGCTGACCCCCCCCCCCCCCACCACCCCTCTCTCCTCACCCGTCCTGCCCCACCGTGAGGATCTGATTTACGATGCTATCCTGCTTTAACTGCTGCCTTGACCCTGAGCGGAGCCACGCAGATAAAAGTTAATCTGGTTCTTCATCCCAGCTTGCTCTGTGTTTTTGAAGGAGGAGCTGCTTGTGTACTCAGGGTTCTCTCCTCTCTTTGTACCCCCCCCCCCCCCACCCCACCCACCTCAGGGTGTCAAAGGTTAAAGTTCAGCGCCGGTCGTGGCCGAATGATACGCGTGATATAAAAGGTTATTACCTCGAGCTGCAGGCTCACAGCTCATTTCCTTCCTTCACGGCTCTCCTGTTTTCTCAACAGTGTAAAATTCTGATTTAACAGGTTCAAGATGTTTTTTCCAAAACATCAATTAAACCTCAATTATCAGCCCGGGTGTTATTTTACCTATAAACTCATATCTTAAAGGAAACCTCTGGGTCCGTTTACTCCACGGCCCGAGTCCGGCCTTTGTTGATGACAGACAGAATTGGGCCAAATGTGAACACAACATCGGAACATGATGCTGAATTTGGACCAGACATGGACCGTAAACTGGGCCAGAAGAAACAGGAGCATGAGGACCAAATATCTCAGCTTAGTTTAGCATAAAGACTGGAAATAGATGGAAACAGCTAACCTGTGAGTCTACAGCCGTTATGATGCGAACTATATTTACTCTTCAGTAAATCTGCTGTACCTATTTAAAATGTTCAATATTTAGTTTTATAATTCATGTTAGGATTCGTTTTTATACTTCTCTGTTTACTTCTGCACATTGAGATCAGAGCTCAGCTCTTCTCTGGGTTTAGTACATCAGGCTGATGTCAAACTGTCCACCATCATTATACTAAAATAAAAAAGTAGATGAAACCGGCTGAATGTCAGTTTGTCCGCAGCAGCTGTAAACAGTTTGGTCCTGAATAAATGTTTTTGTTTCATTTTTCTGCTAAACAGGGGAAAGTTCAGAAAACCTCACCTTAAAAAGGTGTTTCCTACACAAACAGTGTGAAAACACACACACATAAAATCTATTTAAAGGCGTGTTGCCTTCAAAGCTGCAGCCTGTCGATGACAAACACATTACACAACACGACAGAAACGTCCATTCATGAGGCAAAAACAGGCACAACTTCTTAATTAACATCCAGCATTCTGCTGCACGCACAACAGCAACACACAAACACACAAATTAATTTACCCTGTTGTTTCCTCATCACCATTGATTTACGCAAATTGACGTTGACTGTTCATGAGTGTGTGTCACTGCAAAGAATCAACCCACATTTCATAACGGTGGGTGGGGGGCACAGTCCGTAGTGTGTGTGTGTGTGTGTGTGTGGGTACGGGGGTAATGGGTGGAGGTCAGGGTGGAGCCGCCAAGTCTCAGCCAGCACAGAGAGGGGCTGTTGGACCGAGAGTCACTCTCAGCCTCTAAATCACTCTGGCTTCACTGCACAACATGGTCGACCACAACGATGATGGCAATCACAAATATGACGGCGTGTGAGAGCAAGTTTGGCCGCAATCGTCTGTGCTCCGATGGCAGCGGGCCAACGAGTCAGAATATGTGAACAGTGCAAAAAATTCTGCTTTAAAACTACATTTAGGGGCAGAACGAAACCTTCAAGGACTCCGATTCTACCGCCGCTGATACAGAAAATAGGATTTAGTGGGTCAAATATAAAATGTTTTTCTCTTTTTTTAGAATGAAGAAGATGAAAATCGAGAAAGTTTAAATTCAAGTGATTTACATGCATTTCTGGGACCTTTGAGGAGAAACATTACAGATGTTGAGTCTGTAAACGATAACACAAAGAGGTTTGGACCTGCTGTGTTAAATCGGACTTTAATACTGAAGGTTCACCTTTAGATTATTTTCTGTCTGAATTAACGGATTATTTCTAAAAACAAAATGTGAAAAATTCCCCTCAGAGTTTCAGGGAGCTCGAGGTGACGTAATCAAAGACACACCTCTGACCCCGAAGATGTTCACTTTAAGTCTGAGTGTTTTATTCTCTGATCATTTTGTGTTTTATCTGTCAGATTCATCTAAATCTAAAAGCTGCAGAATATCAAATAATCTGTCAGAGTGCATCAACCTTAATGTCCTCAGAACCATCAGTCAAAGGGGTAAAAGGGTAACCCCCCCTGAGGTCAGCCTCACAGGGGGGCAGATCTTCAGATGTACATGTTTGACTCATTGTGCATCAGGACAACAAACACACAACACAGCATCACAACTCAGCGAGTCTAAACAAGCACCAGGTCTCTCTGAAAGTCCTGGTCCAGGACTGGTCCTCCTATCAGGACCAGAGACGGATTCCACTTCAAACAAGCGGAGGAAGACAAATGATTTCACAAAGAGACACAACTGCTGTTCACACAACCGACACACAACAGGAGACATTAGGACATTAAAACATCCACCTCAACAATAATTCAAAGAAGAAAACAGAAGCTGCCTTCTGGATCCAAACTCGGATTTTAGATCGTTATATGAGTTCAGATTTTTGTTTTCTGTGTAACTTTTTGAAAATGATTTTGTCTTTTTAAAATGCAAGTTAAAGCCCCGATGGTCGTCTTAAGGTTAATTCTCTGACTCACAGCGCCAATAAAAACCTTCAGAGACCATCTGAGATCTGACTGATCGTCGGTACTTACCTCTGGTTCGCTCTGCTGCGGCCGTCTGGACTCTCCAGCGTCAGGACGCGGACTGAAGCGCAGCGCGCCGACGCACAGTCAAGGTAAGAGACGCAAACAGGCGGTGCGGATGTTTTCTCTGCGGATCCAACCAGCGGCAGCAGTGACAGCAGGAACAGCCCCCTCCCTGTGTGTGTGTGTGTGTGTGTGTGGACGGGGGGGGGGGGGGGGCAGAGGAGTCCGCGCAAAACCAAAACCACGCAGGTAAGATTTTACGCAGAAGTCCGACTTGAGCTCGGAGTTAAATCACGTGACTGCGGGGGGAGATGGAGGCTCTGGGCTGTTTGGGGTTGTTGATGTTCAGCAGAAGAATCACACCCAGTTCAGGCTGAGGCCACAACAGGAGACACCAGGCTGTTGCTCAATCAGCTCCGGAACATCAGGGCCAACAGATCTGCTCCTCCAGCTTCAGTTTTCATCTATAATCCTCCACCAGGCTCAGAGTCTGAACTCAGGATCCAAAGACCAAAACCCAGAGTCCAAAGACCAGAACTCAGAGCCCAAAGACCAGAACTCAGAGTCCAAAGACCAGAACCCAGAGCCTAAAGACCAGAATCCAGGGTCCAAAGACCAGAACCCAGAGTCCAAAGACCAGAACTCAGAGCCCAAAGACCAGAACTCAGAGTCCAAAGACCAGAACCCAGAGCCCAAAGACCAGAACTCAGACTCTGTCTCTTGAAGCAGCTTCATGTGGATTTGATACAAGAAATAAAGTTTAAATAAACAAATTAAGGCTGAACTTGTGAAACATTCAGATGCTCCGAGGCCAAAATTTCACAAACACTGAGATCATCAGACTCCAAAGAGCCAGTTTTTTATTCATATGTGGATGCTTTTGATCTGCTCATGCAAAAATGTGGAGTGCAGTTTTAGAGTCAGTTTGTTTTTTATGTTTCTCACTCTGCTCGTTTCACAGGTTTGTCTGATAGCAGCGTTTTTTTTTTTTTGATGCTTAATTTCAGTGAATCGTTTCACGACGTTCTGAAAAACTTGAGCGTCTTCGTGTTTATTATGAGAGCAAACTGTTTGACGTTTGTCTCTGAGGCCTGTCTGACTGTGACGGCCTTCAGAAGAATAAAAACAACAGATGTGTCGGTTTAAGAGACAGTGAGGAGAAAAAATGAAGATGAGTCATGATGAGGTAACGAAGGCAGAGAGAGAGAGAGAAAATGAGTGGAATTCATTCTCAGGTGAATGTGTTGTGTGTCTGAAAAAAAAAAACCAACAAAGGTGAAGAAAGAAATTTGACTTCCACGTCCTCCGTCACTGTTTCTGCTGCAGAGCTTCCTGCCGGTGAAGAAATAACAGTGTGTGGATGCAAACTGCCACGATCTCCGTGCCTCTAAACACCAACATGACGAGTGTGGGCCAAACAAATCATCTGAACAGAAGGAGTCCAGACTCAGCTAAAAACATTTGGCCCCGTCCATCACAGATGGTGTCAAATGTGTTGAGAAGAAGAGCAGGTCTCTTCCTCCATCGTGTTGTAGATTCAGGCTTCTGGGCCGTAAACCTCAACGAACCACGAGCACCGCTCTGCTAAAGCTGCACCATTAACTGCGTCGCTGTTCTGGTCAGTGAGCTTCTGCAGCAGAAGGTCAAAGTAATAAAGAGCCGAAAAGGTCAGCAGTCGATCTGTCGGCCGTGACAACGAGGACGTCCTGCTGTCGACTTAATTATCTTCCGTTCCAATTAACCGTCGTGGAAACAAACTCGCGTACAGCTCAGACTATTTGTGTAAATCAACACTGTAAGCTGATGGTGGAGACCAAACACAGAGCTGGAAGGGCAGGAACACTGAGACTCATCAGGCCACAACATGTGGACCATCCAGGTGATCCTGGACATGTTCAGCACCTTCAGTTTAAATCTCACTGTGTAGACCACTTTGAGAAAAGTACACAGTGTTGTAGACCTTCAGTGGGTGTCCACATACTTTTGGCTACATGTTGTGGTTTCAGCCGTTGTTTGGCGCTGCAGCCTGAAGTGGACCCACCCAGGGGTGCAGGGTCTGCAGACAGGGGGTCTTTGTGCTCACTCAGGCCCCCACCCTGAGTCCTCAGTGCAATGTGGTTTAATGACACAAACGCACACACACACACGTCTAACAGTGAGACTTTAAGGTGCTGCAGCTCCACCCAGCAGCTTTAATGAAGTGTAGTATTCCTGCTCACAGCTCACAGTGGAGACTCTTTACCTGATAGAATTTACTCTTGTTCTATTATAACTCAAAGCAGGACTTTAGCTCTTCATTCATCCAGACAGGCTTCTCGGTTTTTTCCTCCCTTTGTGTTTTTGCTTATAGAAATGTTTTTTATTAGCACATCCAGCAGCTGCAGATCTACACGATGATCTCTCTGTTGTGGTTTGTAGCTCTATATTTGGTCTCCACCAGCAGCTGAGACAGACCAGTGAGAGTGAACCAGAACAGGGCAGGTAAATATGAGCTTAAGACCCCGTTTGGATAGCTGGGCCCAGATCTGGAATTTCAATGAAGCGGTTCCTGAAAAGGACTGAATCGAAGTCTGTCAGGAGGAAAACAGAAGCTGCTTTGCTGAGGGCAGGTCTGGATCTTACTGCACCCTGCCCTGTTGGACCCCACCTCCCCGAATAGGCCCCCGACACACATACAGAACCGTATATATGTATTTACTGTATGTGCTGGCTGTTTGCACCACTGAAGCGAGATCAGAGGCCTGAAACGCCGCCTGTCTGCGGACGGTGGCGGGACACAGAGAGCGAGTCTCTGCTCTCACCTCTTTTTAGTGTCCATGTTTGAGCAGAAACTCTCACTGATTACACAACAAGGTGCAAAAAAGTAAATTATTTTAAAGGGTCATGGAGGCTCGTAAAAAGAAGTCAGATAGTATTGAAGGCTATGGGAAAATGTCCCTCCTCCTCCTCCTCAGTAAACATTTTCCTGATGAGTTTATGGTCTCAGTCTCTAGTTTACAGTCTTCAACACAAAATGATGTTCGTTTTTTAAATGATGCTCCATTTAGAGGGAAACAGGTTAATCCCATTGAGTTATTTGACTTAAACATCACTCGTTGCTTCCATGATGATGAAGAAGATGGAACTTTCCTCATCACCATGTTTTCTACATGCTTTTTAATCCTTCACAGTTCAAACTGTCGTTAATTTTGTCGCTTGTTACGTCAAATGAAATGATAGGATTTGATCTTTTTGGAGAAATATCCAGATGCCTTTTCTTGATCCGTGGTTTTGGACTCTGAACATTTTAAAAGATTTATCCAGAATTTAAAAAGGAAAATGGTGTTGAATTAAATTTTATATATGATTTCTTTAAAAAACAAACAGACAAAGTACAAACTGAAGGTGTGAAAACAGCAGCTCACCAACTGATAGGCGACGTCAGAACTTAGTTCTTTCTTCTTTTCTCCCATGAATCATCTGATGACCCCTCAGATTTATCTGCTGACCCTTTGGAGGGGCCCAACCCTGACGATGGGAACCACTGGACTCAACTACATACAGGAGTTCAAACCAAAAATTAAAAGAAAAAGAAATAAACTAAAATGGTACTTAGACATGATGCATCAGCATAGATCATCTGGTAATGTAGTAAAAAATAATATTCCAATCTGATCACTTTAATTTTTACTGTCAGTTTCATTTAATGATAATACTTTTACTTCAGTCAGAGTTTAAATGCAAGATTTTCTACTTTATTTTACTGAAGTAAAGGATTTGAATGTTTCCACCTCCCTCAGGTCAGTCATGTGAAAATGCACAAATCCACTGATGTTGTGACAGAATGAGGAAACGTGGAGGGCGAGAATGGGTCAGAGAGAAGAGGAGACCTGGGATGAGGTAGGACTTTCGTCCTAGCCTCTATCTTAGCACACACATGTGAGACAGGAGACACTCTGAGAGATAAGCATAGACCCGGCGGCACCTCCTTCCCCAGGGGACAGTTCCTGCAGCTGAGAACGCTCTGTGGGAAATACATGATAGTGATGCAGAAGACGTCATGGGTCGACCCGGGACCAAAGCCTTTGAAGAGACTGGGTTTACGTGGACAAGGAGGACAAACAGCTCAGGAAGATGTTCCTGTCATCAGGTAATACAAACTCCCAATCTGATCTGAAAAATGTCTCTAATCCTTCACTGGTTGATTATTCATAATTATTTTTACTATTATTTGATCTGCTTCTGTTTTCAATATTAACTAACTAACCAAAGAAAATAAAAATAACAATCCAACATTTAAAATTGTTTTTATTGGCGTTAAAAACCAAAGATATTCAGTTTATTCTAAAACAAGACAAAGTAAATCAGGAAAACTTCAGATTAGATTAACTGAACCGCAAATATTTAGCTTGAAAGGAAAACTTTCTATTCAACTAATCAATTAATCTTCTGTTTGTGTCAGCTCTGTGTGTTTTTAGAACAGTGATGAGTAAATCCAAGCCTGGGGGCCATGGCCCCCCTGCTGAACCGCAAAGATATCACAAATGGGACACTAATAACCTGCAAACTAGTAAAATTTTGATTACAAAAAAAAACCCCAAACATAGTTGAATAAAAGAAGTAAAATTAAAGTAAATGAACCAAACAAAAGCTAAAAAAAGAAAATGTGCTCTTTTTTTCTGGTCTTAAAACTAAATAAAATTATTACTTACTTTTATTAACCTTCAAAGAAAAACATTCAAACCGACAGTTTAATCTGTTTTTTCTGTTTTTGTGTTTTCAGAAGAAACGATGAAAAATAAAAAAAAAAACAAAGGTGACGTCATCTTTGACCTCCAGTCCAACAGGCGGCGCAGCTTCGTTTTCCGCCTCCAGTCGAACAGAAGAAGAAGAAGAAGAAGAAGAAGAAGAAGAAACCACAGCGTTGTCTGACAGTCACTTCGTTTCTTTCTGACAACATCTTTTGATTTTAACCTTTAAACTCCTCCGATGATGAGTCCACCTGTCAGGTAACTCGTACTCTTCCTGTTTCATCATGTCTTACGTCACTGCTCATTTTGATGCGCCGGCGGAAGTTAGCTCTTCCCCGTTAGCCGCCGTTAGCATGTCTGTGTGTTTGAACAAGATGAGGTTCATTCTCCGAGTTAATTGGTGTGCTTTTAAGTTTTTATATGGTTTGTTTATTATTTTATTTAACCTACTTTAGCTAACCTCATGGGCTGCGTTCACTGTCCCTCCGATAATCCAATATCTAGATTTTGAGGTGTTTGTGGTCTGAATGTGGAGACAATGATGGGCTGTATCTTCTTCTTCCACGACACGTCGATATGTTTTCAGCATTTGTGTGTCTCATTACCAGAGTATGTGCCAATAAGCATCTTAACAATCCAGGGAAATATTATAGGCTGCATTAAAAAAGTGAAAGGTCAAATTCCTGACTGGCATCTGTCTTTCCAGAAAGGAGCTTTTGGCAGACAGACGTGAAAATAATAAGAAGAGAGAGCTCAGCAAAGATCAGAAACATAAACTCAAAGAGTTGTTTGACACCAACAAAGATAAAGAGATTGATTACCACAAGCTGAAGGTGAACAACAGAGTCAAGAACCAAACCATAAAGTCTGAGGAGCTGTCTATTGACCTTCGTGATGAAATTGTGGCGAGGCATAAATCGGGTCAGGGATATAAAACCATTTCTAAAGCTTTGAGTGTTCCCAGGAGCACGGTGGCTTCAATAGTAGTAAAATGGAAGAAATATGGAACCACTAGGACTCTTCCTAGAGTTGGACGTCCTGTCAAACTGAATAGCCGAGCAAGAAGAGCTTTGATCCGGGAGGTGACCAAGAACCCAACAGTCACTTTAACGGAGCTTCAGAAGTTCACTGCGGATATGGGAGATCCAGCCGGGAAGACGACCATCCTGGCAGCACTCCATAAATCTGGGTTTTATTGTAAAGTGACCAGACAGAAGCCTCTTTAAGTAAAAGGATATGACATGCTGCTGGAGTTTGTCAAAGAGGATTTAAGGGATTCTGAAAGTATGAAGGCAATGATTCTTTGGTCTGAGGGAACAGGACTATATCCTCTGACCAGAACTTCAAATCTCTGAACCAAAGCTGAGACCATCTGTGGAAGGACCTGAACATTAAAGTCCTGACAGGGAGAAAAGGATAAAATGCTCAACCGAGGAGACTGGTACCTGCTGCCCAGGAGACTTCACCAAACTGGATTTACTGCTTTGAATGGGAAATTTTTTAGATTTTTCTTTTAAATAAATTAATTAAAAAAAAATTAAAACGTGTGTCGTCTTTGTGATTAACGACAACTTAATCTAATACATCTTAGTTTTAAAGAAAAAGCTTGCAAAAAAACCGAAAACAAACTGGAAGATTCCCCATCGTGTCTGTGCAGCTTGTTTGGTTTTCAATAAAGTTTTCGAGGGGAAAAAAACCGTGACGCCAACCAATCAGGCACCACCTTGCTGCTGCCTGGTAACGGCCGACCAATGAGACCAGTCCGTGGGAGCGCGGATAAACGGACAGCGATATCAGTGTTTACCGACAGAAACGTTTGATTTTTAACGTCTGAAAGCGTTAAAATCCACCAAAGATGAGCCTTTCTCTGAGGTAAACCGGCCCGACTTTCCCGCCTGCTCTTTATTTCCTCCGTCACTGCTCATTTTAAAGCTCCGGCGGAAGTTAGCTCTTTATGCTAGTCAGCGTTAGCACGGCTGTCCGCTTGAAAACATTAGCTCGCTCGCTAAGTTTCAGTTAGCACTCCACAGCTTAACAATCCTGCAGATAAATCAAATCTTAGCAAAGTTACGTATTCGCGAATAGAGCAGATCCACACCGAACTCTCGGTCTAAAGAAATCGGTACCATGAACAAACACTCTGTGACAGCGGAGGGAGAAACTTCCACTAAGAGGCTCAGACCGGGTGTGTTGAGAGAGAGAACTCAGTAAAACTCAAACAAAGCCTACAGATGTAAAGAAGATCACTAAATATCAACAGTAACGTTTGCAGGAACATGGGGCAGCCATGATTCAGTACCTGCAGGATGAAGACACAAAGTGAATGATGGAGGTTATGAAGCTTCATTTCCTGGAACCGACTCACAGAGTTAGTTCTAACGTTGACATCTGTGTTTGTAGGCCGGAGGTCTTGGCTGATAAAACCAAACGTAAGAAGAGGAGGGAGCTCACAGAGGACCAGAAACATGAAATCAAAGAAGCTTTCGAGTTGTTCGACACGGACAAAGACAAAGAAATTGATTACCACGAGCTGAAGGTGAGCAGACAGGGACACCAGTGGATGTCTCATTGACTGATGGAGGTTAACCCTTTTCAACAAATAAAAAAGGCTTTGTTTCATTTCTGATAACCATGAGAATATGTGATTTTTAAATAATGGCTCCATTTGGTGGAAACTAGAGCATAAAGCAGGGGTTAGGATTGGATGATGGATAAATAAAAAAAAAAAAAGGAAACTGAGATGGCGGCTCACATACCGATGGGTGGTGTCATGATGGTTTGACTCTTGATCTGTATCCAAATTAAAACTACTTCCTGGCCTCACTGCAGATTTAGACTGGAGCAGATGGATTTAAGGACAATCTCTTCTTCCGTTTGATCGTGTGTAATAGTTAACAATCCCCACTAGGTTGCGATGCGCGCGCTCGGCTTCGAAGTGAAGAAGGTGGATGTTCTTAAGATTCTTAAAGACTACGACCGAGAAGGAAATGGCAAAATAACATTTGAGGATTTCAATGAAGTAGGTGAGTTCAGCTTCTCTTCAACTAGATTTCTGCAGACAGATACAGATCTTGTGCGAGGGGGGACTCATGATCCACATCATCTTTAGACTCAGTGTGTTCATGTCTGTCCTCAGTGACTGATCGTATCCTGGAGCGAGACCCAAAGGAAGAGATCATGAAGGCCTTCAAGCTCTTTGATGATGACGAGTCAGGGAAGATCAGCCTGAGGAACCTGAGACGAGTAGCTCGAGAGCTCGGGGAGAACATCAGTGACGAGGAGCTGCGCAGCATGATCGACGAGTTTGACACCGACGGAGACGGAGAAAGTGAGTGATCACTACATCATCCTGCCACCAGATAAGAGTTCCCTTTCCCTCCTTAAAATGGAGAATCAGCTCATTCTAACAGCCCTGATTTGTCGTGTGTAAAACTGATTTCAGTGATAAACTGATGAACGAAGGTTGTTCAGATTTGGATCCTTTGAAAAAGCTGAACATTTTAGGGTATGAAAATGTGGATCTAAAAGAATTATTATTTCAATATTATATATAACAGAAATAAGGTTGTTCACCACTAACATACAACATCCAACATCACATTATGAAGTTGTCATCTGTAGATGCATCACCTCCTGACAGCCACTAGGGGGCCCCATCTTTTTATATAATGATGTGTTCACTTACCAAAATACTGAGGCGGAAACAATTAGCAATTAACCGATTAGCTCATCAACAGAGCCTCTTAAATCTGAGTATTTGCTGCTTTTCTTGATCTCTTGATTTTAATGGATTTGAAAACATCACTCAAAGATTAATCATTGATGATTGATGATTATTCGTCATTGCACAAGTCAAACTGAGTGTTGATGTTCTTGTCTCTTCAGTAAACCAGGAGGAGTTTGTTGCCATCATGACCGGAGACTCCTGATGAGGTGTCCGTGTCTGAGGGAGGTTTTAGTCCATTGATGGTTCACGCTGAGCGAAACTGAACGATTGAGCATCTGTTAGTGTGTGAAGCTGAACGAGCGTCAATACGGACGCACCGGTTCGTCTCCAGCTCTGAAGTGAACTGGACTTTGATTCACTCAATGGAAGGTCTGGACCGATAGACGTGGATGCACAAGGTGTGAACTGTTGTCATCACGTCGGCCTTTTATTCACCTTCGCTCCCAACTGTTGTCCGCTTTACGTGTTTCTAATAAAGTTTCCTGTAACTTCACTTTAAGTCGAAGACCAAACCAGCTGTGATGAAGTTGATGTTTGTTTATGTCTGTGGCTGTTCGGACTGTAGACTGTGCAGTTTCTTTCGTGTGACTGTTTGAATGTGATATTTATTTTGTAAGAAATAAACCAGCGTGCCACCAGTTCACTTTGTAAAAGCTTTATTTAACACCGGGGGGGCTCTTCACTGTTCAAATAGATTTTAAACAGCCGGTTGATCTGTAGTGTTTTCAGTTTAGTGATCAATAAATATCACCCCCACAGTCCCAGAATGAGAGCGCACAAAACAGATTTATTTGTGTGTTTGATTGGATCGTCTTTGTGGGCATCCTGCCTGTATGTGTAGTTGTTTTCCTTTTGTGATGAGTTTGTGTCTCGTGGTTGTTTTTGTCCACTTTGGTAACTAGTTGTTATGTTTGTATGTCTGCGTGGTCAATTTCCGCCTCTTTTCGGTAATTCTGTCTGTCTTTGTAATTGTGTTTTGTCTCTGTGTGGTCATTTTGTGTGTCTTTGTGACTGTCTTTTGTCTCTGTGGTCATTTTCTGTCTCTTTAATGATGATGCCACTTTTTTGCGACATTGTGTTGTCAAACTCTGACTCTTACTTTCAGAGTTGACCTCAGTTTCATTGCTGTGGACGTTGGATTGTCTCGCAGGGGAAGTCTGTCCCTCACGTTCTCATCTTTACGGCTCCATCAGACCATTTACCTTCAGACCAATCAGAGCAGGTCAGACAGAACATCTTTAATGTTCGTTCATTCCTTTACAGCAGGAATGAACGTACAGCTGAGCCTTGAATAAATCTGTCGTCACCAAAACATCAATGAACGATGCGATGTCCTCAGATGATAAAAGAGTCTCCTGTCTCGATGACGTTAGATGTTGGGAGTTGATGTGATGAACATGCTGCTCACAACAGAGACGGAGAACCGACCGCGAACCCCCGTCTGGGTGGATCCTGCTGGAGTTCCCTGTCATTTGGCTCCCACAGACCTGCACATGTTGATTTGGATGAAGGCCCCGGTCTCAGGAAAAACACGTTCAACTTCACTTTTCATGTGTCCACGGCCTCCGTCTGCCGCTCGTGACGAGGAGCGCTGTGGTCTGCGAACCCAGTTTGCTTTGGTAACAACTTGAGCCAATCGCACAATGACAGAGTGGAGGGCTCAGTGGTTTTCTCCTGTGGGAGACAAATGAAAGTGATGCAGTAATAAAAGGCTGGGAAACACACACACACTGCGGGGATTGCGTTACCAAGTGTGTTCAGGCCCAGGCTGAAGGTCGGGACCGATGTAAATGATCAGAACCTGCATCTGGTCCTCACGGTGGGGACACACTTCAGGACTTGCCCTTGCGCCGGCACATGCTCAGCTGTCGAAGCTCGGACCGGAGCAGCATATGGTCCAGAAATAAACCACCCCAGTTCCTCCCCAGTTACAACCGCAAAGTCGCCCCCCTGTGGTTTCTACTATACAACTACACACACACACACACACACACACTTAGTCCTTCGTATTGCTGGTAATCATCTGTGTTGATGAGACTTCTAAAAATACCCCAGTCTGTGCCAACCTCGCCGGGTCTGATTGCTCTCTGGTTAGGGGTAATAGCAGAGGTTAGCTTAGGCTCCAGATTTAGATGGGCTAATGGATCAGAGATGTTTTCTACACAGGAGCACTTTTGACTTTGAAGATTCTGTTTATTATTTCTCACAACTTTAACTGGGATGTTCAGAGCAGAGAGGACTGAAGCAACAAGATGTCTGTGATTATCCAGAAGAGCGACATTAGAGATAAATGACGGATCTTCAACAAAACTGACTCTGACTTCTTGACTTAATCTGTTTTACTTTATTGTAAAATATCATTTTGCATCACAAGTATTCTGTAATTACAAAACAGCAAAAGATCAGCAGGAATTCAGATTCTTTGTTAAGCCTGTTAATCTCATAGAACCACCATCTGATCTTCAGATCTTTTATTCCCCCTGATGGTTCTTCCTGTTTACCTCCTTAAACAGAATCAGCTCTTTCTAACAGCCTGATTAGTTGTGTGTGAAACTGGCTTCAATGATAAACTGATGAACGAAGTTAGTTTAGCTCTGGATCGGTCCGACTCTCTGACTGGAGTATTTTACACTGAAAGGACGTGGTACTTCCTCCTGTGTCTGATCGGTAACCAGAGTCACAGTTCAGCTCTCGTGTCCACCTGTCAGTCATTAGGACAAATATGCCAACCATGTGACAACACTTAACCTTTGACCCTCACTGAGACGGGGGTGGGTTTGGTTGGATGTGTGAGGGGACGAGTTTCCATTCATCACCAGATCTGAGATGATGATGGTGATGATGATGGTCTTCGCCTGAGACACGTTGGGGTTCATGATGATCATCGGTGTTTATGGCGTATGTCAGCTTGACGCGTGGTATCAGTGTCCAGGTGGAGGCCGTGACCTTTGACCCATTCCTTACGAATGACCTCAAGCTACGTGGCCGCCATGAGCGGAGCCTCACGGTGAAATCTTCGGCATCTCAAACGGCTCAGTGTTTTCAAGGAGATGATGGAAAACAGCATTGTTGTTTTAACGACCTGAAAGACGTTAACTGGCCAAAAGTGTTTCTTTCCTGATTGGAATAATCATCTGTGATAAAAACATTAAAAATCAATCAGTTAATGGTTCAATTCAACTGAACTGTCTGACAAATAGAGACAAAACGGCTGAATTAAAAATGTTAAATATTTAGTTTCTAGCTTCTGAGAAGACTTAAGACTTTTTACAAATCCTGAATGTTTTCTAGACTAATTGATGATAAAAAATAAGAATAATTATAAAAAAAAAATGTACCACCACAAAGAGGTTACATTATTTGTGTCTCTTTTGGTCTGGTGGAGGGAGGGGGGGTGATATAAAGGAGGTGGGGGGCCTTTTATCAGTCCCATTTTCTGTTGGTCTATCTTCGTTAATAACCAAACGTCTGTTTTCTTTCCATAACATTTCTCTGTTGCTTCACATCGTGGCACACATTGTGTTGGGCTCCTAACAGATGAACTTCTGTTCTTTCTGAGCGTAAAATAACAAAATAGAGCGACCTGATAGTGGAGCGGTCGGGGCGCATACTCAGATGGGTGTAAATACCCCGAGTCCCTGGTTTCAGTCCCAGCTGGTCGGACCATTTGCTGCGTTTCATTCCTCTGGTCTGTCTTCCCACATTTCCTGTCTGTCCCTCAATGTGTCTGTCAAACAGTCAGAATCAAGCCCATCAAAAAAATAAAACAGAATGACATTATAACTGATTTATTATCAAAGCCTATGAAATGAATTTGGTTGGATAGAGGAAGAGGAATGGTGAATCCTGACTGTGGAGTCCGGGGGGGGGGTTGGACTCAGACACGAGATGGGAATGCTTCGAGACATGCTGTGGATTGTGGACTATGCCTGGCAGTTGGGTGAGGATGGATTAGTTTACACGCGCTCATGGCTTTCACAGTAACCTCATCTCTCGGATATCCCAGCTTCACCCAGCCCTCGCCGACACTCGCCAAACTGCACAAAACAACCTCGAGACCTTTGAGTCTTTGTTCACCACGTCCCACAAAACGCCGGTCTCCGTCTTCATCAGGCGAAGAAGGCCAAACAGGAAAGCGTCACGTCTGCAGAGACGTGGATGAGGATGTTTGAAGGCCTGTTTTTTCTGCCAGTAAAAATATTTTCTCTGCACACATCTGGTTCCCTTCAGAATGAGCTTATTGCTTATTTATGTTCCTGTGACACTTCGTCCAGCTCCGCCCACACAGGAGGCGCCGGCCCACATGACATACAAACCCTCACACCTGTACAGAACACGCTGCTGACACAGAGGATTCAAACCCTGAACTACACAGGAGGCCGTCCTGCTCAGGTGACATTTAACAATAATTGGGACGCGCCATTTTCTAAAGGTGTAAAGTCAACAAACCAAAAATGAAGCAGAATTCAGCCGAACGTGCGATGAAACAAAACCATCCGAGGTTGGGTGGAAGGTTCAGATGGGCGGGGCTTAGTGGGCATGCTTTGAAGTGACATCACAAAGTTCCAGAAGTTCCAATTTAGAATGGAAGACCACCTGGAGGTCCACCTTTAGCCTGTAAGGACCTTTAAATCTGCACAAAGAAAACATTTTTTTCCCGTTTGTAGATTCAACTTAAAACATTCACTGTTAGACTTTGTTGAATGAGTTTATTTAATCCAACATGAATGTGGCTGCATCCAAAGCCAATTTGGGTCTTTGGTCACTTTAGTTCGGTCAGATGGTCCTGTCCCCCCCCCCCCCCGAAAGTGTGTTTAGAAAACTTTGGCTTTCCTGTTGTTGTTCCTGTTGATCTTTTTGAAAATGACCACAAAGTTAGAGTAAAACTAAATCATTTAATCTCCCAAATGCAGTGTTTCAGTCTGTAAACCGGCCTGAACTGCAGTGATTAGTCTGACAGCTTGAATCTGCCATAATTCAGTTTCAGCCCCGTGTTTTAGCGGCTTCCTGAAGCACAAACAGTTCCAGCTCTCTTCATTTCCTCCTCCCCCCTTTTCCTCAGGTCTAAATGGTGCGGACAGGAGTCTAAACAGCCTGCTGGTGGGGGTAAAAGACAAGCGTACTTTTTTCCAGGGGAGGAAAAGGATGGATGCAAACCAACAGAGGGGAAATTAAAACACGTAGCTGTAACACACCGGAGCGCTTCACACATTCCTTCGAGCCGCAACGTTAACAGTCTGCCCTGGTCTCTGCCTCTGTGTGTTATAAGAAGGAAATCATGCTCAGAGTTTATTTTCAGGTGGAATTATCCTTTACGCTCCAACTGTTTCCTCTCTGACCTGCAGCACGGAGGATCCTGCACCACCACAACAACACAACGTCGCCTCCATCTTTGGTTTAAACCCTTTAAGTCCATTCAGTGACAATCAGGAGATGAAATACTCCGATTCTTATCCTGTTTTAGCTGCTGGTTCTGCTGCCTGCCTTCACCCAACCATCATCTGAAACATGAAGCCAAAACCAGCAGAGTCGAGCTCCAGCAGTGAATCAGTACAAAAGACTCTCATGTTAAATTGTCCAAATATCCAGTGAAGTTCACTTAATGATGCTTCATTTTAGTTGTTTCAGGGAGGTTTGAAACTGGACAGGCTAGCTGTTTCCCCCTGGTCTCAGTCTTTATGCTAAGCTAAACTAACAAGCAATTAATGAGGTCATCAGGTTGATTTCCTGAAACTTGCGTGTTCTCTAAACGTCCACACAAAGTCATCAGGACCACACTTCTTTATGACACAGGAAGTTAGTGTTCTCCTGATCTTTGACTGTTTCCCATGATTCCTCAGTGACGGTGGAGGTCAGGTCTGCTCTCGTCCCTCAGTCTGGACTGACAGGAGCGGACAGCTGAAGGTAATCCTCGACCAAGCAGATGCCCGGTGTGCTGATATCTAGGACAAGCTCCAGGTTTGATCCCCCTCTCTCTCTCTCTCTCTCTCTCTCTCTCTCTCTCGGTGTAATGTGTAGAGCCGCCGGCCTTTGGGCCAGTAATCCTGGGCTCTTAGACCGAGGCCCGCCGAGGCCCTGAGTGTCAGCAACACATTTCTCTCTGCCGCACACACATACAAAGACACACACACACACACACAGCATCACTGACACCTCAGAGCTAAATATACCTCCGAGTGGCAGCGACAGGTGATGGAGCTCCTCCACAGACGTTCACCCGTCCGGCCCGGACACGGTTGGGGGGGGGGTTCACAGGGTCTGAGTGTATGATTGTGACTGTAAGGACGAGACAAGTGTGTGTGTGTGTGGTTGAGTTTGATGGGAGGGGGCGGCGTTTGAGCGTCAGGGTCTGATCACTGTAGACTACCTCAGCTCAGAGTCCAGAGAGCTCAGATCCAAACGCAGCCCAGTTCTGGGTCCCCCTCTCCTCTAAGCCAGCTGGTCTGGCTTAACATCACTTCTTTCTTTCACTTTATTCTTTCCTTTTTTTAAAATAAAAACCCTTTTTCTTGTTTGATACAAGGGATTGACCGAACAAACCCACAGCTGGAGCTGCTGGGGAACCTTCCAGGTGAAGACAGAACAAGAAGCGCTGGTGAGTTCAGGCGGTGACGGATGATGCAGGAGTGTGAAACGATCTGGGACAGATGACGGGAAAACAAACTGGAGAACAGTTGGTCATTTATTAGATATGCAGCAGCGTCGTTGTTGTTTCTGGACAGTGCTCCTGCTCTCTGAGCTCCATGTTTGGTCTCCAGTAGCCTCTCCGATCAACACTTTATCACCAATACTGTGTTATTGTTCCTGTAAGATACTAACAAAGATAGTTTTATCCTCTCTTCTCTCTTCTCGCTCTTCTGCAACTTTTCTGTTAACAAAAAGTGAAATTTGAGCTTCAGATGTTGAAACTGGTTCACTGTTAATCTGATTCTGCCCCAACTGGGGACATCTGTTGGCCACAAGGATTAAATCTGAGACCGTCATCGGTCTCACCGCTCTCATCATTAAGGTCTTATGTTAATGTACATCCTGCGTTCAAAATGAGGGCGATGTCACAAGGAAGGTTGACTTTTGTTTTAATTTGTTGCTGATATAAAAACATTAGTTGTTGCAGCTTTAAATGTTTCTCTTCTTGTCAGAGGAATAATTTGGTTTGTCGTAGAAAGTGTTTGATTTATAATTTGGTCGAAAACACCGTCCCACATTTTTAGTTTCAGTGTTAGTTGGTTGAGTTCAGGTTGTTGAAGCTCTTTCATTTCTGAAAGCTGTTTGGATGTTTCCACAAACTGATTTTATATTATGGTTTAATAAATTAAAACCTGGAGCTGAATATTTAGGGTGTGGCTGGAAGTTTCCTACATTACAGTTGTCTTTTATGTGTCTCTATTTCTACAATTTTCAAATGTAGAAAATCACATTTATTTAGCCATTAAGCTTAGAGTTGTGTGCTTTAGCCTATGACTGTTTTATGATTCATAAACGAACTGCTAATAAATATAATTAGATCAAAATGTTTTGCAAACCCCGTAAAATTGGATTCACATTGTGTGCTGCAGAAAAAGGTCAATTTTGTTGGAATATGAAGTCTGTTTTTATACTGCTGACTCCAGTAAAGAAAAAACCCCCACAGCTGATTTTTGAAATGCTTTTTGCTTGTTTTTTGAGATTAAATTCAAAATTTGTCGATAGATAAATTTGATCAAGCCAGAAGCTACGTGAGGAAATGAACATCTCTCCTGTTGAACAGAGAAAAGATCAGATTAAGTCTGATGGTGGTGATTTATATTAAAGCGAATAAACAATCGTGGATTAATATATTTCTTCTTGATGCCAGGAACAAAATCCTGTTTGTCACCAACTCGACGTTTTTAAATTAACAGCAGGTGAAATGACGAGCCACCTTCAGCTCTGTGAAGCATTTTTAGTTTCTTTCCGGTGATTTTTTCAGTTTTACTGTCTGTAAATGTACCATTCTCAGCTGCTGCAGGCTGAGAGCAGCTGAAGACGAGTCGGTGGAGACCAAACACAGAGCTCAAAGAGAAATGAGAAATAACACTAAGACCCTGACACATGATCCTTCGTGCCGCGGTGATGGCTGTATGAGCAAAGCGATGATTGTTTTCTATATCAGACTATTTTTATAAATCTTGTTTGTGGTTTGATTCAGCCAAAACGAGACAAACTCACTGAACTTTGTTTGGGGGAAGGAGTCAGACTTCCTCTGGATCTGACTTCAAGAAGTTTGGTGACGGCCTCTGTGACATCATGTTTTCCACTGACCCCCCCCCACCACCCACACACACACACCCACACACACACACACACACACACACACACACACACACACACACAGTTTCATGTCGCTTTCGGTTGGGAAACACAAAAAATTACCCAATTTGTGTTCAGCCTTTGGTTGTTCTCTCTTTTCTCACACTCAGTGAGCTCATCTGCTCATCTTCCATACCCATATATAGACCGACGGACAGATGGATTGATCCGGTTTATTTTAGAAGATTGGAATCAGCCCACGTTTCACAACAAAATCAAAAACATAAGAAAACTGTGAAGCGATCATGTGACGACCCCTCAGGTGTGCCATTTGTCCCCTCGGAGGGGCCCGACCCCCAGTTTGTGAACCGCTGAGCCACTGAGTCACTTTTGCTGTGAAACTTTATGAACGTTTTTGTGCTCAGACTTTTTTTCCATCTCATTTGAGAGTGTTTTTAAACTGTTTGTATTTTAACTGGAGGAAAAGTATCAGAGCTCAGATTTAATTATTACTGAGCTAATAATAATAATAATAATAATAATAATAATTAATAAATGAATGAAGTGTGTTTTTAATGGTGTCCACTGAGGGGCAGTAGTGACTGAGCAAACATGGGGGGGGCAGTTAAAGTGGACATTAAACTTCAGATTGTGAATCTAAAACCTGTTGAAAATATGAATTTATATTTAAAATGACAAACCTGAAGAATTATTTGAGTTCCTCCTCTAAAGATACCTTTCTGTATGTGTGTGTGTGTGTGTGTGTGTGTGTTCTGTGTTCTGTGTTCTGTCTGTGTTTTCTGTGTTCTGTGTTCTGTGTGTGTGTGTGTGTTTTCTGTGTTCTGTGTTCTGTGTGTGTGTGTTCTGTGTTCTGTGTTCTGTGTGTGTGTGTTCTGTTTTCTGTGTTCTGTGTGTGTGTGTGTTCTGTGTTCTGTGTGTGTGTGTGTTCTGTGTTGTATGTGATGACGTCCACCAGGTGCTCGCTGACAGCCTGAGGAGCGCGTGCAGCCTCAGGAGGACACGCACAGATGGACTGAACCGCTGGACGGAAAGAGACGCGGGGACATGCGGGACTGAAGGCGGAGGTGAGACCGGGACTGAGTGTGTGTGTGCGCGTGTGTGTGTGTGTGTGTGACACAGAGAGAGAGAGAGAGAGATTGTGTGTGTGTGTGTGTGTGTGTGTGTGTGTGTGTGTGTGTGTGACACAGAGAGAGCGAGAGAGATTGTGTGTGTGTGTGTGTGTGTGTGACACAGAGAGAGAGAGAGAGAGAGAGAGAGAGCGATGCGGGGCGTGCGGGCTGACACGCCATTAGATACACAACAGGAAACAAACAGACGCGGTGTTTCGTTGTCTCCTTCAACTCTTTGGATCTGGTCTTCGGGTCTGGGGAGTCTGAGACGGTCCTGGATCTGGTCTTTGAGTCCGGAGAACTTGTTCCAGACTCGGGTCTGGGTGTCTCCTGCAGGCGGCTGGAGCTGAGTGTTGTATCCGGAGCCGGAGCTCGGAGCTCGGGCTTCGTGGAGCGCAGTGAGCCGCCGGAGGGGAGCGGAGCTCAGAGACCCGGCATCAGGACAGCAAACAGCGGCTCCCGGTAAGAGACCGGATCAGTCCTGGAGCTGCTGGTTCAGCTCCATTAGACCAGACCAGGTCCCGGTCCGGACTCTGGACCTGTTTCCATCACTGATCCGTCCCTGCAGGAGAACTTTAGCAGCTTCTCGGTTCTCAAAAGTTTGTCTGTTCAAAGTTGACCAGAGAGGATGAGACAGTTCACAGTGACTCAGGTTAATGAACATTTTCACTGATTTTATTTGCTATTGTCGTTTTTGAATTATTTGGAAAGTTGTTGGTTTGTAGCATCACAAAAAAAAAAAAACGGACAACTTTATGACAAATGTGAATATTTCTCTAAAAGCTGCAGCTCTGTTACTTTGGACACATTTATATTTTTATTGTCTTCTAATTCGTTGTTTTATTTAGAAATTAAAACCAGTCAGTTATGAATGAATCACCCTGTTATGAATCCTGTTGTTGGTTTTTCAATGATGGAAAGTTAAACTTGTACCTGAAGGTTTGGATTCATTATTTGAGACAAAATTAAATCACTTTGATAAAATAATGAAATGTTTGGAAACTAGATTTTGGCACAGACCTTTTTTTATAGATGAGGGGCCACAAGATGGAGGAGCTAAGTGTTGAAACCTAAACTGGCCCTCTGAGCCATTGTGGGGGTTTTCCGGAACGACACCATTGGTCATCTGTCAGCAGGTGATTATGACCTCATCGTTAGGCTCTGTTGCTAGGCGACACCTAGTGGTTGAAGTGATGTCGACCGGGCTGATGAGTCCACATCAGCACGAGGTCATGCTGGACGGACGGGTCAGCAACAGAACGGGAGAGCGGCGTGTTCGATTCCCGCCTGGCAGCTGCAGTTCCACCTCCGTTCGCTGTTGTTATTGTAACCACGATGACGGAAATGGTCCGACAATGAGGAAGTTCTTATTTTAACCCGAATCACCATGTTTCTCCCGAAACTAACCAAGACATGATCCTTATTATCGGTGTTGGTTGGTAGGCCAGTCCTCGTGATGACGGTTGTAACCATGACAACCAAGGTCAGGTCCGACCGCCACTCTGCTCCGCCGTCAGTCTAACTCTGAGCTGAGCTGGTCTGCTCCATCTTTTCGCAGAGATGAGACAATAACACATCGTGACCTAAAGCTCCCGGCGTCTCCTAAGCCTCAAAATCGGGACAGATGTATAAAGAGGGACATGTGTCCTCCGGAGACGCTGTGATATCAGTCTGTCAGGCTGAGCATGTGGTGTTTGTGCCACAGAGTGACTCACTCACTGCTTATAGAGGGGGATCCCTGAGCGAACCACATGTATCTGATCGGGTTGCCTGCGTCTGCAGCTCAGACCTTTAAAGTCACTTTCAAACGGTAATTCAGCCCGTTTTTGTTTTCTTTAAGTTGATGAGACTCTTTTGAAATTTGTCTTCCAGTTTTTCTGCCTCGTCTCCAAACATGTGGCGAGTCAGTGTGGCTCAGACACTTATTAGCCTTCACTTTGAAAAGCCCTCAGTTTTGGCTGAGGGGGGAAATGTGTGTTTTACAGCCGTGTAATCTGTCGACGCTGATGTTTGCCACCACAAACGTTCGTGTCCAGCGATGTTTGGATGCCTCTCTGACTGTTCACCGTTTAAAAGGCGTCGTGCTCGGCTCCTCGGTCCGACACAGAGGACGCCAGTCAGCCAAAACCTGCCGGCGATGCAGAAATCTGCTGTTTACTGTTTCTGACCTTTTCAGCGACTGTCATGTGGTCGTACAGCCAGAGGAGCGAAAACTCTGAGGACGTTCCCCACGCACGCAACAACATCTTTTTGTTTTAAACACATTTTATTGGCTTTTTTCACTTTAATTCTTTTATTCTGGATCATTAGTACATCACTCACTAACCTCTACACGAGGAAGCACAGTTAAAACCTCAGTAAGCCCTCAAAGTGGTGAAAAAATACAACAAAAGCATCAAAAGTTTTCCTCTTTTGTTTTGTGCCTTGACACCAAACTTTGTCTTTTAGGCTTCCTGGTTGGTCGACATGAACATTTAGAGGCCATAACTTTACTAAAGTTCATATTTTTTTGACAACTAAACTACTCGTCAAGAAAAGAAATGAAAGATTCATTTATAGCGAAGGTAATTGTGCGTTTATCGTTTGTCAAGTTTACATTTCTTCTGCCTGGTAGCATGTTCCAGGATGAAAATCATGAATTCAGGGACTTTTCATCCTGCTGTCTGAAACTTTCATGACACAAAAGCAGCTGATTTTAGATGAAAACTTTGACTTTGGTGGATCATTTCCAAGTTTCTTTTCAGGAATCGGCACAAATGTGTTTAGGTTTTTGACATCTTCTCTCTGCTTCAACAGAATGTGTTTTGCTGGAGTCAGCTTGGGACTCTTTAGGAATATGAGAGAATATTGGAATCATTAGGAACCTTCATGAGTCTTTGGGAATCTTGTGGTTCAGTTTGATTCAGATTCTTTGTGTCTTGACTCAGTTCAGAATCAGGTCTTAGTTTATCACCTTGTTCCTGCCGAGGAATGCCATCGTTTCTAAAACTTTGTGGAGTTTTTCAGAAGACTGTGGATCTGATGATAGTTAATGATCTTTGGTCTTCATCCCAGTCCACCGCTGCTCTGTTTGGCGAGGTGGTCAGCTGGTCTGTTTTGTTGGTCTGGAGCACAAAAACTCCTCCTGGAAATACCTCACCTTTTCTTTCCGGTGTAATCTGCCGGACTGACACCTCTCAGGTTACACGTGGTCATTTGATCTTTTGTTAATTTGGCAGCTTGATGCCTCCGTGGCCTTTAATAGCTTTAAAACTTTCAATCGCTTTGTTCAGTTAGAAATAGTCCGCGTTCGCCTACTCAGCTGTTTTCGTTTCGAAATCGATGTCCAGTCCAGTTCCAGGTAGATCTAAAAAAGATTAAACACCTTCCTGAAAGTCTCCGGTGCAGTCGGAGGCAGCGATGGAGGTGGGTGGGGGTCACAGCTGTCCATCCAGCTCCTGTCTGTCAGGAGCCCGCCCCCCCACCCCCACAACTTCCCCGGTGCTCCGATATGGAAACGCAGAGTGTCCTGCCAAGGAATACCATCCCGACATGTCACTCATTAGCTGTGTGTCCCCCGTCCCCCCAACACAGACTCAACATTTACTGAAGCTGCAGAACTTTCTTCTGTTTCTGTTTCAGGAAACTTTAAACTTTAAATTCCCATTTCAGAGCAGAATATTTTCAATTCGTTGTTTTTCTACAGACTATCTGACTCGGTAGTTTGAAGACGAACAAAGGGGACATCGGTTTGGACAATCTGAGCTTCATCAATGAAGTGATCAGTCAAGTATCAGAAAACTCGTCCTCAGGAGCGATTCATCACTTGAGTCGTCCTTCAGGGAAAATTTCCCTCCTGTGCGTCCTGATCATCATGATGACAGTTCATCTCATCATCCCCCCAGTTGACAGGATTGGCTCTTAAGGTTTATGACTTAGGAAGTCCTGACTGTCTGAATCTGTCTGAACCAACATGGACATTAACCCACATACACATATATATATATATATGTGTGTGTGTGTGTGTGTGTAGGTTAACCACTCACAGCAACCACTTCTCTTTTAATACACAATAAACACAACAATAGTTGTGCACTTGTGTAAAGTTTTGAGGGCCGAACTTTGACTTCCCTTATTGTGTTTTTAGAGTGTTGTGTTGTTGGTGGACGATCTGAGCACAGTGTCCACCAAAGACAGACACATTCACAGTCAGTGTCTCTCTCTCTTTCAGAGAGGTTCAGCTTGGTGGAAAATAATTGGCGGGTCTCAGAGAAAGCGAGGGAGCAGCTGAGGACGGCGTGAGATGGCTGATTTCCATCTCCTCCTCAGCTCCACAGTCTCTCTCTCTGTCTGGGAACCAGAAACCCGTCGTATTGTTGTTTGGGGTAAAAAGTTCATTCTATTATTTTTGGAGTCCGTCTGTTTTACGCCGAGTCTATAAATAACAGGGAGGATTGTGGGACTGGAGTGTCATCGTGGAAAAGATCAAACTCTATTCGAGTTACAACACAAACGCACACACACACACACACATCGATTTTGAGAGTTTAACACAATCTTCCCTGAACGTCTCTTGTCTCTGCTTTCCTACAACATGCTGAGTGAGCTGGACTGCCGGCGCTCTAAATTTAAACCGCGTTGATCCGAGTGCTGTTTTCCTGAAGTGAAGGTAGCGGCTCAGTCAGGCAGCGTGACTCAGGCTCCAGATATTCATATAACGCTCCCCAGCTGGCGTGTCGCTGCTCGCCGCATCACATCGCTCCACTTCATCAAAGTGGTTTGTTGTGGCAAAACGAATCAATTATCTACCGTGTCAGAGGTCGGCAGTTCACAGCCACGCTCCTTCCAAGAAAACAGGATCATTATTACTGTCATTATTATTATTATTATTATTATTATTATCATTATTATCATTGTTGTCCTTGATTGATCTGCTGATTATTTCCTGGATGAATTCGTTCTGTTTTTTTATAGTCTGTAAAAAACAGAAAAAATGTTTCCAGGGTAAATTATTAGTTTTGTTGGATCAGCAGTAAAAACCAGGCCAGCTCGGTGTGACCTATAAAACTTTGGTGTGAGTGGACAACATGTGGACACCAAGTTCGATTCCAACGGGAAGGCAGAAAACGGCCTGCGTGTGTGTGTGTGTGTTCGCTTTTATCTTTGCAGGTTTACATGAAAAGTTCAGATTTAGTTGCTTCAGTTGAACTAATCATCTGATTCTACAATCCAGTTTGTTTTGTTGATGGTTTTTGGAAGCACTTTTTTAAACTCGACTTTCAGAAATGCCACTGGGTGTGTTATTGTTTAGTTTAAGATCAATTTGTTGCTGTCATGTTATATCAGAAGATGATGATGATGATGATGAAGAGGTGTGCTGTCGGGGGGAGAATCACTCTCACACTTTCACCATGAAGCCCATCGTCTTTTTCTCCTGTCACTCCTGATGACGCCTGAAAGCTGCCATGAAAACCTGTCGTTTGTGTGCGTGTGTGAGTGTGTGTTTGTGTCTTACTCAGCGTGTGTGAAAATCCAGTTAACCTGTTGACCCGAGCTCTTAATCTCCACTTCAGGAACAAGACATGGGTCACATGACACACGCACAGACAGACACACACACTGACAGTCCTGTACAGGTCTGTTTTCACAGTATAACACATATTTTCCCACTTCCTCCTCATGACTGTTCATATCGTTTCTTCTCTCCTCTCTGTCCTCGAACACGACCTCTTCTTCTTCTTCTTCTGTTTGTTTACACCGTCTGTCTTTAAAACCTTTTTATATTAAATATGCTCGACGTAAATGAAGTCATTGATCCGTCTCAGCTCCTCGTACAGAGAAAGTTTTCTGACGAGCAGTTCAGAGATCTTCAGATGTGTTTGTTGTATTAAGTGAACAGACACACTTGTGTCTCTGTATCATTTGCATTCTGACCCGCCGGCTGTTTCACTTCCTCCTGATCGGACGGTCACCCCCCCAGGACTCGGGGTGATGGGTGTGTCAGGGGTATACAGAAGCAGTGAAGGGACCGGTATGAAGCAGATAATACGCTGCCTGTCTGTGCGTGCACGGCGGTGAAACTCTGAAACACATCATGCGAAGGTACCCACACGCGATCAGACGCTGTGTTCGTACACGTTGCTGTCTGGGATGGTTTTGTTTTGCACGCTTTTGTCGTTTTTTTCTTTAGTAGTTGTGTGACAGGACCCTCAAACCAGTTTATCCTCTTCCTGTCATCCATGTGTGGGCATATGTTCGTGATTGGGGATGATGCATTTTTGAATAATGCTAATCCTGATAATCCCTGTGTTTTGTTGCCTTTTTGATTTTCGCAGGAATTCAGCCAGCAGTTTGGGATTGAAAAGTGAAAAACTGTGAGGACCTGGAAAGTCAAACAAAGGAGCCGGAGGAGAAGACGAGGACGTTTGTGAGAAAAGTAAAAAGGAAAACACAACAGAGAAAATAACCAAGATGGGGAGAAAAAAGATCCAGATAGCTCGGATCATGGATGAACGAAACAGACACGTAAGCAAGAGACGCCTTCAGACACGCACCTATGAACGTGAAATAAAAAAAGTCCAGTGACGAAAAAAACATCCGTCTTCAAATCATTCAAACTTCAGCCAGCAAAGCCACAAGGGCCATAAACACACACACACACACACACACACAGGCACACTAAAGTTCCTCTAAGTGGTGATATCATGTCATATGATCGGCACACGGCGTCTGAATGGGCCGTCTGAATCCAACATGTAGCTCGAAGAAAACACAGTGTGAAAGCAGCTTATTATCAATGAGACTTTTGCATGTGCACAATTATCACAGGCAAGTTGACACATACAGTATGAACACACCCCTCCACACACACACACACACACACACACACACACACACACAAGAAGTCTGAAGAAGTCTGGGGGAGCGGTTCCTCACTTCCTGTTATGACAGGAAATGCAGGCACATGTGCTTCCTGACCCGTGTTGCAGGGCAGCACTGACCCCATCACTTTCCTTAAACCACAAAACACACAGCGTTTATTTCATTTCAACTGTTCATTATGAATTAGCTCATTTTCATAGCTTTTCTTTTCATAATCTAGATATAAAATTCTACATTTCTTAAGGAATGTTTGATAAAATGATTGTTTTACATGAAGATATGAAGGTTATTGAGATGTTACTGTGATGCCCGACACATATATATATAAAATATAAAACAAAATAAACTTTCATGGATTAAAAGATTTGATCCAGATTCTCTTAAAGAACTAAAATATGTGAATCAGATCAATAGTCAGAAAATCAGCTCATATTGAAATCAGTGGAATTAAATTGAATGGTAGATAAAATATTATTATTTTTACATTTCCCAATATGTCAGTTATCTTTTGTTCAGATTAATGATGTCCAAGCTTGCGGCTCTTTACAGGAAGAGGTAGCATTAATCCAGTCAGTGAGCTAAAATCTAATCAAGCTGATCAATAACCAATAAAGCTCCAAAACATTGCAGCCATGAGTTCTTATGTTTCCCGTTATTTCCTCCAGGTGACCTTCACCAAGCGTAAGTTTGGTCTGATGAAGAAGGCGTACGAGCTGAGTGTGTTGTGCGACTGTGAGATCGCACTCATCATCTTCAACAGCACCAACAAGCTGTTCCAGTACGCCAGCACCGACATGGACAAAGTCCTGCTCAAATACACCGAGTACAACGAGCCCCACGAGAGCCGGACCAACTCTGACATCGTGGACGTAAGTCTGACCCTCAGTGCTCAGGTGTGCGTCTGTGTGTGTGTTTGGGGTGGTTGTGTAGCGTTGCAGCAGCACAGGGCAACACAGTTTGTACTGAACCTCGTCTTCCCTCGACTTATGTAACAGTGTTAGGGGAACACAATAATGAGTGTGACACATGCAAACACACACACACGGAGGACACACACGGTGAACTGTCCCTAAGCACCAAGTCAACAAGGTCAGACTTAAGCTGTGTGGCAGCGATGCTCTGATCCTGGAGTCAGTCAGGAAGGTAAATATTAAAGATGGAGAGGAAAATGGACGTTTTAATTTGAAATTTAAATTTATCTTCTCCGGTTTGTTGTTTGTCTTATTCATAAATCTCAGAGTTGTTTGTTTTCCTGTTTGTGTTTGTGTGTTTTTTTACATTTAAACTTGAAAAAACAAATCCCATGTTTGGCATAAACACGGGCGGGACGGGTGTTACCGCTGCTGGCCCGTGTGCGTTTGTGTGCTCATTGTGTTCACATGTACATCCTGTAAGTGTGTGTGTACCTGAGTGTTTCCCTCCACATGGCCCAGCACATGGCCTCTTGGCCGGCCCGTAAAACTCGGGTTTACAAGCTCTCTAATCCGCTGTAATCCCCCACAATCCAGTTCAGCTCGTTAGTGTAATCTGTCCTGGCGGCCTCTTCACATCCACACAGTCTGAAGCCGGCCGGAGGTTTTACTGCTGCACCTGAGTCCACCTGAGTGCACTTTACCCTCTGTTTGTGTTGTTGTTGTTGTTGTTGTTGTGTTAAACATCAGCTGAACCTGATCTTTAACATCAGATCAGTCTCTGCACAGTTTTCAAAGTAAAACAAGAAATACACACTGACTGGAGAGTGGCTGATGGTTTCTCACTGTCGTCGCACAAAAACAACAAATAAAACACTGAAGTCATTTATCGATTATTTTGATTGATCTGTCGTACACAACCCCGAAGAGGACAACAGGCAAGCTGCAGCTCAGTTGTGTCATCAATATGAATCTACAGCTAACGACCATCATTTAAATATAAACATGTTTATGAACAGAGTAAAAACTCGTTTCTAAATATAAACTGTAAATTATATTCATAATATGTAAATTAGGATGTGATGTCATCCGGCAGCGTTCAATGAGTTTTTAAATAGACTGAGAGTACCTGACAGCACTGACATGTTGTTATGTTCAAGTTAAATTAAACCAGATGGTGACATTTAAATAGAAAAATCTAATTTCTAGAGAATTTATGACAGTCACCGACTTCAGCTCTCCGTTAAAACGAGTTCATTCATTTCTGATAGAACGTTTCCTCCAACCAGAATAAAAAATTGGATTAAATTGTATAATAATCTGATTAACTGATTGATTAATCGGCTGTTTTTATTGGTGGGGAGTCGTCCAGCGGGGGGTGGGGGGCTGTTTGATGATTGGCCAATCAAATATCTGCCAAACAGGAATTCACAGCAGAAGAGAGGCTCCTTTGTTTTTGTCATCTTTTTTTTCTCATGTGGCGGGTTGACGTGTGTGTGTGTGTGTGTGTCTGTGTGTGTCTGTGTACAGGGTGTAGATCGCTATCAGCTCATTGTGTTGTGTTCATTTAGCCTGGGAAACTTGCTGCTATTTATAAATCAGAGGAGTTCTGCATTCCTCACTTTTACTCCGTCAACCTTATTTTGCTTCGGCCTGGAGTGAGTGGGTGTGTGTCTGTGTGTGCGTCTGTGTGTGTTTAACTGTGGTTCCATGCTGTTTCAGATTAGAAACAGATGAAGTCTTCACTAAAGCTGTGCACACACACATGCACGCTCTCAGAGTCAGTCCAGTTCCTTTGTGTTGGCTGTGATCCCTCCCCATTAAATGGCTGGAAACTGGTAGTGGTCTAAAAATAGACCAGAACACGGCTAAGAATAGTCATGACGGGCGGTGAGTGTGTGTGAGTGTGTGTGTCTGTGGTTTGCCTGTGAATGGCTGAGTGTGAGTGTTTAAATGTGTGTGTGTGTGTGTGTGTGAACCACAGGAGGAAAATAAAGGATAGGAAGAGAAGCAGCCGAAGCAGTCTCAGTTCCCTCCTTCCTCTTTTCCTTCAGTCCACTTCAGTCTGGGTCCCTGAACCTGGACCGCCTTCTTCTGTTTCTGCTGTTTATCTTTCATTTCAGTTTGTTTGTTCATTTTCATCAGTAAGAGTAGATTTTTGTTCTCAGCTAAATGTCGATAACTGTCTCAGTAAAAGTCCTCCTGCAGTTCACAGTAAACTGATCAGCTGTTAACTTCATCATGTTCACTTTAGCAGTGAACTCCAGAGGGGGTCAAACTGAGACTCATGGCCCCCCCAAAGGCTCAGGAGACGATCCAGAGAAACAGTTCGGATTTAGTTTTCAGGCTTTTCTCTGAACTGTTGGAGAATTTCTCCTCTTTAAGTTTCTTAGTAGTTTTGAGTGGAAATTTCTTTTTGGTCAAACTGACGACTCATCTGTGAGGTCACAAACCTCAGAAGGCCACATGTCTCATCTTCACCAGTGTGTTCAGATGTTTAACCATATAAGTCAATGAAGCTGAAGACGAATGTCTTGTAATATTCCCGTCTGTGAAGGATATTTTTATTTCTATTTAAATGCCTGTTTATTTCTTAAGCAGGTATTATAAGTAATTAACAGATAAATATCTGCCAATTTTAGAGGAAAGTAGGAAATTCTGAGGACATCAAATAAGACGTTACTGGTGTTCTTCTTCTTCTTCTTCTTCTTCTACTGTCGATCATGAAGGTTCGGGACTGTAAATATTCGCTGCTCTAATTTTGGACAAAACTTCCATCTGCTGCCGGAGCAGGAGTGGTGGGAATCTGTAAAAGCTGCATGTCATGTTCCCTGGCACACACTGCAACACACACACACACGTGCGCGCGCACACACACACACACACACACAGCATCATCTGAGGTGGCAGAAGAAGAAGAAACCCACCCACAGAAAAAAAAGAGCAGCTCGAAGGAAATCGATGGAGACAAAAAGCTGAGGGACGAAGGCTGGCATCTTATTATGGCACCTTCCCTCCCTCCTTCCCTCCTCAGCTGTCTCCAGGAAGCTGTTCAAACCACCTGCCACCACACACACACACACACACACACACACATTCCTGTTGAGTTGTGGAAAATAAAAAAAAGAATATTCCCTCCGCTTGTTCTTCCCTTCCTGATACAGAAGCAGCCAAAGTATCTGAAGTAAAATAATCCAATGCTCTTCCTCCCCGTCAGGGTCCAGCTCTGTTTATGGAGGGAGGAAGGAGTGAGTGTGTAGTAGTAATGTTGTGTACTGTGTGTGTGTGTGTGGTCGGTGTTGTGTTTTAATGGAGGAGCCAGATTGACAGATTGTGAGGGAGGGAGGGAGTGACGAGAAACACTGGAGTAAAAAATAGCCTTCTACGGCCATCAGGCCGCTCGCCACACCAGCATTGGTGGTAGCTGCCTCACCCTTCTCCTCCCCCTTTCCCCCTCCCCCGTCTGGAAAGCCAAACAGGTGGACATGACTGGGATGAGTGGGATAGCTGGACTGTGTGTGTGTGTGTGATCCGGTGACAGACCGGACTAATGGGCTGTAAAGTGCTGAACCAGGACGCTGAGAGCCAAAACCACAAACTGTACCGAATCATCACCTTCATCTTCCTCTTCATCACTTGCTTGCTCCAGATTTCACAGAACGGTCGCACACATCAGGAGAAAAACATCAGTCCAGCTGTTTTAACTTTTGTTTGTCCGATCAAGCGCAGATGATGAAGATGATGGTGATGATGAAGGCTCAGACTGGGGATATTTCTGCTCCTGTTGCTCCATCTAGTGGCAGAAACCAACACTGGGCCTCTGAGCTGCTAAAGCTAATGTCTCTAACAGATAAACTAAATTACTGTATTTGTACTGAAAATACTCATCAGCTTAAGATATTGGTGATCAGTGGCTTTGATTAGTAATAATCTGTATGGATATCAGCCCTAACTGGGCTGGGGGGGGGGGGGGGGGGGGGGGGGCAGTCAGCTGGTGCAGGACTCATACTGAAGTCGCCCCTGATGGTCATTAGACAGAATGAAGGTTTAAGGATCTTCAGCATTAGCTTCCCTTTAGAGGTCCAGGTCCAGTTTTCCTGAGCAGGTGTGGTCCTTCATGTGTTGACGTGTCCCTGGTTCTTCCCCTTCTGTCCAGACGCTGCGTAAAAAGGGTTTAAACGGCTGCGACAGCCCCGACATCGAGGCCGACGACTCAGCCGGCCAGAGCCCGGAGTCCGAAGACAAGTACCGCAAGATCAACGAGGACATCGACCTGATGATCAACAGGCAGAGAATCTGTGTAAGCTCCTCTCTGGGTTCAGGTCTCAGCAGGGTCACGTGGCTCTGCTCAGTAACGTTGACCGGTGTCGTGTTTCCCGCCCAGCAGGGTCTGCCCCCCTCCAACTATGACATGGGGGTGTCCATCTCAGGCAGCAACACCGGCGGCCTGCTGTACTCCCACCCAGGCATAGGGGGCGGTCTAGGGAACCACAACCTGCTGCCCATCTCTCACACACACCCCTCCCTGCAGAGAAACAGCATGTCCCCTCAGCGGCCCCCCAGCACTGGAAATGCAGGTGTGTGTCTTTGTGTGTTGGTGTGCGTGAAGAGGTTACAATCCCATTTGAGTTGTGTATGTCTGACTGTGTGCTCTCCGTCTGCAGGACTGATGGGCTCAGAGCTGACCAGCACGGTGGTCTCCAATGTGGGTGAGTTCACCTCGGACCAGGACTGAGGACTGATGTTAATAACAACCGTCAACCCGCCGTGATGTCACCAACGAACCTACAAATTGATTACTGGCCGTCAACCATCTTGGTTTTAAAACCAGTAGAGACAGAGGAGATCAGGCAGAAGGAGGGACATTTTCCCATAGACTTCAATACGATCTGAATGAATCCCTGTGTTCCATAGCTCCCCCTGGTGTTTAGAGGAGTGAAGTGCAGACTCAATTAGCAGCTCCTGTATTTAAACAATTTAATTCATGAAACTAGAAATACTGAAAGTTCAAATATCCCAAACAGGCCAGATGATGGTCAGAACTGACCCCCCCCCTCTGGGTTTCTCTCCAGGAAACAGCAGCTACAGTAGCCACTGCCCCTCCCCCGGCCTGCTGTCTCCAGGAGTCTCCAAAAACCTGCAGGACAAGAGTCCACCTTCGATGAGCATGAGCCGCAAGCCGGACCTCCGGACGCTGATGCCGCCCTCCAACAAGTGCAACAACATGCCGACAATCGTGAGTGTTCCAGCAGTTTGACTCCTTTTCATTTTCATTTCCTCGACTCTAACGAATTAACTGGAGTGTGTGCTTTAACGCTGCAGTGTGAGGACTTTGACCTCATGTTGGTGAGTAGAAGAAGACGTTATTTTTAGTGTTAGTCACCTTCACGCAGTTGGACACAAACAAAGCGAAAGTTTCATCCACAACCACAAACAGAAATCTTTCTGTTCTGGTTTGAGGAGCTGCTGAATAATTCAGCTCTCTGTTCTCTTATGTTAATCTTAAATATGTGGAAACAGGACATGGTCTGGTCCAGAGCGCCGTTGTGCCTCTGTTAAAATCCTCATGTTGACTTGGTCACATTGAGCAGCCAAACTTTGTTTCAAATTCTGATTCAGAAGGAAATCGTGAGCCTAAAAAAAACAGAGTTAACAAGAAGCAGCAGCTGGTGTCAACCTCCAACCTCCAACATCTGCAGATCTGATCTGGTCCAGTCTGTGATAACTGATCCTGGTCTCTGTCTCTGCAGAACCAAAGAATAAATCACTCTCAGACCGCTCAGACTCTGTCCACTCCTGCCGTCTCCATCGCCGCCCCGACTCTGCCCGGACAGGGGATGGGCGGTTATCCGTCCACGCTCACCTCTTCTTACGGCACAGGTGAGTACGGTAGAGCCGTGCTGCCACAGACAGGAGGCCTCCGAGTACTGGATCTGGTTTCTGAGGAGGACTTTCCGTGCATGTTTCCCTCAGAGTTCTCCCTGGGGTCCGACCTGTCCTCCCTGTCCGGATACGGAGGCTCTGGTCTGGGATCAGTCACAAACTGGCAGCATCCGCAGATACAGAACCTGCAGCATCCGGCGCTCGGACACATGGGGTGAGCCCGTTAAGACTGAACCTGAATATATTTTTAAAAGTATCATATCAAAGTACTCCCTGAAGCCCCAGCTGTTGCCATGGTAACGACCCCTCCGTCTTATCTTCCAGGAACTTGTGTCAGAACTCAAACATAAATCTCGCCCCAGGTCACCAGAACCTGCACATCAAGTCTGAGCCGGCTTCCCCCCCCAGAGACCGGAGCGTCGGCATGGTGGGCACCGGCCTGGGAGGGGGCTTGACCACAGCTGGATACTCCGCCTCCGGCCTCGGCCCCAACGAGGCGGGCCGCTCCCCCGGCGACAGCGCGTCCAGCTGCGGGAGCTCGTACGAGGGCAGCGAGGAGCGTGAGGATCACCATGGCAACGACACCTTCCTCCTCCGACCTCTGTCGGGGCAGGAGGAGCGCCACAGCCCGACAGTCAAACGTATGAGGCTAACGGAGGGCTGGGCCACATGATTGGGGGGGTGTCCAACCAGAGAGAAGGGATGTTAGGAACGTTACCTTATAGTGTTATTATTATTATTAATATTATTATTATCATCATCATATTCTCCTTGTACTGAGTGGGTGTGTAATATGTGTAATGGTAACATGTACGTGGGGGCACAGGGAGGTGGATCCACCAGAGGAGGACCAGGACTGACGGAGAAAACCTGTAGGAAACGATGTGAAGACAGATTTCAGATTTAAATGACGAGTCATGTTGTCACCGAAACATGAAGTTATCTCCAAAAAGGCCAGAATTAAAGAAGCCTGAAAGAGTTTCATCAGAAGGTCAAAAAATCAACTGCAGTCAGAAACAAAAGGCCAACAGGAAATGATCATTAATCATAATCTGATCATTTCATTTTCATTTTGAAATGATTAATATGTGATTTTATGAAGTATTTGATAAACAGACACATCTTCTGAATGTGTCAGTATCTCAAACAGCTGATGTGACTTTTAAACTTTCTGTTTTCAGCTCCATTTCTTACCAGTTTTCCACAAACCGTCCGGTCCAGGATGTTTCTGACGTACATGTAATGTTTGTTTTTTGTGTGCTCTGGGGGGGCGGGGGGGATTTAAGTGAAACGCACATTCACGTATGTGCACATGTATGCAAACTAACAAACAGGTCAAAGTGAAGAAGTCTGGTACTCTGAACGGTGAAGCTACTGGTGAGTTCAATCACATGGAGCCATGAGCAGGCGGTGGAGGCGGAGTCACGCTGCACAGGCCGTGTTGCAGGTTCAACATTTTTTGCGCACATAGAAACAAAAAGCACATTTTAAAAACATTAATGTATGGAAGGTTAAGGATGGCAAATAAAAGAGAGCTAGAAAGAGAGAGCATGAGGAAGTACAGTAAGAGAGAGAGGGAGAGAAATGTTGGCGTGAGAGGAATGGTGACTGAGGACGTTTTTGTGAGTGAATAGAAACTTAGTTCAAACAGGTTTCATAAAAAAGAAGCTTCAGACAGACTTCAGTCGATGTGAAGACGCTGAACAGATCAGATTTTTGACAAATCTAATCCAGATCCACAAACGTATGGAAGCACAGAAAATAATAACAACCTTTGAAAAAGAATCACCACTAAAATACTTTTATTTTTTTACTTGAGAAATTTGTGTGTGTACATTAAAAATACAGAATTCATACAAAGAGGAAGAAGATGACGCTCATTTTCAGCAATAAGGGATAGAAAATTACAAAAACTAGAAAGGATTGAAAAAGGGAAATTACAGATTATTTTTTTATTAAAGAAAAAAGAACAAAGTTAAGTATGAATTGTGATTAGTCTTAATATTACAGAACAATTTTAGTATGAAAATGTGAACTAATGGATTTAGAGCGTTGAAATATTCACTTAAAAAAACATCTATATGAAGGTTTTTAGATAAATTCTCACTCATTGACAATATTTCAATCTTACTGTTACGTCTTCCAGCCTGTGCTTTAAAATTGGTTTCCATTTATGGCCTTTCTCTGCTTCCATACCCCGTATGGAAACAAAGGAAAGGCAGAATCTGGATTCAGGAATCAAACATCAGACTGAAGTCTCCCTGAAGCTGATGAAACTGGAGATGTAGATGATGCACAGAGAGAGTTAGCATGTGCTAACAGTTTGGGCAGGATTTATCTGTCGCAGTGAGGATTGCACTTCTAAAAGCCATAACAGGACAGTGATGCTTCGCTGCACAAACTTTTGGATGTTTTTTCTTTAAAAAGGTTTCCTTATTATATCAAATTGATATTTTTGGATGTCTGCAGCTTCATTGATTAACTAATAAAAGGAGCAGAGGCAGGAGGGTGCAAAATATTTTCTAGCAAACATTCAGGGAGATTTTTAGTCGTGCCCCACCCCGAAGTAAAAACGTGAAGTCTGCTGTTCAGCTGGTGTCAAACCCAACATTATCTCACAGAGCACAAACTCTGCTGTCTCCCACAACTGAAATCAGTGTGCTGATTATTCAGCTGGACCAGCAGCGGAGGAGGAAATACTTAGAACACCTGCCAAAATAAAAGCACTGGTAGAACAGCTGGTTTTTTGGACGAGGCCAAGTGACTCTTAAAATTTAAAGTTTATTCCCAAAATTTAAGAAGTTACAGCTGTGAGATCCGTATTGTGCAAATTAAAGTAAAGTATAAAGTAAAAATAAAAGATGTGGCTGCACTTAAAAAATAAAAAAACATATCATATCATAATCATTTTTGATTTTGAGGATTTACAGACCAGGACACTCAGGACACACGCCTGTTCTGTGACACTGCAGCTTCTGCACTTTGTCATGTCATAATTCAAATTACATTTGGGTGAACTGTGCAGCTCTACTTCTAATCAGTGTTTGTGTTTCTCCGACGCTGCACAGCTTTGTGGACGTGTTGAGTCCTTTGTGCCTTGAACCTCAGCTGGGCCTGACACCAGCGCAGCCAGAGGCCGGACACAGTAGTTAGAGTCTTGCTGAGTTTTATTCACATTTTTGTTTTCTTATTTTTAAAGAGACTGAGGTGGCTGAGGGTTGTTCACATTTGAATATTTTGGTTTAAGAACTGTATATTTGGAGCTCAAACCCTCGGCCACAGGTCTGCACTGCATGTCCCCCGTTTACTGCAAACCCAGCCACTAAATTCACCAAGAGTTTAAAGCAGCTGCTGTTTAGTTACAACCTACTAAATATCTGTTGTTTTTTTTTTTTAAAAAGGGCAGAGCCCGGATACCTTTTCTCCTGCACTCCTTTTCTTTTATGATGAATGTTGTCTCCGGGTTGGGCGGCCTCCGGCTCAGATTTCGCGGCCGGGGGGGGCCAGGAGCTCGTCCTCAGGCTCCAGGCGGCTCACTGGATGGAGCTGGAGCTCACACAAAGAAACGTGGAGTGTGAACTAACCAAAGTGTGAAGAACATTGTATTTGTGTTGGGGGTTTTTTTTGGGGGGGGGGGTTTGACTCTTTAATAAGTAACTGCCTGGACTTTGACAAAAATGTTTCTAAAAGCCCCGATGAGATGATGAGATGATGAGATGATGTCATGGTGACATCAGTGAATGTCCTCTGCACTGTAAATGCATCTCCCCCCTCCTCAGTGAGTTCAAGTCTAATATGCTCAGATTGTTAGCGGCATAAGCTGGACTTTGTCGCCACTTGGAGACAATGATTCTCAGAAGAAGATGAAGTGCACCTCAAATCATGTACAGCAATGCCCTCACTCAGAAATGTGCTAGTATTTGTATTTTGCAGAAGAAAAAAAAATCTTTAAATATACAGGCTCTGTTACAAACATCTCTGTGTGCTGCGTCTTCTTTGCTTCTTCACCTTCCTGTTCTTCTTATTTTAGATTCATTTTGGAGAAATATGGAGCTAAACTAAAAAAGATCACATGAAAATGGACTGAAAGTAGTTTTTATATATGTGACAAAAAACATGGAGGGTTCGTTGTGTTCATTTGTTTTCTCAGGCTCAATATTTCAATATGAAGCATAGTCAGATCAAACTCAATATAAGAGAAGTCAGCGTGATATCTACAGTCAGATAAAAGACTAAGATGACACTAAAGTGCTGGACAAAGAACCGTAAAATAGAAAAAAACCAACAGGTAAATATACTGTTTGATGAAACATAAACGGTAGAATAAAAATGTTTGTAGTTAGATGTAGAGATTGGCTCAGACTGGGGGGGCGGTGGTGTTTCTTGTTGAGGTAAAAATCATTCCTCCATTTTCTGGAAGGTTTGAGGGAAAAGTTTTTTTGTGTTTTGACCTTCAGTCTGAACAAATTACTGATAAAACTTTGTGTTGGCTGTGACTCTTTACATCATCCAGGAAATGAAGGAAACTCTGGTGGTTCAGGTTCAAGTTCAGTTGAGTTGAGTTGTTTTGTGTTGTTGTGTTGTGTTGCTGCAGATCAGCAGCCAGGAGGCGCCACAGACTGACCTTCAACATGCTCCTCTTCCTCACTGCTGCTTTACTGAGACTTGATCTGTAACTGATGTCATGTTCACTTTACACAAATCTGATAATTATTTTCTCCATATTCATCATTTGATTCATAAAATAATAATAATAAAAACTTTACTTTACTTTACTAAAACCATTAAACCAGAAAAGTTCATGAAACTATATGATCAAATCACGATCCTTTAATTCACATTTCTAAATAAATTCAAAGATTTATATTCAAATGAATATTTACACTTTTATTCACTGTGATCAGTAGAGGCTTCCATTTCCATTTCAGATTAAAAACAACAACATATTTGACTTTATTCTTCAAATAAAACATTAAATTTAATGACGTGATTACGTCATCACGGGTCATTTCCACGCCCTGGAGCTGATGGTCTTTTTTTAAATTAATTAATCTAAAATTTTCTGCCTGTTTCTGCTGAAAACTGCACATGTTCGTTTATTATCATTTTTGTTGTTGTTTTTTTATTTTGGTGTTATTCAGAGATTTTTTTTTTTTTTTTTTGTTCTTGACTTCCGGTGAGAAACGTCATCATTCACGCCTGAACTTCCTGTAAACTGAAGCAGGTTGTTGTTAGCTCTGCGGGTTCGTTGAATTTGTCAGTTTTAATCATCTTTTGTATCAGTTGGAGTTTAAACAGCAGTCGGATTTATTTAAAAACACATTTTTGTTAGTTAAAATCAGATTATTTCAGTTTTTAACGCGACATTAAATTTTTAGGACAGTTTATCGTATTTATGCTAGTTAGCTAGCTAACATTAGCAGCTATCGTTCCTGCTCCTGTCCAATCACAGATCGAGGTGGGCGTGTCCCTGGAGGTGAGTTTTTACACATCATCATAAACTTTTATATTTTTACTTTATTTTTAATTCCAAAATTCTAAAAAAGGAGAAAGAAAGAACGGACGTTTCTGTCCGAAAGAAGAAAAATCACTGAACCATCGAAGGTTTAAGGGGGACTGATTTCGTTCTACTTCAGGTTGAGCCACCTTAAATGTCAAAAGTATATTTTTAATCGTGTTTCTTCCAGAAAACACTTTAATGATGATCAGACATGAGGCGCTCAAAATGTGAATGTATACCAAATATTAAGCTTTTGGGGGTAAAAGTCCTGCAGCTTTAAACTCCAAATTAAAAGTAATTATTTAGTCATTTATATGATTTATTATTTAATTTGTTAATTAATCATTTCAATAATCGATTAGTCATAGTTAAAGCTGTCTACTGAAGTGATACGACATCATGTTCATTTTTTAAATGATATTCCCATTTAGAGGGAAACACACCAGGAAGGAGGGGAGGGATTGGGGGGCGGGCCTACAGTGTGACTGACAGATTGTGCCACCCAATCAGGACAGAGCACGGAGCAGGTCAGATCTGGTTTCAGAAGACTGTTGATGTGATTTTGACTTTGCTTTATTTTGGATATTTACTCTGTACATGACGTTATTTCAGTGAATCCAAATAACAGTCATTCGATGATACTTTCTGTTCTTTCACTGATATTTGGAGCGTTCGTCTCCACTCGGCCTGTTCAGCTGGTGATGTTTGAGATTGTCCGTGTGTCATCTTTTTACCCACAATCCAAAGTGTAAATGGGGCTTCGTCTTAGACTTGATTATAAATGTACTTCTTATAAAATCAACTTCCATTTCAGGATGTTTGAAACGAACTCGTATCATTCTGAGCTTGTCAGCAGGCTGGCATTAGCATTTAGCATCAGATGAATTCTGCATTGAAATAGCTGCAGATTGAATCTGTAGTTTGAGAAAAACAGGAAAGTGTGTTCTGGTTTCTGCAGATCTTCCCTCACCATCATGGCTGAAGGTCGTCCATGTGTGGACTCTGTTTTCTTCTGAGGTTTTTCAAGTAGATACTGCTCATAAATCCTGTCTGAAAGGCGGCTTGTGTTTATTTTTGGCCGTCTGGTTAATGCCCATAGATTGTTGGCTGGCTGTCTGCAGATGAACGGGATGCCGGGATAAAGGGCGAAGGGTTTCGGGAAAGTTTTCACATTTGGAGGTGTTTGTGATCGGAGGGAATGAATTAGAACAACGTCAGCACTGAGATGTTTGCTTGTGCAGGCGTAGCTCCATTTTATCTGCGATTAAAACTTTGTGCTGCAGAAACACACACAGCCTCCAAACCGGAGCTGTGTTTAGAAGTCGTCAAGGACGCCCTGTAAATTGGCCGTCTGCCCACATGCCTCAGATGTACCTTGCGTTTTGTGAGTGTCCATGTGCATGACTGCTTGGATGAACGTTCATGTGGAGCAATACGCAGACTCTGGAACTCTTCACAGGCAAATATGACTTCAGTCAACTTGACCTATATGTGCACTGTCTCCCTGTGGAGGCCTTTTGTTCTCACACACTTCTGGCTTTCGGGCGTCTCACTGAGCAGAAAGTCATTCGGGACTGAAACGATGTGAAAAACAGAGAAGAGTTTATCTTTCATGGCAGCGTGACCAGCTCCGTTCGAAAACGTGATAACGATCTGTGTGTCTGTCTGTCTGCCCTGTGCCTCCATCTCCTCATCCAGTTCAAACCAGTTTCTGTTTATCAGCCGAACAGAAGCAGCCTGTACAGTAGAAGCCAAAATATTATTCATGTGACCTCTCATCATTGTGTGTTTTGTTCTTGTGTGTTTGTGTATGTGTGTGTTTTTGTGTGTTTTGGTATGTGAGAGTGTTGTGTAATTATGAGCCAAGGTAAAACTGTGGAGCTGACAGCAGCCCTGAGTCCTTCCAAACATATTTCCACCTTAAGTCTGCAGACGGCCGTTTGTCCTGAAGCTGCAGATACTGAGACAACAGACAGAAACCAGCCAGATCACTAGTACACTGTCTGTCTGTCTGTCTGTAAGACTGTCTGTCTGTCCAACTGTCTTACTGTCTGATTTGCAGACTGACTGACTGTTTGCCTGCCTGTCTGTCTGTCTGACTGTCTGTCTGTCTGACTAATACACTGTCTGTCTGCCTGTCTGTCTGTCTGTCTGACTAATACACTGTCTGTCTGTCTGTCTGTAAGACTGTCTGTCTGTCCAACTGTCTTACTGTCTGATTTGCAGACTGACTGACTGTTTGCCTGCCTGTCTGTCTGTCTGACTGTCTGTCTGTCTGACTAATACACTGTCTGACTGTCTGTCTGTAAGACTGTCTGTCTGTCTGCCTGTCTGTCTGTCTGTCTGACTAATACACTGTCTGACTGTCTGTAAGACTGTCTGTCTGTCTGACTGTCTGTCTGTCCGTCCAACCTTCTTACTATCTGATTTGCAGACTGACTGACTGTTTGCCTGCCTGTCTGTCTCTCATCTGTCTGTCTGTCTGAAGGAGATCAGGATCCTTGAGTTGACTTAAAGTGACAGTAGAACAAAGTAAGAATATTAAGCTGCAGGTAGAAGAGCTGCATTAATAATGTCAGTAAAAGAGTTGGCCATAAATTAGACTTTTTTTCTGACTTCTGACCTTCTTAACATACTAAATTATGAATTCTTATATGGATACAAAATCTACAAGATTCCACAGCCAAGAATATTAAAAATAAAGACGATTTGAGTTTCATTATTTCATAAAATAAATCTTTTATTTTATCAAAAGTTGATCATGACAGCAATAAGATCATAACAATAATATATAATGCACAGAAATGGAATAAACAGCAACAGAGTATATGAAAAACTAGTGCAAAAAATCACAAATACAAAAATATATTGCACTTGGTACTTTGATAGTTTTAGTTGGAAGAAATCGTGTTTGAACAACATTCTCAATTTGATAAATTTGTCTGTAAACATTAATCTTTTACATGTTGCCGTTATTTTGGAGAGCACAAAATTTTATCACGTCCACGTCTGAAAAAAAAAATCTGCAGCGAGGGCAGAAACCAACAGGCGACTTGTGGTACTTTATCTTGGTTGGTCGGAGTTGTGCTTTTCTGTAGACCCTGTCTGGGTTTTTAAACCGAAACACAAACACACACACACACACACACACACTCATTCACACACATTCAGACACCTGTTGAGCTTTACTTTCTGTGCTCGAGGTTTGTTAGTGACACATTTCTGCGGTGAATCATCAGTAACGTCGTCCGTCTTACTCAATTTTTTACTCTCCTCTTCCTTTTTCTTTTACTTCTCACTGAGTTTCAGCTTTGTTCACAAAAACGGAGTTCCCACGTGAAGTCCGGTTAGTGACGCTGACACCTTCAGGCCACAGTCACAAGCTCTAGCTATCGTTTCACTGAGGAAAAGCTTTCGTCCTGTTTTCAATGTGCTGTTTAGATTAAAGAGTATAATATCAGTTAGATCTGCTGTAGCATATAGGCCTGTGGGAGACTGCAGTAATATAAACCACAGGAGGAAAAACAGTAAGTACGGTATGTGCAAAATTTACTGAGGCAGGAGGAGGCTTCTTCTGACCCGAGTCCTGCAGTGAAGTCGTGGGGTCAGAACTTTCTTTTTTGCCACGTCTTGAGCGCTGGACATGGAAGATTCACCGCGGCTCAAAATCCCTGGTCCATGTGTCACTGGACACCTAATACTCTCCCAGCTGACAGTCCAGGTCACAGAAGGTCTGGCCTTATCTACGGTGATACATAATCTGTGGAGAAGCTGAGCAACCACACTGACCACAGGTTGCTTTTTTTTTTCTTTTCTTTTTTTTTTTTTATAAAGCAGAAGCCTTCTGAGATGTCCTCAGCGGGATGGACACATGTCGGGTCTCCTGAGGTCTGTCGCCCTGCACATCTCCACGGGGTCGGGGTAAGGATCGACCTGAGGGTTGGTTGGAGGGGGTAGAGAGAGAGAGAGAGCTGCATGTTTACAGGCAGAAAATACACAGTATGGAAGGAATACATGTAAACACCAGAGTCGGGATTTTAAAGCTAACAGGGTGACATTTATTTACTTCACCATCAGACTGAATTCACTGTCAACTTTTAGAGAAATTATAGATGTTTGTCAAAAACATTAGAAGCAGCTAAAGTTCCTTCCTGTTTACCTCGGAGTAGAGTGGTGGGGGCAGATATTTGAACTCTGTGATGAAGGTGAGCAGGGGTCCCTGGTCCTGGTCCTCCCTGTCAGACCTGTCGCAGCCCTGCAGACAGTCTCGTCTGTGGGACTCTGATATCGCCAGATCACTGTAGCTCGGCGGCGCTGCAAAAAAAAAAAAAAAGAAAAGAACAAGCATGAGAAATTTTGGCCCTTTAAGCAAAAAAGACAACCTGCATGTGTGTGCGTTTGCTTTCTGTACCCTCAGGTCTCTCCGACAGGCCGAGCCAGCTCAGACTGCTGCAGTTGCTGCTGATGCTGGAGGTACGGGTGGAGCTGGCATGCAGAGGGATGGTCCCGATCACCAGCGGCAGCGAGACAGACAAATTCAATCCGCCAGGAACATCCACATAAACCTGGAGAGGTAGCATGAGGGCAACGAGGCGGGGAAGGAGAAGAAGAAGAAGAAGAAGAAAGGATATGAAGCGTGAGCGGAGCCAGTTGAACAAGTTCCCATCAGTGAAATTTGGCCCCTCAGGTCACGTGTGAACGTATGAACCCGAGCAGCTTCACTCTGTCACTCTGTCCTAAAAAGAACACCGTGTTCTCTGCAGCTTCCTGCCTCCTGCTCCCACATTGACGCTCTGCTGCCTCGTTATGTTTGTCAGATTTATTGGCAGCCAAACTTGAAGTTAAAAGGAAGCTGAAGCAGGAAAATCCAGATAGATAAAAGCAGCTGACTGCCCCAGCGTCAGTCTGAGCCACATCTAGCCCACGATCCTGGTCCAGATGTGCAACTTGCATCTGAGCATTGTGCTGAATGTGGGCCAGACGTGGGCCTGTGAACTGAGCCAGAAGAACCAGGAGGATGGACCAGATGGATCCTTCAGGTTTCTTATATGTGACTGAAGCTTTGACTTCCTTCCTGTAGATTATTGTTCTGCGCAGCAGCTTCTCTGGGATCAGCCCTTCAACCTCGAGTCTCATATTTGATAATTCTACTTTTTAGAGCGTTATTAGAGGGGTTTTTTGTGTGTTTTTAGCAGATGGGCAGCAGCTTTAATGTGTTTTTAACAGGCTGTTAGCTCCCAGGTTAATAATAGTTTGTAAAACATTAATAGTCTGTTGTATAACTTTTTTATTTTTTCTTATTGTTGTCTCTGTCTTATTTAATTTCTTTATCCGTCACCTGTTCTCTTTCCTTGTGCTGCTGTGGCATTTGAGTTTCTCCAACGTGGATCAATAAAGTATTATCTAATCTAATTGAGTTTTGATTAATTATTCATGTGTTATTGGCCCGCATGCGTTAATGCGACATTACTAATGAGGTTGTTATGGATGATATAAATAACGTTATCATATTAAATTTTATTAGGAATAATTAGCAGTTAACTATCAGGTTCTTAATTAATGTGTTATGAGTTAATTATTTAAATTTTTTGGCCATTAGCAGATTAGTTAGAAGTTTTTTGTCATCGTCATCATCATAACCACCATTCACAGTGAAGAAGAAACACGGCCGACTCACCACGAGGGCGTACTCCACCCTGATGATGGGGCAGTCCAGGATGGAGGGCGACACAGGAGGGATCTTGAGCTGCTTCCCCTCCCAGCTCTGGCTCTTCCCCTGGGGCAGAGGGTCCCCCCTCAGGTTGGACACCAGCTGCTGGATCTGCTTGCCCTTCCCTTTGGCATAGAAGGTCTGGGTCTGGTACAGGGCGGCCTTGGGCACCACCACTCGGGACGAGCAGTTCTCCACCTCGGCGAAGATTTGGATGGACTCACCTTGGACAGAAGAGAAGAGATCAGTCTGTCAGACTGAGAGAGACGTGACATGAGTGAAATCTGACAGATGAAGCAGAAGAAGAAGACGAGAGCTGGAGGACTGAAGGATTCTGGACTCACCGGGTGTGTAGCCCTTCCGCTCGATCTTGGCACTGAGGGAAATCGGGCCTGAGGCGCAGAACCAGCAGCACAAGGTCTTCTCCTTTGTACCCGCCTGAGGGGCCTGTCAATCAATCAATCAATCAATCAATCAATCATCTGCTTCTAATCACATCACATCCACTAGTTAGCTTAGCTTAGCTTAGCTTAGCATAAAGACTGGAAATAGCTAGCCAGGCTTGGTCCAAAGCTAAAAAGATATAATCAATACACCTGATCAATACCTGGGATCAATTTTTCTGTATTATTTGCAAATTATTAGTTGGTAACTTTTTATATGTTATTAACAGACGATTAGCATTAATAGATTACACCGTGTTAATATCGCTCTAAATATTTTTTTAGCAGGTTTTTATAAATAATGTTTCTCTGGCTAATTATTTGATACTTTTTTGGTTATTAAGAGCTCATCAGTGAGTTATTAGCGTGTGGTTGGCGGTTTTTAACAGAATCTGGTACCTAAAAGTGTTTCTCCTTGCTGCTCTGTTGTGTTTTATTTTGCTTGGATGTAGCCATGCTAGCTGTTGTCTGCAGTCTTTATGCTAAGCTAAGCTACCCAGCCGTCGCTCCATATTTGCCCTGAGCTCATCAGATAGGTATCACCCCCCCCCCCCCGCCCCCATCTGAGTCTTTGCCAGGAAGCAAATATTTCCCCAAAGTGTCAGACTGTTCCTTTAAGGTGTGCTCCACGTGCACGGCGTTCACCTACCAGCAGCAGCGGCGTGTTGATGTCGATGTGTTCAAACACAATGAACTCTTTCTTGGCTTTGACAGGACGCAGCCATGGACGGTGCAGTTCAGCTTTCACCCAGTACCTCACACTGCCATGCTTCCCCTCGAAGGACGTGGCCAGGGCCCTGATGGACAGGGGAGGGGGGAGGAAGTGTGGCTGATCAGTGGTGATGTCCTGTGTGTGTTGGTGTGTGTGTGTGTGTGTGTGGCGGGGGAAGAAGGACTCAGATCCTGTTTCCACTAAAACTCCCCGCTCCAAAATTAGACAGATCCTGATGAATTTGAGTCGTTTTTGTTCTTTTATGAAACGTGTAATAGTAGAACAGCTCTGATGAAGAAGAAGAAGAGGTTAAAGTGCACCACTCACATCTGAGGCAGGTTGAAGCTGAAGGCGAACTCGTGCAGGCCGGCGTGCAGAACGGTCAGACCTTCCTCTGGACAGTCCTCGTCTGAAACACAAAGAGCAGGTTTCTGAATACACAGCCGCACAACATCAACACAACCGACTCTTCTTATCATCCACACACACAAGGGCAGTGAACGCACTAACAGTAACAACAACAAACTGGAGCTGTGAATATTATTATCAGTCACTGGACTGTCAAACTTTAGATTTAGAAGAACATAAATAAAAGACAAATTATTTTAATGATAATTTTCAGTCTTGTTGGTCGATGCTTCTCTAACTAAACATCTGAAAACAAAAGTGTCATCATTTGAATCTTGACCTGAATTAAAACGTTCAGCTTCATAAAGACGGAGCTGTGAAGGCGACCCGTGGCTTTAGAATAATGTTCTTTTTGTTTTGTTTAACAAATACAAATATACAAAAGACGAGAAATGACAAACAGCTGAATAAACACATGCTGATCTTCACTTTTCTTTAAAAATGTGATTCTGATGTGTCACCCACACACACTTGGCATCCAGTGTTTGTCTGTGTTTGTGTGTGCGTAGCTGGGTGTAGTAAAGAGCTTCTAAAGTGGGAAAGTTCACTTCCTTCTTTCTTCTGTTGTTGTTTGTGTTTTAAACGACTCGACTGCTGAACTTCAGCTTCCTGCCACCTCAGCACTCCTCCACTGAAGCCTGTATCTCTGTTTGTGTCTGTCTCACTGTGTGTGTGTGTGTGTGTGAGATGTCATACACAGCTTGCATGCATATGTGTGTGTGTGTGTGTGTCTTTGTGTGTGTCTTTGTGCATGTATGAGCGTGCGCCCCAGTCAAGTCGCCGGCAATACAGAGTTGAGCAGGAGTAGACCGGTATGAACCAGACTGAGCAGCTTCCTTCAGCTGGAAACTCCAACGCATGCAACTCTCCTCTGCCTCTGATTGGCTGAGATCGTGACATGAATTCACAGGCTGCTTTGTGATTGGTGCACTGCTGACAGGCCCATGCCCACATTTGTACAGCCATGTGGTGTGTGGCACGTGGGGGGGGGGGGGGGATGGGGGAGGCAGAGAGAGGAAGGGTGTTGTACTCTCTCAGTGAACTTCAGGTACAGCAGCTCTCATGCACACTGAAAGGAAATTAAACCAACGAAGAAGAACGTGCAACGCCTCAGATTCTTCTTCTTCATCATCATCATCATCATCATCAGCAGCTGCAGTTTCTGCTTTCAGTTCTCATAACAACACGATTTATTTCTTTTTTTTACTAAAGAGAGACCTGAAAAAGCATTTTTCTCTTGAATGAAGTCGTTTTTTTAAATAAAAAACACCAAATATTCAGTTCTGTGACAGAAAACTGGACATTTGAGCTTTGAACTGATGTTTACGACTTTTTTGTCACATAAACAGTAAAATAAAGAAATAAAACTATAACCATTTGCAGCCGGATCGTATGTTAAATACATAAACACATGTGACCAAACATCCACTCATAAAGTTTCAGGTTATATTTCTGTTTTTAACTGATGATCAGAAAAAACTAAACATTTAAATATGGCTGCTTTTTTTTTTTTTTTTACATTTTACTGATTAAACGGTGACATTCATAAGAAAACTATAATTATTTGTCACCCTCAGTCAGTATTTACAAGCTGAATTACATTTTAATTTACCTGATCAGAAAGAAATGTGACCAAGAGACCGAGCGGGATATAAAACTGGAGATTCTTCAGTTTCATCTTGACCTATGACCCCGAGTCTGTCCCTGAATAAGACAGGATGTTTGGAGCCTGAAGGGAGACAACCTGATGATGATGATGATGATGATGTGTCTCTAATTATCTTATCTAATTGGGTCCAGTGAGGAAGATGATGGTGACCAATCAGCCTTACTGACAGAGGGATTTATTGATTTACATGACGAGTCCAACAAACTGTCTCTTCGCTCATTTGCATCAAGAACAACGCAACAATACAACAACACACACAGAGGAAGCTCTGAGAGGCTTAGCAGCTGAGATGTTATTCCACACACACACACACACACACACAGACTCACACAGAGCCGGCTGGTCCTCCCCCCCCCCTCCCTCCCTCCCTCTGGCAGTTTCTGAACAGGTTTGAACCGCTTCTAACAAACAAAGGGAGCGGCCGGCGGGACTTTTCTCTGCAGCCTTCTTTCTCCATCAACTTTCACATTTACGTTCACGTTCACGAGCACTAAATGACGTCAGCAGCGAGTTTGTCGCGTTGAACTTTGTGTTTATTGTTGTTTCGTTGTTGTTGTTGCTGTTGTTGGTGGCGGTGTGTGAGTGTGAGACGTCGGGATGCTGCTGTGCGGAGTGTGCTGTTGTTGTTGTTGTGTGTCAGATATGTCATCAGCTGTTGCATCAGTACCACTGTCACTGATGGACCAGCTGATTCAGGCTCTGACACGCAGCTGCCCCCCCCCCCAATTAAAGCCCCCAATCAAAGCCCCCATTAAAGCCCCCCCCCCCCCCCCCCCCCCCCCCCTTCACAACATCACATCCAGCAGCTCCCCTGAAAACTTTGCACGGCCAGCTGACCGCCGCTGTGCGCCCTCACCTCTCTCCTCTCCGATCAGGGTGTCGTAGTGGTGCAGGTACTCCACCTCCTCCGTGTAGTTCTGGGTGTAAGCCGTGTTGGCCCCCGTGTTCCTGGACTCCGTCCACCGGACCTTGGCGACTCCTCTGGCCGTGATGTCCAGACTCTTGACCCGCACGTCGCCGGTCACCTCCACCACCACCCGGCCCGACACCAGCTCCCCGCCGGAGAACACCGGCAGGTTGTTCTCGTTCAGGCTGTCAAAGTAGATGGCCAGGGCCCGGACTTTGGCCAGAACCATGATGGCGGTGAGAGGGTGAGAAACTGACCGGACCAGAGACAGAAGGACGGACTGAGAGTCTGTGGAGGAGAATCTGAGCGGACTCAGGAGCCCAGCGCGGAGCCGGGTCTGCGGCCGTGCTGGTTCATCTGGTGGGGACGGTCCGGTGTCGGCTCCCCTCAGTCTGGGTACCCTGCTGTCGGCTCTCCCCGGTCTCAGTGCTCCTCTCTTGGTTCTCTCTCGGTTCTCCGGTGCTCCTCTGTCGGTTCTCTCTCGGTTCTCCGGTGCTCCTCTCTTGGTTCTCTCTCGGTTCTCCGGTGCTTCTCTCCTCCTCTCCCTCTGTAATGCCTCCAGCCGCCGCGGCCGCGCTCTTAAGGCTTCTGTGCGCAGAGACGCACATGCTCAGTGCGTCTCTGCGCACAGACCGACCGGCTGAGGGTCGACTGGGACTCTGAGGGGAGGATGTGTCTCCACTTGTCCTCACTCTTATGAAAGTAAATGGAAGAAATTATGATTCGGATGATCGGAAATATTTAAAACCAAAGAGAACTTTTTTTTTTCCTTTAACCGCCTTTGGCTTCTTTTATCAACAACCAACTAAAAAAAATGAAACCTCCCAACAGTCAGTCTGTTATTATCACTTATGATAGACAGCTGAGTTAAATTGAGCCATAATTAGTGTAAGAATTTATGAGTTATGATCAAAAAAAGGCATTTTGTGAGGTCTTAGCGACCATAACCTTTGACCTTTGACCCCAATCTCTGATCAGTTTACATTTGAGTGGACTTTTGTTTGAAATATAAAGAACTTCCCTCAAACTGACCGGACAGTTAAAGATGGACGAGGTCTCTGTGACGTCACTCGGAAACAGTTTGGCGCTGCTCTTCCGTCGCCATCTTGGCAGTGTTTGACCCCGCCCCCTAATTCCCAGCCAATCCGAGGGAAAAAAAAAAAAAAAAAAAAAAGGAGGAACAGAAGAGGAGCTGAAACTTCATTCATGACCTGTCACTCACTCAAAGAGGCTCCGCCCTCAATCATCTGTCTCCATGGCAACGGGTGGCAGAAGGTCAGCTCCAGGTAGACTCCTCCTCCTAGCAGTTAGCAGTGCTAATGCTAACTGACTGAACTGCCCGCGGATACCTCAGAGATGTTCGATCATCAGTTTCTAATTCAGTCGACTAACAAAAAGTCCAAAAATCAGTTTTCAAAATCCAAAACAAAGACTCTCAACGTTCCCAAGAAAGTTGAACCTTCATGGACAAACAGGATAACTCTGCATATCTGACATTTTTAAAAGTTACAAGAAGCTGATGTGAGAGAGTTCTTTCTCCTGCAGTGAAGCTCAAAGACCAAACAGGGAGCCACGTGGATCTGTGTGGAAATATATTTTCTCAGATAAATGCTACACAGTTTGCTCCTTCAGCACAATCAGTCTAATTATTCTGTAAACAGATCATGTGCAAAAAGACAGAAGTGAAGAGAGTAAACAGCACACAGGAAAGATAAAGCTTCATCTCCCGTGAACCTGAACGCCACACACACAAAAGCTTCACATTCAGCGTTCAGAAACACACTTGCATATAATTTCTGTTCAGTCATGCAACACTTGGACACATTGAGGTGACATGCAGGAGGTCCGTCCACAAAACTCTGATTCTTCTGTACGTCACAAACATTTGGCCCAAAATGAACTGAGGCAAGAAGATGAAGACCTCATATGATGAAATAGAATGAACTAAATTCTGAATTATCAATCAATGAATGCGAATACATATATTCTATCATACTGAAGGTTTATGTATGATGAAATCAGACACATAAAGTGCAATATAATATTGTTTGTTATACGCATTTCTTTTTTAAGCATGCATTTACTGTTTGAAAATGAAACAGTCATTTAGTTTTTTATACTGAACCTCTGAATATTTTTCACTGTGACATGAATGTCTCTTATTACCCAGAAAGCAAAGTGTAGAGGTTTATTAGCCATTTTAAGTGTTTGTCTCTGATTATATGATTATAACTTATTCTATGAAAATTATTTTAAACAGATAAAAAGCATTTTACTTTATAGTCATTTATGGTCTAATTCTACAGACCAGCAGTAATTCGATGTTTGTATATCCTGTAAGGTCCCTTTTTAAACGAGGAGGGATCCTTTCTGGGCAGTGATGGAGGAAGAGCTTTGATTTTTTATTAACACAATGTTGAAAAACTGTATTTATAAGTTTAATAAAGTAAACGTACAATCAAAAGTACCAAAAAGTTAAACTACTCTGTTTAAACAGTTAATGAATGTCTCAGCCGCTGAAGGACCGGCTGACATTCAGGACTAAAGTCATCTGCATTTTTCGGTGAAATGGATTCTTTTAGAAATATATTTTATAATTGATATAAAATTAAAATACTCAACTTGGAAAGAAATCCTTCAAAATTGTCCTCCTGTTCAGTTATTCTTTTCTTATTTTGCATCACGTGAGTTTGCAGCCGCAGTCGCACTCCTAAACTGAGAAATCTTAAAGCTATTTAAGAAATTTATTTTTTTTTTAGTTTAAATATTATTTTCAAGACAGAAGTTCAGCTGATGCTCGTTCACAAATTTAACATGCAAAGTTTAGCTTTGCCAGATCAGACTTATTTTATACGAAGGTGTCTTTGTATAAATATTCTCATACAGTGAAACATGCAGCTCTATAATTATCAGACGCGGACGAGACATCCAGTTTGAAATAAAAAATAAACCCTTAAAGCGGACAGGAGGTCACCTTCATGCATGCAGAGGCTTCGAACACACACGTACATCACAAACGTTAGAACTCATGTAATTCATGTTTATACTGTGAAAGTAAAAGGATTAAAAACATCTTTGAAGTATTTCCTTATAAGAGTTAGAAAATAAATCTGTGTCCTTCCACAGAAACAAAACAAAACAAAACAAAAACATAAACAACGCAATCTTTTTCATATTAACCGAAAATATACAAGAAATATATAAATAAAGTCATTTACACTGTTTACAGCTGAAATGTTTGCAGGGCAGCGATGCAGCAGAGACGTCAGCTCACGTTGGTCCTCCGGCGCTTGCTGGGACTTTGTCCGGGTTCGACCTTCAGCTCATGATACTGCATCTGTCCGACAACAACAACAACACAAACAGACACACACACACACACAGACAACTGACTCAGACTTGAGTTTGGCCCCTCGGAGAGAAAAGTGAAGAGGTTTATTAGAGGTTGGGACATTTTTAAGTCCTAAAACAGATGATCCAGTTTTCTTCAGCTCAGTTTTTATTTAAACTTATTTATTCCTCTGAACTTGACCTCGTTCTCTGTCGGTGTTGCTGAGCCAAACAAAGTCATTGAGGGCCGAACTGTTAGAACCTATTTATGAATTTATTTCATGTGCATCCTTCACCCACCACTTGGACATCAGAGGGAACCCTGGACAGGAAGTCCAGAAGCTCGTTGTTGTCGATCATGTAGGGGTCACGAAGCTTCTTGGTGAATTTGTTCACACCTACAGCAGAAAGAAAACGAGGAGGTTCGAGCAGGTGTGAATAATGAACCTCCTCTGTGTTCATGTGTGAAGTCAGGACTCACCCCAGGCCAGCACCAGGTATCGCAGCGGTATGAGGTAGAGAAGGAGTGTGGCCAAACATAAGGCAGCGATCGCCAACCAGCTGAGAAAAGGCACTGTCCAGTTCCCCGTGCTGCAGGAGCAGAAGAAGAACGGCACGTTAAAGGAAAAGTGATGAGGGTGAAAGGCTGAAGCTGATTAAAAACAGCATTTCTCTGTAAACAGAAGATCAACTGAAGAAATGTATGTATGAAACTGAGCGGATTAGTTGTTTTATTAGTTTAGTTATTCCTCTTTGTGTTCAGATTTATCGTTGCGGCCTGTAATGAATGTGAAGTCTGAAACATCGCTGTTATCGCAGCTGACTGATGAGACCAAACAGAAAGTGGAGATGTGCTTCCTGAAGTTCTTGATCTGGTCTCAGATGATGGTGGTTCGGTGTGATCCGAGGACAAACTCGTTTCACTGAAGTTACAGCAACTCTGGTGACGCCGTGGTCACGTGTTTTCTAGGCTCCTCCCCCTTTTTCATGGCATCACAGATACTCACTTCTTGATTCTCTCTCCGTAGGACGCCACCTCGTCCAGGGCGTTCTGCACGCTGATGAACACGTCCTGGATGGCGTACAGTTTGTCCATGAAACCCTTGTGCTCCGAGTCCTGAAAGGGACGGAGGGAGAGATCAGCGTTTTCCCATAGATCACAATCCCCTGGTCAATATTACAGCTCTTCCATAACGTCACCACCTTCTCGTCTTTATCCTCCTCTTCATCCTCCCACTCAAACATGGCCTCCATCGACTGCAGACGGAATCAAAGAACAAAACATGCAAGTTTAGATTTTCATTCCACTTTTGTTTGGATTTTAAAATCTGAGAACGTGGAAAAGGCACCAAACACTGAAAACTGCACTCACACAGGAGCTAATTTCCAGATCTGTGCTTCCCTCTGCTGGACAACACTGACAGAAACTGAGACGGAACTTTTCTGTTTTTTCTTTCAGTTCATGAATAAATGAATTACTAAATAAAAGCTGAATAACTGTCCCATCATTTACTTCAAGAAACTCCAAATACATATACAAAACCTATAAATGTAAATTAATGTAACTTTATTTGGCCAACGCACAGACGGGAAAAAGCAAATCTGTCATCAACGCTTCTCAGAGACTTTGAATGAATTATTCTTTTTGGTTTTTTTTATGTTTTTGTTTAACAAAGGAAACTCTTCAGATGTGTTGTATCTGAATTTTGGCTCCGTGTGGATTTCTCTATTTAAGCATACAGGCAAATTAAACTGTCACACAACAATAAAGCAGAAAAGTAGAAACACAGATTGATAGATCTGTTTTCTCACCATGTCAGCCAGGTCTCTGTTGGAGGAGAAGAAGAAGTTGCAGACCAGCAGCAGCAGTAAAGCCAGAGGAAGCATGTAAAGCTCGAAGTTCCAGACGACCACCACGAAGAGCTGAGAGGAGAGAGGGAGCAAGGAAAGGAACCAAGGACTCAACTCTGTGATACCTTTAAGGACTGATATGTTGCAGCAGTGTGTTTTATTTTTCCTATAAAACAGGAACGGTTTGGTTCTCGGTAAATAAAAAGTAAACCCATAGTGATGACAGGAAGTGCTTTTATTTTGAAGCCAAGAGAAGTGACGGCGTGAAGTCCAGATGTTGTGGACACGTGTGTGTCTTTTCCTACCACAAAGGAGACGATGCTCCTCTGTGCAGACTCCCATTCGAAGCAGCTGTTGATGTACGTCCCGTAGCTGATCAGGACCATGATGCAACGCTTCACACGGTTGAAGTTCTGCTGCAGCAACTGAAAGACACAAAGAACACGTTTCCACGAACCGTCGGTTCAGTTCAGTTCAGTTCTCCAGCAGTCCGTACATCATCTCATCTGGATGAACGAACCGACCTGTTTGGAGACTTTTGGCTCCTCCTCCATATATTTCTGTTCTGCGGGGACCAGAGTCCTCAGAGCAGCTTTGACCTGCGGAGACGAACAAAAGACGGGAACTCTCATCTGCTGCGGACGAACACAAAACCACCGAAGACCCTGAAAACAACAAGAGCCATAAAAAGCAGCCGGCGTTGGCACTCACGGTGTTGTAGATGACGTCCACCTCCAGGTAGATGACTCCTTTGGTCGGACCCGTCAGCTCCTTGTTCTTCAACACGTACGCCTTCTGCTCCCCGTTACGGACCTGACAGACACAACACACATACGCACACTAAAACACACTACACTGTGTTTGTGGGTCAGTCGGATGAACTCATGAACACACACACACTCACATGTAATAAGGGGATGGCGACTTTTCCCAGGAAGTCGGCGCTCCGGTCTCTGTCCTCATCAAACACTGTGACCTCCAGGATGGAGTGGACGTCCTTCACGTTGCTGTGAGGACGAGATAACACTGACGGGAGTGAGGAGAAGCTCGTGTTGGCAGAATAAAGACAGTCAGATATTTGGAGCTGATTTTTCCTCATTAATGAGCAGAACTCCTGATCAGGCAAAGACAGAAACTTCAGCTCAGACCAAAGGTGAACGCGGACTGGTGGACTGACGGTCACTCACAAAGTGAAGGCTTTGTTCCACTCTGGATTGAGGTTCTTGTAAACGGTGTGTGTCTGCAGTCTGTCGTTGTTGAGCTCCAGCACACAGAACGGGTCGCTCTTACCTGCAGAAACCATCCGCTTCATGAGCAGAAAGAATCACACTCAGTTTGAGCTCCAGCAGCGAGCATCGTTTGTCTCACCGGTGACGTCTGCAGCCATCAGTCCTTCTGCTCTCAGCACCTTCACCTGCACGATGCCCACGTCCTTTAAATTAGAGACGGACTTCAGGACGCCCTGCGGAGGGAGAGACGCCAAAAACGTCGAACATCTTCACTGAGAAGATCCACCTGAAACACCTTCTGGTTATTAAGGCCGCTTACGTATCTCTTGAGTATCTCCCTGCGTTCCTGCGGGTCGTCCAGCGGCGTGACGGACAGGTCGGCGATGGAGACGTGGGCCGAGGCGGTCAGCGTGAGCAGCAGGACGACGACGCCCCGGGACTCCTCCAGAGGAAGCTCCAGGTGATGGGTCTGCTCTTTGGCCAGAGGAGCGAGTTCCAACTGGCATCTGGACGACAAACAGTCGGCACAGGGAGATCAGGACGGACACGTCCAACCGTCACACCTCATCCAGAGCAAATATTAAACAGAAGAACAAAAGATGAAGATCTGGGATTGTTTGCGAGGAGAAACTGTGAAGCATCAGACGTTGGAGAGAAGGATGAAAACTCTGCAGCACCTTTTTCTCCAAATAATAAAATACATTCTAAATGAAATAATCTCTAGGACTTCCTGTCCCAAACGTCCAGCTGACTGACCGTCCCATGAAGTCGTCCCTCCTCCCCGTGTCTCTGTCCCACACTGTGATCTCCAAAACCCCCCCGGTCTCCTCATACAGGTGCAGGTCAAACTGTTCCCTCCACTGTGGACTCAGAGTCTTTGGCACAGTCTGAACACACACACACACACACACACAGACACACACAGGTAAGGTGTGATGTTATTCGTTGAAACACTAACAAGAACAGTTTTACTTCTCACAACATCCACCCCCACAGAGGTCAGAGGTCAGAGGTCACCGACCTTGCTCTTGTACTTCTGCGGTCCCAGTCTGAACTTGGCGTACGGGTCGCTCAGTCCGTTGGGGTCCATGGGGATCAGGTTTCGACCTTCGATCAGCGCGATGCTGACGATCCCTCGCCAGAGCTGAGACTTCCGATGGAGCTCCGTGAGACGTATCGACTGCTGCTGCTGGTGCGCACACACACATACACACACACACACACAGACACAGACACAGACACGCACACATGCACACTCTGAACTTTAGTTATCACATGACAGGAAATGAAGCGTCCAGGGCCAACTTCTTCATGTCCCGTGAATCGTTCTGATACGTTTGAGTGAGTAAAATCTGTTTGTTCAATTTTCTTTCTCACTCACAATAAAATGAGAAGACTCAAACTAACGAAGGTCAGAGATCCTGAAATTTAAATCAGACTGTTTGAATTTACAGATGAGTCGATGACTCATCGCTCGACTTCACTGAACACAAAATTTTTTCCACGAGTTTACTTTGAGAAAAGCTGCTTTAACAGAGACATGAATTGTTTTAGTTTTCGGGATGGGCTGAAGAACGGGCCCTGGATCAGAATGACAACAATCACAACTTTAGGAAGCTGAAAGCACAACAACATGTCGATGATCCGTGTGAACGCAGCATAAACAGGACGAGGACAGAAAGCTGACTGACATGAAGGTGTCGGGACAGACAGGCGACGATGAAGGTGATGAAGATGGGAGGAATTACCTTAGTGGATCGTTTCCAGGATCTCCTGAGCAGCATCGTCTGAACATACATCAGAACACATTATTTCAACTGAGCCCAGCAGGGACACAAGAAAACCGTCAAAACCTTCTTCCATCAGGTGATTTAAGCCACTAGGAGGGGCTAAAGGACGGACTACCTCTAAAGGTGATGAAGAGGAGGGGAGGCCCATCTGAAGACAGACTGAATATTGATTCCTGCTGTTTCTCTACATCCTCTCTGTTTTTAGCTTTGTTTCCTCACATCTTCACCTCCCGTCCTCCTCTCTGTGTCTTCCAGCAGCTCAGACTCAGACTACATTTAATTCATACAGCGAATAAATCATGAAGCTGAGGTGTGTTTAATATCTTCGTCCTCCTCCTTAATGTCTGAGGCCAATCAAGAAGAAACTGAGCGTGAACTTTGATATCATCACTCCTGATTCATTCATCAATTCATTTCCTTATTTTCTAGATAATTAAAACTTAGATACAAAAGGTGGACTTAAAAATAAAATTTAAAGTTATAAATTATAGTTTAAGTTTTGTGTCATCTTTTTTCTTACATACTATCCATTGTGTCGCCCCAGTTACACAACAAATCTCACAGTTACACAAAAACTGAGGCTGAGAAAAACCTTAATACTGTTTATGTATCAGAGAGGAGATGAACTACACTCTGATGGTTTTTGATTCTTAAAACCACAAATTCATCTTCTGACGGAAATGAGCTCTTCATAATCAAACAGTGAACCATTCAACAAAAATTTGGACAGTTAACATTAAATATATGACTTTAAAGTTCCATCTGCTGCTTCACTGTGTTGTCAGTGACGAGAGGAAATTTTGCAACAGCTTGTGTTTTTTTTTTTATCAGCAAAGCTGCAGATAGAAGATGAAACCAAAAGGCTTCATCATGGAAAGCAGAAAGTGAACTCAAACTAAATATCAAAAACTATAAAGTTCCACTGGAACCAAATCAATCACATCAACGTGTGCAGAGAAGCCCGAGGAACGAGGCGCTGCCCATTAGACAGTAATAAATCTGCTCTCTGAGGGAAAGGCTTTTCACCACACTAAGAGGTAAAGTAGGGAACAGTGAGCGAGGGGAGCTGAAGGAAATCACTAAGAGCCCGATCACCACCACACTCACTTTTCTCACATATGGCTTCCACCGATATGTCTTAACCTCCCTCTGCTGCAGGAAACAAGTGCAAGACCACAGAGATCGTTATTACCACAATCCTGACAGACATTTGAGACGGCGTTCATTCTGACACGACGGGTGGAATCAAAGATTCATTATAGTCACCTGACAGATTTATTAGATTAGTTAATAAAACGTAGAACGTTGTGCAACGTTAAACCTTCATGTTTGAGGGTTCATTCTCCTGAAGCCCAAACGCCAAAAGAGACGTTTTAAAAATGAGCAAATCCATTAAAGAAATTAAAAACTGGGAGCATCACTGGTTCAATCGCGGGGGGGGGGGGGGCATACCGTGGAGTCTCGTCGCTCCTCGATGGGACTCTCTTTAGGCGTCAGGTTGACAGCCAGCTCCAGGCAGCCCAGGTCCTGGTCTGGGTGATGTGGGTCCTTCAGGACCAGAGTTACAGGGATCATCCTGAAACACACATGGCAGGCCATAAAATCACCGTGGAGGTCATTACATTTTTATATTTCATGTACAAACTGAAACAAATTTTCCATCCTGAAGTTCAGTTGTTCAGTATTTGGTTGGAATGAACCTTTATCAGTTCTCAGCAGGTCTCAGATCAGAGGTGAACAAAAACAAAAACTTGAAATCGTAACATCTGGTTTCTGGAGCTGAGAGTGAAACCCGTGCAGCTCAGTCCGACAATGATCAGCTACAGCTACACAACCCGAGAGGGGAACACAAAAAACGTCGCACCTCTGCTGCTCCAAAGACTCCAGGTAGAGATAAGCTGAACCCATGAAGTCGTCCTGAAGACCGAAGTCGTAGTCAAACACCTGAAGAGCAAAAAGAGGATGATGATGTGGACAGTGTGTGTGTGTGTGTGTGTGTGTGTGTGTCTTTACCTTCACATAAAGGGGTTCACTCAGACTGTCCACGATCAAAGTGGTCTTCTCCTCCCAGACCGGGTTCAGGTTTTTGTGGATGGTTTTGCTCCTGAAAACTTCTTTCCCCGCCAGCTTGAACTTGACGTAGGGATCACTGCTGCCTGAGGAGACCCGGCCGTCACACAGCCACCAACAACGACAACAAAACAACAACAGCACACCGACAGGACAACAGCGTACCTCCTCGGTCCCGGATGGCCAGGTTACGTCCCCTCCTGAGTTCGATCTCCAGCTTGTACATCTCTGAGGCGTCGGCGGAGGAGCAGGGAGCACCGATGCTCTGTCAGAGGAATACAGGCTGCCGTTAGAGACTCACAACACGAGCTGAAGTCAGTCAGTGCAGACACACACTCACCAACATGTTTACAGAGGAATCAGAGCAAGCTGCCCTTCCTGTGTGTGTCTGCCTCACACTCACACTCACAGCTCAGCAGCGGCTCTGACAGGAAATGACACGAGAGCACACACCTCTTTCTGCTCCATTATAAACCCTGCGGTGTCACAGCAGCAGCAACACATCTGCTGTGGGTATGCACACAACTAAACACACTGCAGCACAGCGTGACCACACACTGATGCAAGTTGTGAAGTTTTGTTTTGTTGCATCTTTGGAAGCAACACAAATACACCTGGATGAACTTCAGACATTGGTCTGAGGCAAAACTAATTCTAAAATGAACACAATGACATGGCAAATAACAAAAATGACACACAAAGAATGGCAGACACACAACAACCACAAAAAGACAACTGGCATGAACAGTTGCCTGCTCCAAAATGGCCACAGTGAGATGACAAACAACTGCCATGACACACAAAACAGCTGATGTGTAACTGTCGTGACTTGATCACACTGGAGTTGTTGGTCCTTTTCTCTCCGGACATTGTGTGTTTCTTGTCGACACAACTCACACTTTTGAAACCTGAAAGTGATTAAATTCCTTCAACCTCACAAATACATGAGTTTAAGCTGCTGGCTGCTGTTTAAACGCACAACATGTGTCTCCTTTAAGGGAACATATCAAATCACACTCATTGAAACACACACCAGATTTACTGAGTGTGCCAAGTCCTGTGGGGCAATTAGCAATTCTGCGGAAATACCATGGGGCAGAAAAAAAGCAGCCGTCAGGACTTCTGGGACTTAGTTGTGATGTCACAACTAAGCAGTCGGCCATGCCTCAAAGCTCCGCCCTCTTGAACCAACCATCCGTTTCTCTGAAAGCTGCCATATTTCTGTTGGCTTATTCAGAAAACACTCAGCCAATCAGAAGAGAGGCTCAGGTCCTCGTTGCTTCCTGTTGTTATTTGGGTGATTTTATGACATCATCATGGCAGAGCACCAACGAGTCTGAACATCCAATCACGTCGCTGTGTGTGAACGGGGGACAAAGAGAGCAGAACAGCTGCAACAGACCTCCACAGACTGTCACAGACCACCACAGACCTCCACAGACTGCCACAAACCACCACGGACAGTCACAGACCTCCACAGACCACCACAGACCGCCACAGACTGCCACAAACCACCACAGACCTCCACAGACTGCCACAAACCACCACGGACAGTCACAGACCGCCACAGACCACCACAGACCGCCACAGACCACCACAGAGCACCACAGACTGCCACAAACCACCACAGACTGTCACAGGCCATCACAGACTCGGTCTGGTGCTGAGTCAGTGAGTCACCAGGTTCAACAAGCTGCTTACTGAAGATTAACTTCCTGTGGAGGTAAATCAGGAAGCAAAGCAGCAGCTGAAAATAACATCAGATCCACCAGCACTTATTTTAGGACTTTGTGTATTTGTGTGTTTGTGTTTACACACACTAGGAGCTTTGACCCGTTGTGTCTCAGAGGTTTTCATTCAGCTCACATCAATAATGTTTTGGGTGAATCAGGTTTATTCACTTTTGTCTGATTTATCAAATCAACTCGTTACGTCCAAACAAACTTAAAGACCAAATTCTTCTCAGAGTTCAGAGATGAGCTGCTTCTTCAGGAGGATTTCCAGGTGAGTCCAACTGGAAGGAGCTCTCAGGGCGGACCCAGAACCTGCTGGACGGACTTCAGAGCCCATCTGGCCTGGGAACACTTAGCGACGGCTTGTGACACACAAAAAAATTTATCAAAATGATCCAAGTTTCTACCAGAGAAAAGTTCTCCAATACGACTCAACAAAAGCTGAGCCAGACTGAAAGATAAGAATCACAATCCTTTGCTTCTTCCTCCTCTTTACTTTTCTGCTTAATTGAAACTGTTAATTAAATACAAAATCGATACCCGTTCAAGATCAGGAAATCAACAGGCTGTAAGGAAGCACATGACTTTGGCTCTCAGAGGTGTGAGTGGAGAGGGAGGTCAGAAACAGGTCGATAAGAGCGGCGAGGTGAGCCGAGCACATTTATCTCCTTCCTGTCAACAGCAGCGCCTCAAGAGCCCGTTAACGTCCATACTGCTGCCGAAACATCCAGCTGTGATCAATACAGTAAATAAAAGCTGCAGGACGCTCCCAGTTAGAGACTCAGCAACAACACAACACACATTTCAGTCCAGTACGATCTGGCTCTTCTTCACGACCCCCCCCCCAGGCTGAAAACTGTGATCAGCTGCTGTTATAATTCATATTCTGGGTCGATATGATCAGACCACTGTGGTTGGTCTGCAAGATAAAAGATGGTGGACGACCAACAACCAGCAGCACAAAGACAGCTGGACGTCAATAACGGCGTCACTCGGTGAACACAGCAACGTCAGACGTTTCTGATGGACATTTAAAAATGTCACAAAGTGGAGACTGACTAAAAACTCACTCTGAATGTTTCCTTCTTTTCCAAAGAAAAGTTCCTCTCATGTGTTTGTGTTGTTCTAGAGCTGATCTGAAGTTTCTATCTCTATCTGATCAGGAGTTCTGCTCATTGATGATGAAAATCTAATGCTCTGATTATCTGATTGTTCACGTCTCTCTGTCTCTCTGTCCGATTGGTTAAATGGTTTCTTCTGGAGCTGGTGATTGAAATAAAAGTGATCGTTAATGCATCGTGGTCATGTTCCAGTTTCTCCACTCTACGTGAATATCTGGATAACTGACTGAGTACAAAATGCAGCCTGATCTGAAGATGGAAGGAAAAATCGTAGATAAGGTTCGTCCCTTCTGAATGAGCAGGGAAAGAACCACGAGGGGGATGAAGATGATGAGCTCACCGACAGCAGCCGTCCACACGTGGAGGCGAGAGAAAAGGAATCATCCCAAGAAGCAGTTCGAAGCAAACCTCGAATCGCTCGACGGGACTCTGCCACCGGGGCCTCGCTCAGAAAGTGATCCAGGATCGTGAGGGACGCAGGTGGACGACAGAGACAAGGCCAGGAGGCGGAAGGAAGGCGGAGGGGGACGGGGGTCGGTTTTAAACGGAGCAGCTACGTGGGAATCATAGCAGAGTGGGAAGTTCTGTAACAGGTGAGTGGGACGGAGGAGCTTTAATCCGTCTCCAGTGGAATAAGCCTGACTGACAGAGGTTACTGAAGGGTAAGCTGAGCGTGTTCAGGTCAGACGCAGATTTAGGACCACTTTAAACATGAGCGAGGTTCCTCCGAGGTCAAAATACACAAACGTGCTTTTATTTAAAAACTCTAAATGGAGGTTTGAGTTTGATATTTGGGGAAATGAGGCGCTCAGTTTAGCATGAAGATGGAACTGAACTGGAAATCCACCAAGCAGCACCGGTTCATTAACTGACGTGTAAAAACCCTTTTGGTCTCTGAATCTAAATTCCTCCTTCATGGTGGCTTTGCCTCCAAATATTCTTTCAATCAATCAAGATGGCCGACAGGATCTTTTGGGTGACTTTTCTTTTTCGGGTCTCTGTGGATGAATTCAGCCGCTCTGACTCCGTCCTCCTGCGTGTTGTATTATTTAGACTAAAGCACAGAGCTGTAATAAATATGAAGCTGCTGAGTCTCTGTGAGCTCAGTGAGCTGAAGGACTGATAGCTGCTGACGTGATCAGCTCTCATCTTCGAGAGTCAATCACACGATCACAGATAAAGGCAGACGACACTTCAGTGTGTGAAATACACAACTACACAGAAAAATACACGTGTCCGTGTAAAGAATCTGATATTATCTCACATTATTTGATCTTTGCGTGGCGTCTCTAATGAATCTCCACCTCTGGGCTCTCTGACCTTTGACCTTAAACATGACGTGTTCACTAAAAACCACTTTACTGGGACAGAGAAGAGAACTCAGCCTGTTTTAATTATTATTACACACATGGCATAGATTAGTTCACAAAGCAGAACTGGGGCATGTTGTTGTTGTTGTTATTGTCGTCATCTCTCTCTTCTGACTCGACCATCCTAACCGTATCCCTCCTAAGGCTTTTATTCTGAAATAAAGGCATCCCCCTCCTCCTCCTTCCTGTGAGAACACTGTGGGAGCTTCTGTTGGATTAAACAGTGTGTTATGTCCGGGGGGGGGGGGGGGCAGCTCAGGCCTGACTCTACCTGACTGATCAGTTTTATTTTTCAGAGTTTCAGACTCCTCCTTCATGACTCATCTCTGCATCTTCACATCAAACTAAACTTTGAGCAGCTCCGTTAAACAGTCCAGTTTATTAGGAACACCTTTCAACGACCTGTGCCCCCCCCCGCCCCTCCTGCCCCCCCCGCTTCTTTCCACTTTAAAAATTAACCAAAGAAGGAAAACAGACAGTTCTAAAAGAAATTCTGTCAAAGTAAGAGCCCCCCCGACCTGCTCCAGATGTTTTATTAACAGACCAAATCTCACCTGTTTCTTCTCCGGATGATCCGGATGATCCAGATGATCCAGATGTGCTCCAGCCGCCGCAGCTGTCGCCTCCTCTCCGCCGCAGCTGGCCGGTTCTTCGGCCGGAGCGTCGGCCGGCTTGTCCAGACAGGCGGAGCCCAGAGAGGAGCTCTTGTGGTGGGACGGGACCAGCTGGGCCACCGTGGGCTTGTTGACGGAGCCGCAGAGCGGAGCCACATCTGGCCCGGAGGAGAAGAGCAGGTCCGGCTGTGAGGACGAGATGACCCGGTCCAGGACGACGGGCTCCTTCCTCCGCATCCTCTTGAAGACCCAGAGGCCCCCCCGGTCCTTCCGGTCCTCCGGGTCCCGGCCCCCCAGCTTGGGGCTCAGCAGCGGTTTGGCTCTGGCTTGGATCTGTTTCCACATCGTGTTCTGGGACGAGCCGCTCTCATTCTGGTCCCTGTCGACCCGCTCCATTCCGGACCCGGACCCGGACCCGAACCCGGACTCACACTGATCCACCTAACCGGGACTCAGCAGCATCACACCCGGGGGGAGCGCGTCCAGGACGGCGGCACCGATCTGCGTCCAGTCCGGCTCGTCCTGCGTCTTTTTCCGCGGAAATATTTCCACCAGCCGGAAGACCACAGGGCCGGACCTGAGCTTAGAGAGAGAGGGGAGGGGGGGAGGGCAGCCCGAGGACCGCCCCCCCCAACACCCCCCCCCCACCTCCAAAATAAACAAAAATACAAACAGGCTGCCAGAATCACATCAGCTGTGCTGCCTGGTTTGATTTAATTTGCATTTAGAATATTTTTCTCCATACTGAAAACAAACTGAATAAAGAAAACTGTATAATTATTAAAGTTATCTGTCTTCAGTTGTCTGTCTGAACGAACGGATACAAACAAACAGACAAATATCAGTGAATTAACTCCACGCTTCAGAAACGTGACGATTTCTGGAAGTCTCCAGAAAACCCCGAATCTAAATCCGTCTAAAAATAAATGTGCGACTGAGTCATGAGTCAGTCTGCTGCTGCAACTGCTGATCACGTTGATCAACCTCCACCTCATGACTTCATCTCCATCTGCCTCCTTCAGTAACCAAACAAATACAACAAACCTGCACACATCAACATCAACCCCTCACTAACAAAAACACACAAATAGCTGGTGTTTCCTCTGGCCCCCCCCGGCCCCCCTCTGGCCCCCCTCTGGCCCCCCTCTGGCCCCCTCCCCTGCCCCACACATGGGCAGATGTCATTTCCATAATTGGACCAAACAAAGATAATTCACCCAGACGTGGAATTCCACATGCTTCCTGCTCACAGACTCTAAGTTTCAACGTGGCCTCGTCGGTCCATTATTTTATTTTTTACATCCAAATACCTGAAAAGCAAATAAAAACTCCCATCAGCCTTTGCTCTACTCTGCGTTTAGCGCTGTACATCATGCTGCCTGTTATTTAAACAACAAATGGCTGAAAAACTGAAACAAAAATACACTTTAAAATCTTTATGTGGATTTGGGCCGACTGAACAAATAAGTAAACAAACATACAAAGTCAGGTTGTTTAGCTGCTGTGATGTTTCGCACTGAGCTGATAGAACAAACACTAACGGGGTGTTTTCCTCGTTCTACCCGTTTTATCAACATTATTAGTGAACGCAGCTTTAAACCTGCCAAACATCAGCATGTTGGCATGTTGACTTTAGCATTTAGCTCAAAGCCTCATTCAGCCTGACTGCAGCAGCGCAGAGCGGCTAACATGGGCGTCGACCTCCTGAGTGTTTTTTTTTTTTTTAAATGTATAAATTTCATCTAAAGTCAGAGTCAAAGCTGCACAAACACAAAAACGTCATCTGTTAGCTGACATATTCACTGCAGAGGCTTTTAAAGGCGATGTCCATTGTTCAAAATAAATAATCAATGCAGCTTTACATCAGTAGTTTATTGACAGAATTCATCTTACATAGAGACCTGCCCCCCCCCCCTCGTCTTCAGACCTGGTTTTAGTTTCTAAAATAAGGTTCACTATAAAAAGCCTGCAGGTGAAGTTTATCGTCTGTCGCTTTCGGTTTGAAACAAAAACCTTTTTGAAAAAATGTGTGAAAGCAGGTGTATTAAAGTGCAAATACATTAATTCAGAGCAATAAATATAAAGTAGAGGATTATAAGGAAAAAGATGAACGTTATAAAACTTAACTTAAAAGTCAATAATCTTTATGTGTTAGCAAAAAATAAATAAAAATATTACTACCGCTCTTCCCTTTGTGATCGTTTTGACATACTCTAACAGTGAAAAGTGCAATTTAAAGGAAAGTCAGTTAATATTATTATCATTATTGACTTTTTTTGATCAAAATTGTTGATTTTACTTGACTTGGGAGTTTGATTTAATTGTTGGAGGGACAGCGTTAAATATTGAATTAGTATCTGCACATTACTTTTTAAAAACGATAGATGATTGAAACAAACAATCGTGTGGGACAGTGAAGTTATTATTATTATTATACACAAACACAACAAACATGCTCTAAAGGATTTTCATACACTGATGTTCTTTCAGTGACACTCAGAATTTGGTTTCACTAACTCGGTGCAAAAGGTTTAAAACCAGACTGTGGAGGAGAGAAAACACATTTATGGTTTAACTGATGCTGAGTGAAAACAGTGAAAACTCCAGACAGTCTAAACGTAGACCTCCACGTGGTCTCGGATCATAAAGAAGGTCTGGGCTTTGTGTTAATACTGTAAAAGTACCAGGGTCATGGCTTCTGTGACTTTGTGACATCACAAAGTTGCAGAAAAAAAAATCGTGTAGTTTAGTGATAAATGTTTGTAGATGTCAGATTATTTATAATAAAATGGCGGGGCGACGCTGTTAGTGCATTTATTATTAAAGTATAAAATCTACTGTGATCTAATGAAGTCTCATTTACTCCAATTAGAATCTGTTCCCCAACGACTGACTTGGCTGAGGACTGCATTAAAAAAAACAAAAAAAACAAAAACAACAACGTGTCTTAAAGGTGCCGTGATGCCAAAAACATTTCTGTCATTTCCCAGCATGCTCTTGTTTCATCAACCGTTTCTTTGTGAGCGGTTTTGTGGAAGTTTAAACTCTATCCATAACAGGTCAGAGGTCAGAGGTCACAGGTCCTGCTCGTGCATCTGCTGCTGCATCTTCTGGAGCATCTGCTGCATCCTCCTCAGCTGCAGAGGGATGGGGGGGTCAGAGGGAGGGGGGGGGCGGTGACACATTATCACATCTGGGTCATCAGAGCGGTTACATAAAACCATCTGAGCTTCATGAAGTCATTTCTCACCTCTTCGTCCTTCAGCTTGATCAGCTTCTCCGTCTCCACGTCGGGGGTGGACAGAGGCAGGATGGGGACGGGACTCTCCACCCGCTGATCTGCGTTCATCTTACTGCACAACAACAACACTGGGTGAAATGTCTCTTCTCCCAGAGGGATGTGATGAGGTCGTCGACCTGCAGACTCACCTGGTCATGTTCTGGATGCACTGAGCTCTGTAGTTCTCGTAGTGACAGTCGCTCGTTATGTCCTTCAGGTCGTTCATGTGTGTTCGTATCAACATGGTCCTCAGCTTCACAAAGTCGCAGTGCGACGGGTTCTCCACTGCGCAACGGAGGAGAGAGTCATCGCATCACCGGGCCTCGGCAAAAACAAAAGAACAACCAGCTTCTTACCCTCCACGATGCCCCAGGGGTAGAGACGACCCCTCACCCTCTGACCTCGGGCCTCCACCACGGTGTTGCTGCCGATCACCGCAAACGGAGAGCTCTCCTGAGGAGGGGGGGGGGGGTCAGTGTGTTAGTAGGAGGAGTCCTTACCCAGCATCCTTTGCAGTAGATTGTATGTTATCTTAACGCTGTGTGAACGTGCTGATGAGTCTGACTCTGCTTGTTTCTGGTAGTTAGCCGTACAGTTAACGAACTCCACAGACGTTCAAGTTTACTGATAAATTAAAACGCCTTCAGTCGTGAAGTGGAACAACGAGAACCCAAATGACGTCTCAGCCTCAAATCTTCCCACAGCGAGTTCTTGGCTGCTGCTGACCGAATTAATTATTCATTTCTCATTAATTTAAGATAAGTCAGTCTACCCTTTTAAGATAAGTGATCTCAGACTGTTATGGAAATGTATTTAAGTAGCATTTGTCTGGAACACATTTCAAACATTTACACAGATTTTTGTATGGAGTAGACATTTTACTTTGTGAAACTACTTCTGATAGTTTTCATTTCATGTTATTTGTATATTGAAGCATTTTTATTATATTGTATTTTTATTTAATATATACACGTATTATACATGTGCATTATGAACTCAGTATTTAACTCAGTATATAACTCTGTGGTACATTTTATTGTTGTACCTGAAGTTTTACTCCCTAAAAATAAAAAATATCTGCAGGATGTTGTGTAATGATACGATAATGTGGACTCACCTTCAGCTCTTTGTCTTGTTGCTTGAACTCCTCGTCTTCATCAGAGTCGCAGTCGGGGAACTGATAGATCTTTATCCCACATTTATCTATCTCGTCCCTCAGCTGGAAGAACAACAGACACACACAGACACACCCATCAGGAAATCTCTGGCCTGTATAAAAGCTCTAAAACTCCAGATAAAATCTTGGTGGAGAAACATCTGAGTCATTCTCCGTAAATGGATCCAGATCAAATTAAGCTGAAGTCTAATTTTCATAAACTCAGCTGTTTTAAGGAACAGAGATCAAGTTTCATCTTAGGAAGAGAAAGTCCGGAGCAGAAGCTAAGAGCAAAACGACAGCGTCATTCCAACGTAATAACTCAACATGTTTTAAATCTTTTCTTCCTGCCGTGAAGCTGACAGGACGGATGTGACGCTCATGTTTTAGCATCTTTCTTCTCATTGTTCTGGTCTATAAACCTGAACCTGGACTCTGAGTCTGATATCCAACATCCTCTCCTGTAAGCAATAAAGCTTTTTCCTCGAATAATAAACCTTTCTGTTGACAATAGCAGGAAAAAAATCTTTAAAACTGAATTTGAAAACAGTGAGTTTCATCCACAGGAGCAAAATCAGAAGCTGCATGAATCCAGTCAGGTTTTACTGAGTCCAGATAGTTTAAAAGAGGAGCGATCAGCTGTGTTCTTACCCGCTCCTTCAGCTTCTTTATCTCACCGGGGGTCAGACAGTCGGCCTTCGCGATCAGAGGAACCACGTTAACTTTGTCCTGCAGCGCCTTCATGAACTCGATGTCCACCGGACGAAGCCTGCAGGACGAGACCTTCACTGTTTTAATTCACACAAACAGGAAATGCCATGCTGCGCAGATATGACAGTGTGTGTGTGTGTCTGTGTGTGTTTGTGTGTGTTACCCGTGTCCAAACGGAGGAATGAAATACAGGCAGCAGTGGACTCTGTTGTCCTGGATGTTCTTCCTGTTCAGGCCGCTCTCGTCTCTGAAGTAATGTTCAAACTGCTGGTCGATGAAGTCGGTGACGTGTTGCCAGCTGTGACACACAAACACACAAAGATGTGACGTCCGTTTAGTTTGGCTGAACTGAACCTGAACGGCCCGTTCTGTATCACAACAGCAGTCTCACTGAGGAATTATTGCTTCTCGTACTGCTAACGTAGAACATTTAGTGTTGCTGAGTCATCCTTCTGAATAAAGAACCCAGACTGACGGGAGATGTCACCGAGACACTCACCACTCCGAGTTGTTGACAGCGTCTCCAAAACCCGGCGTGTCCACGATGGTGAGTTTCAGCTTCACCCCTTTCTCCTCGATGTCCACGGTGTGCTTCGTGATCTCCACCGTCTGATTGATCCGCTCTGAAACACACAGATGTTCATCGCAGTCAGTCTCCCCTGCAGGTGTCTTCAGGTGGAGCCGTCTGATTGGCTGATGACTCACCCTCAGCGTTGAGCAGCTTTCTGTCTTTATGCAGATTGGTGAGGAACAGGCTGTTCACTAAGGTGGACTTCCCCAGACCGGACTCGCCTGAAACACACACAGTTCAAACGAAACATGTTCTTAAACATCATCTGTTCATCTGCAGATAAAATGTCTCGCAAACTCAAAAGAAAAACACAATTTCAAAACTATCGGAACTAAAAATGTGAAATATGGAACAATTAAAAAAAAAACAACAACAACATAAAAGCATAAAAAAATATACGTTAAATAAATTAATGACTTGATACCATTTTCCAAGTTTTACTCCAACTCATTGATTTTACATAAAGGACCGCTTGTTTGTGACATCACAGAGTTACAGAAGTCCTGACAGCTTGTTGAAAGCAGTAAATAGTTCAAACGATAAGCTGATAATGATAAAAGTAATCAGACTGAGACGAGCAGCTTCACGTCTGGATACATTAATATGAAACAGATGAAAATAAAGTATCAACATCACAAACTTAAACTTCCTGAAGGACCGAGCCGGATCCAGGACGGTTTGGTCCGAGCAGAAACACTCAGACGCCATCAGAGACTGAATTTGACTCAGATGTCACATCGATGTTTTCTGCCTCACTGATTCACACAAACAAGAAACGACACAACTGGGACAGTGGACGTGGGACTGAACTCCAAACACTGCAACGGCTGTTTGGACTCCTGTTGGGACTCCTGTTGGGACTCCTGGTGGGACTCCTGGTGGGGACTCCTGGTGGGACTCCTGGTGGGACTCCTGGTGGACTCCTGGTGGACTCCTGTTGGGACTCCTGGTGGACTCCTGTTGGGACTCCTGTTGGGACTCCTGGTGGGACTCCTGTTTGGTCTCCTGGTGGTCTCCTGGTGGACTCCTGGTGGACTCCTGTTGGGACTCCTGGTGGACTCCTGGTTGGACTCCTGGTGGACTCCTGGTTGGACTCCTGGTGGACTCCTGGTTGGTCTCCTGGTGGACTCCTGGTGGACTCCTGTTGGGACTCCTGGTTGGTCTCCTGGTGGACTCCTGGTGGACTCCTGGTGGACTCCTGTTGGGACTCCTGGTTGGTCTCCTGGTGGACTCCTGGTGGACTCCTGGTGGACTCCTGGTTGGACTCCTGTTGGGACTCCTGGTGGACTCCTGTTGGTCTCCTGTTGGGGACTCCTGTTGGGACTCCTGGTGGACTCCTGGTGGACTCCTGGTGGGACTCCTGGTGGGACTCCTGTTTGGTCTCCTGGTGGTCTCCTGGTGGACTCCTGGTGGACTCCTGTTGGGACTCCTGGTTGGACTCCTGGTGGACTCCTGGTGGACTCCTGGTGGACTCCTGGTTGGTCTCCTGGTGGACTCCTGGGTGGACTCCTGTTGGGACTCCTGGTTGGACTCCTGGTGGACTCCTGGTGGACTCCTGGTGGACTCCTGTTGGGACTCCTGGTGGACTCCTGGTGGACTCCTGGTTGGTCTCCTGGTGGACTCCTGGTGGACTCCTGTGGACTCTGTTGGACTCCTGGTGGGCTCCTGGTGGCTCCTGTTGGGACTCCTGGTGGACTCCTGTTGGGACTCCTGGTGGGACTCCTGGTGGTCTCCTGGTGGGGACTCCTGGTGGGACTCCTGGTGGGACTCCTGTTTGGTCTCCTGGTGGACTCCTGGTGGACTCCTGGTGGACTCCTGTTTGGTCTCCTGGTGGTCTCCTGGTGGTCTCCTGGTGGACTCCTGTTGGGACTCCTGGTGGACTCCTGGTTGGACTCCTGGTGGACTCCTGGTGGACTCCTGTTTGGTCTCCTGGTGGTCTCCTGTTGGGACTCCTGGTTGGTCTCCTGGTGGACTCCTGGTGGACTCCTGTTGGGACTCCTGGTGGACTCCTGGTGGACTCCTGTTTGAACTCCTGGTGGACTCCTGTTTGGTCTCCTGTTGGGACTCCTGGTGGACTCCTGGTGGGACTCCTGTTGGGACTCCTGTTGGGACTCCTATTTGGACTCCTGTTGGGACTCCTGGTGGACTCCTGGTGGACTCCTGTTGGGACTCCTGGTTGGACTCCTGGTTGACTCCTGGTGGTCTCCTGGTGGGACTCCTGTTGGGACTCCTGTTGGGTCTCCTGGTGGACTCCTGTTGGGACTCCTGGTGGACTCCTGGTGGTCTCCTGGTGGGACTCCTGTTGGGACTCCTGTTGGGTCTCCTGGTGGACTCCTGTTGGGACTCCTGTTGGGTCTCCTGGTGGACTCCTGTTGGGACTCCTGTTGGGACTCCTGTTGGGACTCCTGGTGGACTCCTGGTGGACTCCTGTTGGGACTCCTGTTGGGACTCCTGGTGGACTCTGGTGGTCTCCTGGTGGACTCCCTGTTGGGACTCCTGTTGGCACTCCTGTTGGGGACTCCTGGTGGTCTCCTGGTGGACTCCTGTTGGGACTCCTGTTGGGACTCCTGGTGGACTCCTGGTGGTCTCCTGGTGGTCTCCTGTTGGGACTCCTGTTGGGTCTCCTGGTGAACTCCTGGTGGACTCCCGTTGGGACTCCTGTTGGGACTCCTGTTGGGACTCCTGGTGGACTCCTGGTGGTCTCCTGGTGGACTCCTGGTGGACTCCTGGTGGACTCCTGTTTGAACTCCTGGTGGACTCCTGGTGGACTCCTGGTGGACTCCTGTTTGGTCTCCTGTTGGGACTCCTGTTGGGACTCCTGGTGGACTCCTGTTGGGACTCCTGTTGGGACTCCTATTTGGACTCCTATTTGGACTCCTGGTGGACTCCTGTTGGGACTCCTGGTTGGACTCCTGGTGGACTCCTGGTGGACTCCTGGTGGACTCCTGTTGGGACTCCTGTTGGGTCTCCTGGTGGACTCCTGTTGGGACTCCTGTTGGGACTCCTGGTGGACTCCTGGTGGACGGCTGTTTGGACTCCTGTTGGGACTCCTGGTGGGACTCCTGGTGGGACTCCTGGTGGACTCCTGGTGGTCTCCTGTTGGGACTCCTGTTGGGACTCCTGTTGGGTCTCCTGGTGGACTCCTGTTGGGACTCCTGTTGGGACTCCTGTTTGGACTCCTGTTGGGACTCCTGTTGGGACTCCTGGTGGACTCCTGGTGGACTCCTGTTGGGACTCCTGGTGGTCTCCTGGTGGTCTCCTGTTGGGACTCCTGTTGGGTCTCCTGGTGGACTCCTGTTGGGACTCCTGTTTGGACTCCTGTTGGGACTCCTGGTGGACTCCTGGTGGTCTCCTGGTGGTCTCCTGTTGGCACTCCTGTTGGCACTCCTGTTGGGACTCCTGGTGGTCTCCTGGTGGACTCCCTGTTGGGACTCCTGTTGGGACTCCTGGTGGACTCCTGGTGGTCTCCTGGTGGTCTCCTGGTGAACTCCTGGTGGACTCCCGTTGGGACTCCTGGTGGGACTCCTGGTGGTCTCCTGGTGGACTCCTGGTGGTCTCCTGGTGGTCTCCTGGTGGACTCCTGGTGGACTCCTGTTTGAACTCCTGGTGGACTCCTGGTGGACTCCTGGTGGACTCCTGTTGGGGACTCCTGTTGGGACTCCTATTTGGACTCCTATTTGGACTCCTGGTGGACTCCTGTTGGGACTCCTGGTTGGACTCCTGGTGGACTCCTGGTGGACTCCTGGTGGACTCCTGTTGGGTCTCCTGGTGGACTCCTGTTGGGACTCCTGTTGGGACTCCTGGTGGACTCCTGGTGGACGGCTGTGGACTCCTGTTGGGACTCCCTGTTGGGACTCCTGGTGGACTCCTGTTGGGACTCCTGGTGGGACTCCTGGTGGACTCCTGGTGGTCTCCTGTTGGGACTCCTGTTGGGACTCCTGTTGGGTCTCCTGGTGGACTCCTGTTGGGACTCCTGTTTGGACTCCTGTTTGGACTCCTGTTGGGACTCTGGTGGACTCCTGGTGGGACTCCTGGTGGGACTCCTGGTGGACTCCTGGTGGTCTCCTGGTGGTCTCCTGTTGGGACTCCTGTTGGGACTCCTGTTGGGTCTCCTGGTGGACTCCTGTTGGGACTCCTGTTTGGACTCCTGTTGGGACTCCTGTTGGGACTCCTGGTGGTCTCCTGGTGGTCTCCTGTTGGGACTCCTGTTGGGTCTCCTGGTGGACTCCTGTTGGGACTCCTGGTGGTCTCCTGGTGAACTCCTGTTGCGACTCCTGTTGCGACTCCTGGTGGACTCCTGGTGGTCTCCTGGTGGTCTCCTGTTGGGACTCCTGTTGGGTCTCCTGGTGGATTCCTGTTGGGACTCCTGTTTGGACTCCTGGTGGGACTCCTGGTGGGTCTCCTGGTGGACTCCTGGTGGACTCCTGGTGGACTCCTGTTGGGACTCCTGGTGGTCTCCTGGTGGTCTCCTGGTGGACTCCTGTTGGGACTCCTGGTGGTCTCCTGGTGGTCTCCTGGTGGACTCCTGTTGGGTCTCCTGGTGGACTCCTGTTGGGACTCCTGTTTGGACTCCTGTTTGGACTCCTGTTGGGACTCCTGGTGGACTCCTGGTGGGGACTCCTGGTGGGACTCCTGGTGGGGACTCCTGGTGGACTCCTGGTGGTCTCCTGGTGGTCTCCTGTTGGGACTCCTGTTGGGACTCCTGTTGGGTCTCCTGGTGGACTCCTGTTGGGACTCCTGTTTGGACTCCTGTTGGGACTCCTGTTGGGACTCCTGGTGGTCTCCTGGTGGTCTCCTGTTGGGACTCCTGTTGGGTCTCCTGGTGGACTCCTGTTGGGACTCCTGGTGGTCTCCTGGTGAACTCCTGGTTGCGACTCCTGTTGCGACTCCTGGTGGACTCCTGGTGGTCTCCTGGTGGTCTCCTGTTGGACTCCTGTTGGGTCTCCTGGTGGATTCCTGTTGGGACTCCTGTTTGGACTCCTGGTGGGACTCCTGGTGGTCCTCCCTGGTGGACTCCTGGTGGAACTCCTGGTGGTCTCCTGGTGGACTCCTGTTGGGACTCCTGGTGGGTCTCCTGGTGGTCTCCTGGTGGACTCCTGGTGGACTCCTGGTGGTCTCCTGGTGGACCTCCTGTTGGGACTCCTGGTGGTCTCCTGGTGGTCTCCTGGTGGACTCCTGTTTGGACTCCTGGTGGGACTCCTGGTGGTCTCCTGGTGGACTCCTGGTGGACTCCTGGTGGTCTCCTGGTGGACTCCTGTGTGGGACTCCTGGGTTGGACTCCTGGTTGGACTCCTGGTGGACTCCTGTTGGGACTCCTGTTGGGTCTCCCTGGTGGACTCCTGTTGGGACTCCTGGTGGTCTCCTGGTGAACTCCTGTTGCGACTCCTGTTGCGACTCCTGGTGGACTCCTGGTGGTCTCCTGGTGGTCCTCCTGTTGGGACTCCTGGTTGGGTCTCCTGGTGGATTCCTGTTGGGACTCCTGTTTGGACTCCTGGTGGGACTCCTGGTGGTCTCCTGGTGGACTCCTGGTGGACTCCTGGTGGTCTCCTGGTGGACTCCTGTTGGGACTCCTGGTGGGTCTCCTGGTGGTCTCCTGGTGGACTCCTGGTGGACTCCTGGTGGTCTCCTGGTGGACTCCTGTTGGACTCCTGGTGGTCTCCTGGTGGTCTCTCTGGTGGGACTCCTGTTTGGACTCCTGGTGGG